>CM055272.1:63417450-63766994 GCA_029237695.1 Conchocele bisecta | reverse complement strand
CAGATATTGACGTCCGGTACCTCTATCAACCCGGAGAGCTCGAAGGTGGCAGCCGCCGCGCGACTGATCCAGTGTGGTCTCTCAATGTATATCATCTAGATCGATCTATTACCAAACCCGATGAGCCCGTGCTCTATTATTTGACTGATGGTCCATCTCGCGGTTTTGTTCGCGAAGAACTTCTTATGGTGCCTTCTGGCACCCAGCTACCCCCGGATCGTCAGATTCTTTAGAGATGTTCGGTATGTATTCCGTCTGGTAACACGCGTCTTTTATCGTAGTACGCCGAGAGTCCTAATTTTTTTTGACAGTACGTTTTCATAACACCGTCTTTCATTTTAAATCCTCTATTTTGCGCTACATCTATAATGTGTTTTCCATCTTCTGTAGTTTCACTTAGTACTCGTTTATATCTATCCCAATTTAAATTGTTAGTTCTCTTGGACATTCCTTTCGCAGAGTTTTTATTAATTTTAATTTGTTCCAAATTATCTTTAGTGAAATTAATTTTTTCTACGAAATAACACTTACTAGATAACGCTATCGCCCTATCCCCGCTAAATTCCATTTTGAAAAGTCCGGGCTCTCTTTCGCTCCATTTATCCCAAGCCAACCATTTCTTTTTTTCTTTTTCAAACTCGTCTAGTAAGTTAGGTCTAATCAATTCCTCTATCGTTTTTCCACTAACTCCTATATACATACTATCTGTATCCATCTGTATTAATTCAAAGTCTTCTCTTTTTTACGTATTTATCTAGAAATTCGTAGTAAAATTCCAACATTCTCAATTTAGCTAGTTGATAAACCGCTATTCCACAGTGGAAGGGGCTCTTTACTGCACACCGGGGTTTTCGGGAAGATATTTCGTACGCATCTCCTATCTCTTCCAAATCATCAAAGAATGCAGATCTTAACGCTTTGTCAACACAGGTTTCGTCTTGTGTATATGTCGTATTTAAATGTCTCTCTTTTGCCTCTATCATTTTTCCACAACACGAATTGCCTAATAATTTCATTATATCCGCTACTTGGTTTCTTATTTGGTTCTACATCGCCTGTTCGTCTTGCGGCTGTAACTTCTTTTGCGAACCATTCGAAGGGTTTACCACTAATATAATCTATAACACGATGAACTCCCGTTATTTCTAGGCCGTGTTTTAAATACCATTTCAACAGTGGCGCGTACAGCAATACTTTAGTGGCGGTCATAGATCCCACCAATTTTCTTCCATTTCCTCTAGTTCTTACCAGTATCTTCCAAATATTTTAACATGTGTGTGGGAACTTCATCAACCTCTACTTCTCTGTTATAAATATTGGGGACATTTCAGAAAACTTATGTTTTAAGTTGTGTGGAACTTCTATATCCACCTCCGCAAACCCAAACCAGTCTCCAGATAAAACTCTTTTACAAACACTAAAACTTTTTAATAAATTTAGGGTTATGTGGGGTATCTATATGGTGTATAGTTTCTCTCCCACACGGCATCTCTTTATTTAACGTAGATAAATATAACGCGTTTGCATCGTACCCCAAAACAGCCTTGCAAGGTTTGTTAATTTCATTTGATCTAATATTGGAAACACCGGCTTCTGCATAGCGTGTAAATACTATTGATGGACCACCAACTAGAGCGTCCTTCATCATTTCGTATGTTTCTTCTTTTGGTGCATATAGAGCATCCTCCGGTATAATCGTCTTTGAAGATTTTTGTTCTTTAATGGTTCCTCTCAATAAATATTGTATAGCTACTCCAGGTAGTGTTACCGCATCTTTGAAAATATCCACACCTCTGTGTTTATAAAATTCACACATTTTTTCCACCGCTTCTAGGAACGGTGCTACATCTAAATCGTTATAATATTTCAACCAATCTCGAAAGTTTTCATATTATTTTCTTCGAAAATTCTACGACATTTACTTAATTCTGTTTCATCTATTAACATTTTTCCCAGATAGTTTGGAATACCAATTCTCTATATCGGGTAGTCCTGGGTAATCCAGTTTGTCTGGAGAATCGAACCACTCATAAGGAAAGAAAGATTTCTGTCCTTTGCAGTCGTAGGCTTTTATCCAACTATCATAACTTACACCAGGTCCTAGATAAAGTATTACATCAAGAAATCTAAATTCTGGAGTAAATAGAAAATATTGTTGCGTTTGCACGTTTTCCGACCATTACTTTCTTTGTTGTTGATGTCAGTTCGCCTACTAGGTATTTCTTTATTAAGTTTATATCGTACTTACTGCTGTTAAAACCTATAACCGGTACTTGCTCTATCCACTGTTCGATCTTGGCGATTTGGTTTTTACGTAAATATTCCGTATTAAACTATATCTTGACCACACTTCTTCTCTATAGCTTTTCCCCTGACTTTCAAATCTTCTATGAATTTTTCTATAAGTTTTGCGGGATCTTTATCACAAATATGAGTTACTGTTCCTGAGAAATTATCTCCTATACTAACGCTTGCCGGAACGTGCTCAGCTTCGTACTCTAAACTATTACCGGTAGTTTCAACTTCTGGCTGGAGATACGCCTCAAAATCGTATACTATCTGATATGGATAAAGAGTAGTGTCACAACCGATCTTTATATCTTTACCCGTTCTTTGGAATTCGCATTCCCACATAACTACTAGGTTGAATTCTTTGCTTTTTCTAATAACTTTATCTCTTCTCATTGTGGATGCGCGTTCTTCTTTTTTATGCTTTGCATGAATCTCACACCCGTGCCAGTAACAGCCGTGATATTGATATACGGTATTGGTTTCTGGACAGTATCCATCTACCGGAGCTCCTAAAATCCATCTTTCACCTCCGTGTCCGCACTGTTCGTGGTGAATGTGAATTCCCTCCCCACCCGCTTTCCACAGAATACATCCAATCGATCGCCCCATAACTGTTAGAACCTTTTGGGTAAAACGCTTTCTCGAACGACGAACGCGGGCGCTCTAAATAATTACCATCACATACTATTTTTGTCTCACCTTTCATACATTTTGGTCCGTGTCTCTTCATATTACTCGCTGTCGTGAATTTCTGTTTGCAATTATCGCAGGCGTAAATTTTAGATAGGTTTTTAAGGTTTTTTATCAGAAATGCTGATTATTAAACAGTCCTATTGTCATTGGTTTATTACCTATTGCCTTATAGTGTGCTGGTACCTTTTTCAACCACCATACATTACATTCGGTGGGTTGATATACTTCTATACCGATTTTAAAAAACTCTTCAACCTTTTTCAGATCTGAAAAAGGAATTGGTGAAACCACATTACTACCAAAATATTGCTTACTAAGTTCTTTCGCCTTTTCTGTACATCTGTCGGGTCTTTTATCTGTCATATGCATAGCTAGACACCTGAACAGACAAAGGTCGTCATTATACTTATCTAAAGAATACATACCTTTTTTATTCTTCAGCCATTCTGGAAGTTCTCCTCCTGCCGCTTCTTTGGATTGTAGTCCCAAATCTATTCCCCTACTACCCTGTATTAGCTTTACGAAAACCTCTACCCATCTTACAAACTTCCACTTTGTATTCGGTCTGTCTATTTTATCGGACATTATTCGTGTTTGCTCCTTATCTGACAGCCATTTTTTAACGGTTTTCATTGATGATAGTGGTTCGCTACCACCGAGATTTTTGTGAAATATTATAGTTTTAGGTTTTCCATTTTTAATTTCCTCCATATGTTCTAGCTTGTAAGAATATGAATATCTCAAATAAAAATTGGTTGTTAGATACGGAGCGAGTTTATCGGACATGCGTTCAGACTCGTTAATGTTAATGTTTTTACGAAAGGATAATGTAACTACCCGTCTTCCATTTTCTACCTTTTCCAATGTTTCATCGTGAGCCCCCAATACTCCTTCACCTTTTTCCACTATCGCGCTAACGATAGATTTTTTCTTATTATTATTTTGGCGTCTAATTTGGGACAAATTATTTTGTGCTTGAAGGTTTGATTACACTAGCCCTTAACCCCGCAATACTTTATTTTTGAATTCTGTTACCTACTTCCTCCGCTTTGGATATATCTTTAAAGGCTCCTCGTTTGTGGGCGCGGGTAAACCGCTTCATAAACGCCTCATTCTTTGTGGCATTTATCAGCTTTGTCAACCCCCTAACTCTCAACCGTTTACTATAAGAATCCCTAGATTCGGCTTCTCTTCTCAAACTTTCTATTTCAAGCTCTAGTTTCTGACGTTATATGCTGTAAACGGCTTCTTTTCTTGGCTTTATCAACTTTGTCACTAACTCTCAAGCCGTACATAAGTCAGATTCGGCTTTTCTTCTCAAACTTTCTATCTGCTCTTGACGTTATCATATTTTTCTGTAATATACTTTTGTATAACCTATGAAATTTATCTGTTCAATTGGTCTTGAAAACATTATGTTTTTTTTTACGACCAATTGAATATAAACATAAACATATACATATATAATGGAGTGTGAGACTTGTTGTAAAACGTTTACGCGTAAAGACTATCTACGAAGGCATCTAGCGAGACGTAGAAAGTTTCCTTGTGCCCCCCACAATTTCAATGCCCCAGATGCCCTTGTAAATTCGTTAGTGCCCAAACTCTTTGTAGACATAAGCAACTACGCTGCCCTGTGGCTACAGGTGAACGTGGTAGACTAGAGCTGGTAGAATTAGTTGCTGATCTACGGAATCAATTAGCTATATCGGAGGAGGAAAATATGGTGTTGAATATAGACTATTGCGCGAGGACGCATTTAAATCGGAAACTTATTAGAATAAATTCATAAATTTACTGTCGTAAAAACATCATGTATTTATGACAACGAGATAAAAATAAATCCTTTTTAAGACTATTGATTTTATCTGTTCAATTGGACGTGAAAACAACATGATGTATTTATGACAACGAGACAAAAATAAATCCTTTTTAAGACTATAGTTTTATATGTTCAATTGGACGTGAAAACAACATGATGTATTTATGACACACATTTTGGATGTTTGTGGTTGGTGGGAGACAATTTCCTCGTTAACCAATTTTTGATTTTTCGGGGGGTGGTGGAGTAGTATAGAGGGTGGAGAAATGATACCACCGTTAGGTGGTATCATTTTGAATCCCTCTATACTACTTATGTCAGTTTGTCTTTATCTTAACGTCAGTTCATCTTTATCGTATGTCAGTTCGTCTATATATTATGCAAGATCGTCTTTATATTATATCAAATTGTCTTTAGCTTACGTCAACTCACTTTTCTAATTGTGTAGCTTATGATCGTATGTTGGTTCGTCTTTATATGGGCCGCCGGGCTGAGAAATGGGACAGTATGGCGTTCAAAATAATTGGCACTAATTGGATATATAATTCCTTTTGCAAACGCACACAGAAAATGACTCGATTCTAATCGTCTTGCTGGTGTTATTAATGCTAGTCCATTGATGGAATAACGAACAATGTAGGCGCTGATAAGACTGTGTGGGGGCACAGGCTGATCTGGGGCTACTCTGATCGCATATGTCGTAAGGTCAATTTTGTCAGCCGGGGGTGGGGGCGGGGGGGGGGGGGCGGGGGAGGTGGGGCGGAATATAGTGTGTCGGGTTGACATTATCTTTTGTGGGTATATCTTAATATTATGTGGGTTCGTGCAGTTCTCTTTACTTTCTGTCGTTTCGTCTTTCTGTCGAACATTTTTAATATGGGGTTAATTTATTGGAGCGATATTTGTGTTGACACCGGCTATTTCTCTCCCGCAACAACAATAGGAACTGACATAATATAAAGATGAATACACAGAAGATAAATACGAATCCACATAATATAAATATGAATTGACATAAGATAAAGATGAATCGACATAAGATAAAGACGAATTGACATACAATAAAGATGAATCCACATAATATAAATACGAATCCACATAATATAAAGATGAATCCACATAAGATAAAGACGAATCCACTTAAGATAAAGACGAATCCACATAATATAAATACGAATTGACATAAGATAAAGATGAATCGACATAAGATAAATACGAATCCACGTAATATAAAGACGAATTGACATAAGATAAATACGAATGGACATAAGATAAACACAAATCCACATAAGATAAAGATGAATACACATACGATAAATACGATTCCACATAAGATGAAGATGAATCCATATAAAATAAAGATGAATCCACATAAGATACCAATATTAGTTCAGTTAAGGCAGTCATGGCGTCCCATAGGACCGCACGAGTCGTGACGTTTTCGTGCTACAATTGTACTCACACAGAAACTTCTCTTTGTTTTATCACAATGCACATATTTATCCACTACATGCATATTATTATTAATATATACTTAGCGATATTTCAAAACATTTATATTAAATTTATAAATAGTATAATAAACAATGACAATTCGTTACAACGGCACACGTCGCCGGTAAATGATGTTTCCGACGTCCTGTAAAGTCCACAGGTGGAAGACTCGGACCTAGGACCCAATATGGGGGCAGCCATTGTCGTGCTGCGTCTAAACGGCGAATACGACCAAGAAAATATTGCCCTGTGCCAACTTCTCCTATGGCGTTTTGGTCTGTCTTGTTTTGTATATAAAACTCTACAAATACTATTCTCTATAGTTGTCATAGTTTTAGGCTCAGTTTATCAGTTAAATTTTGTAAAATACGAATATCAAGACATTTCGTGCGTATGAATACAGCAGCTAGTATCTTTAGGTCTTACGGGGCTAGCAGTAAAAGAAAAGGGTGGGGGGTGAACAATGTTCTATATATTTAAGTATTGACCATGCAAGTTACACCAGTGTGATTTACAGTTAACTTACCGCACACACCGATCAGTTTTTGTGGAGATAACATATTTCAGTACATTCAGTACTTTGATATATATCTAGTTATCTAGTTTTGTATACAGAGATGCGAATAATTGTCTTTTCTAAAAAAAAAGGTCTGACAAGTGATGCAGTCATGGCCGCACGGCCGCACCCGTTGTTACGCCTATGACTCCACACCAGCATGAGGACTGTTCGAGGGAAATACTTGCTGGAATGGAATACATGTGTAAAGCCAATATGATGATGATGATCTGGCATTTACAGACAAATACATAAATGAGTATGTGAAGTAAAGTTGATTGCGTATAAACATTAATGTATGTGTATTACTTACATTGACAAGGTATACCAAACATATAAGACTTGTAGTTGTGTTGAAATATGACAGTTCGGCATAGTTCGGCATAGTGTGCCGATTTAAACAGTTTAGTCAGATTTTCATCAAATTTGGTATGTGCGACTATGTTATACATGCACATAATGATATGTACAAGCAAAAGGTATCACAAATAAAGAAACGTGTATCCCTATGTTTTATACATGTTTCTTCGTTGATATAACATGTACATTTTCACTAATTGGTATAAGTGTGGCTTCTTATGGTCATATTTGACATTACATTTGTCCTTAGCGGATGATCATGGCCTTTTATCTGGATCAAATGCCTCAGAAAACAAATGATCATTCTTGCTGTTGTTGCTGCAATATATACAGCGCGATTAAATGTCAAAAGGGAGCATTTAATATAAAAATGTGTATAGATTATGGTTTAATTCGCTTACTTTTTACATTGACCTTGACCTTAACACATGATATTGACATCTGATAACCCCTTAATTGTCAGAAAATTAAAGGGTATCATAAATTTAGTTGGAAAGAAGACATGAACTGTAGTTTTATGATGCTTACCACTAATGATATGTCAGTTTCACTATTAGAACTAATGAATTGGTGGCCATCTTGGATTTAAGCTGAATAATCGAATTTGCCATGAGTGGAATTTGGTGGAATTTCTTTTCTGGTATAATAGCCGGCCACTGGATCCATTTCAGGTGAGAAAGTTTTGTTAACATTTTTGTCCAACCTAAGTTGTTCATTGCCTGGACGAAAAACATCCTACCAGTAATATAGGAATGAATGGCCTTTTTGTGGAATTTATCGGGGTATAAACTTGGAAAAGTCGCGGGAATACTGGACGAAGCGTTAAAAAATTACAATTTTCGAAAAGAAAATAAAAAAAAAGAAGATTTTTTTATTTTTTTATTTTTTTTCGAAAATTGTAATTTTTTTAACGCCTCGTCCAGTATTCCCGCGACTTTTCCAAGTTTATATCCCCGATAAATTCCACAAAAAGGCCATTCATTCCTTATAATTCCAGCATTTGAAATAAATTCATCAAGAAAATGTGTTCATTTTCCGTTTTCTTAAGAATTATTTTAACTGCGCCTGACGGTTACGGAAAGTAGTTCGGTATGGAGTTTACTGGGATATAAATTATGGACAGAGACTTGCTACGGACCAATCAAATGTTACGGAATTGTGTAAATATTTTTGTGCTGGAATTATCTGCTAGTACCTTCCGGATGTCAACCGGATAGGACAGGAAGGAGAAACGGTGCAGTGGGACAATTCTTTAACACATGTCTTGCCAATTTTAACAACCGACGGCTCATTATAAATGTCTATTTATACATGCCATTCGGACACCTACCATTCGAATGACACCTTATTTGGATCACTGCCTAATGCAACGGACCTTCTGCAGTTAACCACCAATGTATATCCTGGTAATTTTGCACATTGGATTAAAATTTACGGGCGTAGCGCTAATATCAGGGACTCCCTTGCGAATATCTATGCTGTGCATCAGTGTGGTCTGGGCCTACGTTGGGTGCAAACGTCGCAAGGTCCGTTTGTTTATTTCAGCTTAATATTTGAACTCGTGCACGTGCACTGTCACCCGCGTGTGCACGGACATAGGTGACATACGTTGTGTGTGAATTGAATTACGCATTGCATACATGTAAGTCGAACTGCGTGTTTCATTTATATTTTGTATATAATGTGTTGTGGAATAAAATCACGAACGGAGGAATAACATCGGAATTAAAAATCAAAAACGTGTATAAAGACGTCCATAGGGTATAAACAATAGTCCGGGTGTTTTAAGGTGAGAGACACAGTTTGCTTGCACATTTTGATCCATGTCTACCCAGCAGCATATTTGTAGCACTCAAAAGAAAACACTGAACCTGTTGGTCACGTGATGTAAACAGAGTTTCCGTGGCCAAATAATATAAACAATATTGGGGACATGACGGGGTTGAAGTTTTCTTTCGTAGGAGTAGGTGAACCTGTTGTTTAATTCATGCAATTCAACCAGTACAGATCGGCTGCAGGTCATGTACAAGTATCCATACAAATAATGAAAGTTTGAGAGACTGGCCATATTTCGGGGATTCGGTTAACCCTTTGAACCCGAAATCCCGCTATATCGGTTTATGCAAAAAGTGCAGATCCAGATGAGCCGGCTCGTAACGAGCCGTCTCATCAGGATCTGCACTTTTTAAAAGTAATTTTAATATTTTTGAGAACAAAATATATCCCCTTTTCATAAATGGACTAGTCTGAAAACCATTTTGTGACGGTTGGATTGGTTGCAAAATGAACATATCAAAATCCATTCCAGTTCATTAGGGTTGAAAGGGTTAAGGTAGGTGTACCTTTCTTGTGGCCCCATGCAAAGTCTAGATTTGTTCTGAGTACATAACTCTAATTACATTTCATTACATTGCACTACATAAGAGTTATGACGTAGGTGTATTTGTAAATGTGCATTTTAAGGCAAGTCGAAATAATGTTGTTTTTTATACGTATGATGCTCAATTTACATATACATAGTGAAGTATGTTATACTTTATAAACCATATATACATGTGACAAAAGTAATCATTCATAAAAATGGTTCTACACAGCAATTTCATGGATACATTGAGATGTTTACTCTGGATCGCCAGTTCTTCTTACATTGCCCGGTGTCCGTATAGTTTCCTTCCTGCTGATCTATATACATGTATAACTGCGAGGGCGTTTCGGACCGTAACAAATTCGTTATTTATGTTTGATTGTTTTGTCCCAAGTTTAAACTTAATGATATATTAACAGTGAGCATGCGAAAGTTTCATATATCATATGTGATAAAGAATGTTCGCGTATATGTTGATTACGCATAGTAAAAAGTAGCAAGGTTGTCCCGAAACGGTTTTGGTCCGAGCTTGCTAGCGTCCGAATCGTTAAAATACTATAAATTACTGATTGAGGCCTCGGTATGTCGTAACTGCACATATTCCGCTTTATAGGCAACAGGTTGTCCTATTCGCTACACCACGCTGCATAGTAAAAATGTCCGTAATAGCATTTACAATTAGCGCACTAAAATATAGAAAAAACCTGCAGGGCGTTGACATTCATACTTCGCTATATTGTTATTGATAGACTATATTCCAATATGACACAAACATATTATCACAAACTCACCTGATGAATTGTTGATTAACAAAAGTCTAAGGTCACTCTCACACGAAGCAGAAAGTAAACAGAGCGTCTTCAATATGGCGTGACATCTATTTATAATTATCGGGGTCACAGTTTTGAGGCCCGAGACGGCTCACGCGTAACGTGATACCGATTTT
This sequence comes from Conchocele bisecta, assembly GCA_029237695.1. Lineage (NCBI taxonomy): Eukaryota > Metazoa > Mollusca > Bivalvia > Lucinida > Thyasiridae > Conchocele > Conchocele bisecta. The sequence continues at coordinate 63,756,466 of CM055272.1, read as the reverse complement.
TTGTATATATATCGCCGGCATCGTCAAATGACAGGTGTGCGTCAAATGAGAAACGCCATGGGATTTTGTACTTTCGGACATCTGCGTAATTTCAATAAATACATGTAGAAACATTAGATCTAGATCTACAATAGTTTTCTTTAGTAAAGTAAAATTACAATTTTTTCAACTTCTGTCGTCATTTACGGAAAATAATTATAGTGAAGAAAGGGGTTATAGCAAGAAAGGGGTTTAATGGAGATATAAGAAGATTCTGTTTTCGCGATACGCTTATGTATTCAGGCGCGGATCCAGGATTTCGGGATAGGGGGGGGGGGGGGAGGAGGGGGCGTAACTATTTTGCAATACTTGACTATATTATCGAACGAGCTAGAGGGGTCCGGGGGCATTCCCACTCCCCCTGCGTTCTGGCGCATTTTGGAGCAAAAAAAACCCCAATAAACAATAAATTCACAACGCGAACGTAGAAACGTGCCTTGTAACTTGTAAACAATCTTTACTCGGCGAATTTTAGGGGGGGGGGGGGGGCGCGCCGGGTCCGCCCCCCGGGTCTGCCCCCCCTCTGAATCCGCCCTTGGTATTCATATACAGAATACACCTGTCCAAAAGTCCACTTCCCTATTTGCCTCCAGTCAAACCATCTGATAAGTTGTTTGTTATGCCGAACTATTAATGACCTCCGGCGGCATCTGTTTGATCGTAGCTACACACGCGTGTCACTGATTATTTCAGCTCAAATTCCATTTTTTTCTGTTTCTGGCTCAGCTGTCTGTTTAACCGTGAATCACAACATAATTCCGCACCGACGCAAGCGCGGATACAGAAATAATTGCAGGTCTAGACCTCCGCGAGCGCGAAGCTCGATGCGCATCGTAAAGTCTTGGGGTGCTCCCCCAGGACATTTTTAAATGCAAGATCGCCGCAGATGCGATATCCTGACACCTAGGCCACGAAAAAAGTCATCCAACTATTCGAGTATTGTAGATTTTCTTCCCTCTTTTTTTCCGGGTGCAGGGGGTGGGGAGGGGGGGGGGGGGGGACCCCCCGGACCCCCCCCCCTCCCCCCCTGTGTCCGCGCCTGCGACGATTGCAATCAACGTAAGTCCCATTTCTCTAGTCACCGTCACATATCACCCACGACATGTCACATGTGACTGTGTACCTTCGGACATCTGCGTAATTTCAGGAAATATATTTACAGAAAATGTAATATAATTATTTTCCGTAAATGACGACAGAAGTTGAAAAAATGTCATTTTACTTCACTAAAGAAGTCTATTGTAGATCTAGATCTAATTTTTCTACATGTATTTATTGAAATTACGCAGATGTCCGAAAGTACAAAATCCCATGGCGTTTCTCATTTGACGCACACCTGTCATTTGACGATGCGATATCTATACAAAAAGTCGGTATCACGTTACGCGCGTGCCGTCTCGGTCCTCAAAACTGTGACCCCGATAATTATAAATAGATGTCACGTGCTAGTCATGTGTGATCCATCTCCCGCCATATTGAAGACGCTCTGTTGACTTTCTGCTTCGTGTGAGAGTGACCTTAGAATTTTGCTAATCAACACTTTATTAGGTGAATTTGTGATAATATTTTCGTGTCATATTGGAATATAGTCTATCAATAACAATATAGCGAAGTATGAATGTCAACGCCCTGCAGGTTTTTTCTATATTTTAGTGCGCGAATTGTAAATGCTATTACGCGCATTTGTACTATGCAGCGTGGTGTAGCGAATAGGACATCCTGTTGCCTATAAAGCGGAATATGTGCAGTTAAGTCTTGATTAATCGTGACTTCATGACTGTCTTGATATACAGTCATGACGGCTTGCTTTTGAAAAGTGGTATCTCGAAATCGCCACGGCTTTGCAGAAGATTTTCCATCATTTCAATGGGCAAAATTGCATTATTATACATGTTATATTGTTAATTATGTTCTCAAAATTGATTATTACCATATGTCAAGTGCCGATTCTTTATATTTTCTCTACAATATCCATTTTAAATTTTTAAAATAAATCAAAACGTTCTTCCAACACTGTGAACTGCGTAATTTATTAGTTTCCGGTTGGTTGTAAATGGGTGTAAATCTATGCCCGGATAAAATATAGTGACAATTTTACGTGTTTTACTTATTAGTGCAAAGGATTAATTCTACAAAAATGAGTATTAAACTAGGTTTTGATTGAAATTAAATTTAAACGACAAACCATATATTTCGTTCAGAAATGCATGATTTATTTCATTATTACTTATGCTTATGATAATAGTATTATACCTTGCCCGTTGTTGTAGTTTATTTGTAGGGACCCGCCACTGTCTTATCTCTCAACGTCGAATAATTATGGTGGAATAACGACCATCTTCAAGCATTATAGGCTAGAACTATGTAGACACCTGTCATTGGCGCTATTGACTTAAATGTTTTACATACTGTCAGGGTTCGTATGTAACTCACTATCGGAAGGTTGTGTCTATCTGGCCCGGTTCACTTAGTCGGATATATAGCGATGGTACGGTAAACCAGAGTTTACTGGTTCGAATCCCTTGTTAGTTCACACTTCTTTCTACCTGTTCTAATAGGCTGGTGCGCAAAATTGCTTAACATGTTATTGCACAGTTGTTTACCTTAGTAATTATTTACACACTAATTTCTGAACTACAACAATCTAATGCATAATGAAATTGAATGCTGATTCCGCCCCTGATAAGGTGTGTTAATAAGTAAATTTACTCCTTACCATGGTAACACAAATCAATTACATGCATTAACATTGATCTAAATGCATTTTAATAAAGTGATTATTTACCAAAAAAAATGTTGTAAAGTGTGATTTCAAAAAAAATACAACCCACAAAACGCTGCATTTCAAATGAATAATTTCTTTGTATGTGTAAGTATGTTTCCGAAGTAATTTATTAATAGTGGTAGTGGTAGTATTGTGAAATTAACTGAGCTAGTTCTAGCATTAATTTTGAACAATAAAGAAAGGCAATTTTCAAATGCAAGGTAATTGTACCAAACTTATGCACTGGGCATTACTAAAATATTATCCTCCAACAACTTACATGTACATGAGCACATGCGCGTATCTAGTTGTAAGCAAACGTGTTCTCAGTCCTACATAGCCAGTACATGATGTATGATAGGTGTTCCAGTGTCATTATTACATGTAGTTATTTCACATTGCGTAATGAAAATTTGATAATATGCTGAGAAACTCGTCCGTCTGTCCAACGTCACTCTATGTGTCCGTCTGTATGTCTGTCAAGTTTCCATTCTGTGTGAATTTCTTTATAGTGTCACTGATTAGTTTGAAACTTCATATACATACGTATTATAATAAGTGGTTTAATTCGCAACCAACCCATGATCCCCCGAATCCAAGGTGGAGGTCACAAATAAACCGAACTGAACACTAATGGAGAAAGTGTTGATCATGTGGTGGACTAAGTTTTCATAAAAAAAAAAAGTCATTGCTTCACAAACATACAAACCTGTGAATATGCATATGGATGTTTAAGATGATGAAATCAGGTAAAAGCGTGTTTTCTGATACTGTTCTCATTTGTATGTATATATATGTATTTCATTTGCCATGATTTTAAATATATATTCTTACTGTATTCTTACTGTACCCAACGTCGGTAGTAATTAAGCCTTCGACTTCTTAGACGTATCTTTTATTAATTTTCTTAATCACTGGTATGTCTTCCTGGACGGCGCACATTGGTGTTGTATCGATTAAAACTATTTACATGTGTATAATGTATTATGTCGTCGGTGTCGTCGGTGTGACAGGACAAGCCCTGCCAACAATTGACACAGTAGATTACTTAGTAACAGTCTGGAGCAAATTTAATGTCATTTTCATTCCAGGCTTTGTTCAGTCTATTATTGAATTGGTTTATTGTTTCCGCGGTAACTACATTTTCGGGCAAGTTGTTCCAGTCGTTTACTATTCGTTGGCTGAAAGAACTTTTTCTTATGTTTAGACGAAATTGTCTCTTGAATATATTTTGCTGGTGACCTCTTGTTCTTGAATGCATAATTGGAATATTTTTTTCTTTGTCTATATGGTCGATGTTGTTTATTAATTTGTAAACTTGTATCATGTCGGCTCTTACTCCTCGGTATTGGAGTGATGGTAGACCTAGTTCCTTTTTCTTTCGCTATACGATTTTTGGCTGATTGATTTTACAATTTTGGTGGCTTTTCTTTGGACATTTTCGATTGCGATACATTCTGTTTTGTAGACGACAGACCATGCTTGCGATCCGTATTCTAGATGTGGTGTTACTAGTGATTTGTAAAGTTGAAGGAACATAGTTTTGTCCATATATGAAAATGATCGTTGGATGATTCCTAGTACTTTGTTCGCTTTTTTGACACTTGTATTTATATGTTGTGTAAATTTCAGCTGATTGTCAATTACTATTCCAAGATCCTTTTCCCCCATCACCTCACTTAATGCTGCTTTTTTTTATCTTGGTTGCTATCGTTCATTGAATATGGATGATGTTCATCGTGTCTGCCTATGTGCATTACTTTGCATTTGGAAGCGTTTAAACGTAGTTGCCATTTTTCTGACCAATCACTCAGTTTATCTAGATCGTTTTGTAGGCTAATTTTGTTATCGGTATCTTTTGAGATAGTGTGTAAAGTTAGGACTTCATTTCACCGATATTCAAGAAAGGAGACAGAAGCAAGCCCTCAAACTACCGCCCAGTATCACTAACGTCAATCAGCTGCAAACTACTTGAGCATATTGTGCACAGCCACGTCATTTCACACATGGATGAGAGACACATGCTGAATGATTCTCAACATGGATTCCGCAAAGCACGATCATGTGAGTCACAACTCCTGCTGACAACGCAGGATATTACAAACTCTCTCAATGCAGGGGAGCAAGTAGATGCGGTTTTATTAGACTTTAGTAAAGCCTTCGACAAAGTCTCACACCAACGACTTCTCATCAAGCTGAAGCACTACGGCATCAGAGGATCGCTGCTTGACTGGATTGGAGACGTCCTAAACAAACAAACACAGTCAGTTGTCTTAGAGGGTCATCACTCTGCAACATCAGATATGACTTCAGGGATACCCCAGGCAACAGTGCTTGGCCCGCTCCTGTTTCTGGTATACATTAATGATATGCCAGAATCTGTTACATCCACTGCACGGTTGTTCGCTGATGACTGCTTGCTCCACATAAAGATCAAGTCCCCAGCTGATTCTGCAGCATTACAAAATGACTTAGACCAGTTACAGTTGTGGGAATCTCAATGGCAGATGAGCTTCAACCCGGACAAATGCGAGCTAATCCGCATAGCCAACACGCAGCATCCAATTGAAGCCAGCAACCAGATCCGTGGACAAGATCTAGCCCTGTCACCAGCCTCCAAATACCTGGGAGTTACAATTAGCTCCACTCTCTCATGGAATAAACACATCGATAACACTGCGAAGAAAGCCAACAACGCACTCGGTTTTGTCAGGAGGAATGCATACAGCTGCTCTAAAAGCGTGAATGAACAGTGCTATAAGACACTAGTGCGTCCATTATTAGAGTATGCGTCACCTGTATGGGATCCCCACACGTAGCGTAATATCGACAAACTTGAATCCGTGCAGAGGAGGGCAGTACGCTATGTGACAGGCGACTACAGCAGGCAAAGCAGTGTTACATCAATGCTATCAGACCTCAACTGGCTCACACTCCAGGAAAGGCGCCGCCAAGCAAAGCTTGTAATGATGTACCGGATAGTGAACAATTTGATCCCCCCAGCATTATACCTCATCCCAGCTTCATCTAGAGTAATCAGAGGGCACACAATCAGATTTGCTATTCCGCATTCTTCATCCAATACACACCAGGCTTCATTCTTCATCAGCACCATACGGCTCTGGAACAGTCTACCAGCGTGTGTCGTAGCGGCTCCCACCTTGACGACATTCAAAAGTGGGCTGACGGCCGTGTAGGACCCACGACAGTGCCTGATTTTAACTGTAACATATCAGCTATTTTAACGTTCACGAGCGATGTCCTCGACGGCTCATGTACAAAGTCACCGTTGGAGAATACTCAGATACCTGAGGGATGAACGTATTGGAAGAAGAAGATATATTGAAATCACTAATAAAATCAATAGTAGGGTCAAACTGCTACATGACCACACAAAAATTGCAAGAAAACGTTTTATAGTGTATTTCTGTAGTATAAGGTCTGGTGAAGAACATATCAAAAGTTGGCCAAAATCGGACCACCAGAAAGTGTCGAAATATGACGTCATAAAAGATGGCCGTCAATGTTTAAAAATGGCTAAACGTTAGTTCTACCTGTTAAATTCAACAAGTTCTCACACATTTAAGTGTGAATATTACCTATAATATTCATTATTTTGTCAAATGAATAATTCCGGAACGTGATAAAAGTGTTACATGTGACGTCATGACGTCGACAATAGCGTCATATCATGAAGAATGACGTCATGACGTGGTTTAGTTCTAATTTAAATATCAGTCACTTCTGTCTTTAATTTCATCGTCATCTGAAACTGAATCTTGGGACACATTGTCACAGTTGCCATTTTTGCAATGTCCGCAAGCCGTGGTGCATTCAAGTCCATGCTTTTTGCAGCTACATTTCAGTGTGCTGCATCCCGAGGAACAACTGCATCTGATCATTTTAAGCAGTTGGTCTGGTGCGGGACTATTGTCCATCATGAGTGGAACAAGTTTACCCCCTTGTACATCCCAGCCCCATTTAGTGGGATCCATGCCTTCACTATTGCCCATCCACTGCATGACTTGTAAGTATGTCCGTCGAGAGTGAAGATTTGTGGCCGAGGTTGTTGGGGGCAGTCTTTCTGGTTTCACAAAAGTCTTTGCTGCGGACACTTTCTTGCAAAGGTTACCATAGCGCAATGACACTAGAGACGCAGATTGGGTTCCATTGAACAGGGAGACCATTGCTTTGCAGCCAGTACTGTCTACAGTAGCTTGGTCTTTATTTGGTGTACAGAAGATCTTTGAACATGCGCGAAAGATAGAATCGCCCTTGACAAATCTTTGGAAAACAGACTTCTTGCCGACCCCAAATATTCTTGAAGTAGTGTCGCAGCCAGAGAACGCATGGACAAACAACATGCCCGAGCAGACATCATCACCAAGCGACTGTTTCAGAACTTTGATGTTATACACATTTGATTTTTCTTTGTCTTTATCGGACCTAAGGAAAAGATCATTGCAGTCTGTTGTTGCGTGATACAATAGCAATACCAATAAGTCGGTCTCTTCTCCAATCAGTGTTGTTGATTTGTAAGACGACATTGCAATTGCTGCTTTCACTATATATACATCTGCGTCTCCTTCAGCGTGGATGACATGGCAGCCTTTCTGTCGCAAACTGTCCGCGATCAGGTGGATGAGGGCCTGTTTGTTCATGTCATTCGAGATGAAATTTGATATGTTGACCTTATTGGAAATTTTGGTTTTTCGACGCTGGTGCGTATTGTCCTTTGTACTTGGTCCTCCACTGTATCCATCAAAGACAATGGTGGCCTTGCCATAGAGATTGGACGTGAACGAAGCATAGGAATCGGCAATTGAACTGTAGGTAACTCCTTCCTTCCATTTGAGTCGATGTAGAAGTGAACCTCCATCAAGTACATATTGCTCAGTCTTTGGAATGAACTGAAGTACAGCAGCATCTGATGACATGACCTGGTTTCGGATAGCATCCAGAAGTTGTGCTTTATCTGGCTTCCGTAATATATATTTTGCTTCAAACAGTGCTGGTGGGTATGGTGAAAGTTCATACTTCATCACTTCATCTAGACGAAGATCTCCAGACTGCGATACCACCAGAAACCTCTGAAACAACAGAGCTGGTTCAATGGTTCGGTCCTCAATGACCTTGACGGCACTAGCTGCTGCGAGTGTCTTGACTTTAGTCTTACGTCTGTACGAATATGAAAAGACGGATTGCCCTTCCATGTGTTTAACTATGTCTCTTCCAACAGCAAACATATCTTGAACATTTACATCCTTATCAGCATTTATTCCTGTGATAATGTTTCTCAATGTCGTCTCCTCCGAGAAGGGAGAATGTTCTTCAAGCTTGGCTGCAAGTTTGACATGTCCACATTATCTCTCTCCATTCGCGATGCAGTTGTCTCCTTGTGCTATTCACTTGTTGTGTACACTGTGTTATTGAAGTCCTGCATGGCATAGTTGTAGGCTGAGGATATTGGAGCAGACATTGTCCAAACGGCTCGTTGGTGTTCCGTCATGCCACTTCCTCTAGTTAACCCACCTGTACTTTTCAGGGACCGCATCAGAGTCTGCTCAATCACTAAGTCGGAGCCAAGGCCAGCCCAGTACTGATTGGTGCGCCTTATTACATGGAATCCATTCAGGAATTTCTGGAACACTGCAGGCTTTTCAATTTATATTGCCTGAACTGTCTGCAGGTAGAGATACGCAGATTTCAGATAATTTGCGTGCCCAGCAGCAGCAAAGATTGGTAGGCACTCAGATATAGCGTGGAGGTGCATTTTCCACGACCCTGTGCGATCAGCTTTGATTAGCTCACGAGCTACTCCCAACATAGTTCAGCCACAGTTTGCTCGTCTCTGAAAGATTGGATAATTCACATTTTTTAATAAGCCAATGCGTTTACAATTCTTTCGATGCAATCTGATTTCAATAATGTGTCTAAGTCAATTTCACCGGTTTGCTGTAATGTGTACAAACTCTCGAGTTCATGTATGTGATTATCAAGGTCTGGTACGCTTTCAATGGCTTTGGCTGCGATCTGTTGCGTAAGACACTGACTGACAAGGAGATGTCCACGAAATGAGCGCTGCACAGCTTTTCCGCTCATCATGTGTACGACTGCATTTTCGCCGTATATCGTCTCTAAGATGTCTTTGAGTCCACTTCCATCCATTAATGTTCCTATAGCACCCAGCAAATTCATAAATGTGTGGAAGCTTCCTAATAACAGCACAACATCTCGTATTGGACTATTGTGAGGAACCTCGTTTATTATCTCGGAAGCTTTCCAGAAGAGTTGCTGGTCAAATGTAACAACCGGTGGGGCGTTATACTTAGATGAAAGCTTGCAAATATACTCTAGAGTAGAGAAGATACATGTCTTGTCGCCCGGGTACATGTCGATCATTGGAAGGAAGACTATCGATGACTGTCCAGGATGGTCTAATTGCTTGTGCAGTACGTGCATCATGCCTTGCCAATTTGGTACTGGTTGACTAAACCGGAAGGATACCTCCCACAATATGTCAATAGTATGACCCACATCGATTAGACCTGCCAGTGGTTGGAATTGCATACTACAACGTAATTGCTTCGCAAAACCGTACTCCACAATGTCCACTTTTGTTTCGTCAATAATATGTAATTTGGAGAGTTTTCGTCTACGTATTGTTTGAGTAATTTGTTGGCTTGGGGTTATGGCTGCTATCATCCCCATGCCATGAAATGTACCTTTTCCATCTAGTGACACAATGTTGTGGTCGACATTATCTGCTGCAAACAACAACATCGTATCTGCCATATTGACATTACCTAAAACATCAGGGGCAACTGCGGATGCAGCGTTTTCCACAAACCTTTGAACTTCTGAGTATGAGGAGCAATACCCCATGGTGGACAGGATGTCTATCAAAAACCTTGATCGGAAGTGATGATGCATTTGAACAGCGAGCCCGATTTGTAACGGCGTAATTAAAGCCCTTGGACGAACTGCTTGAAAAAGTGCTTGTCCAGTACTCGCTTCTTTCTGACGGGTGTCCTTTCCGACGAGAAGATTTTGAAGCAGACAGCGCAAACTAGGCGCAATGTATCCTAAAGCAGATTCGTGTTCAAGGTCTGTAGCTTTCGGATACTCGTCCGTTAAAGGTGTAATAATGGTTTTGATATCACTTTTGATGAATTTGGCGGCAGTTTCTATTATCGCTTTCTTATGACCTTCCTCGTCTTCCTTATTCGGCATGTTGAAGTAATTGCGTAATATTCGGCTTGTTTTCTCTCGAAATGTCACTATGTCATGAAGCCCCTCACCCTCAGCCACAAATAAAGAATCTCCATAGTGTTCCAAAAGTTTGGATTTCAGATACTGATTGCCGTACGGGACAGAATCATTATCCTGTAAATATTCCTTCATCTTACTGGCAAGGTCGGTAACTGTCAATTGTTCCTCATCATTCTCCTCAAAGTAATAACACGTCCTTAGAAATGCTTGTTCCTGGTCAGTGTCCTTTGGGCGCCCAACTTACTACTAAATGTAGATTCTGACCTGTGGTACATCGGAATATCTCGACCAGTGCGAAAGTTTATATCACATGAATGATGGTACAATGAGTCTGCCGCATGTTTGTCTCCACTGAAGTATTCAATGCGTCCCTTGACAGTTAACGCCCATTCATCAGTTCGTGTTTTACATTGTGCCTGTATCTTCTCCACAAAGTTGTATGTTCTAACACAGCTATAGTCATCGTAATCAGCATTGATTTTGCTTTTAATAACTTTGTTCCCACAGAATAAGCAGTCTGTTTTACTATCAAACGGTCCAATGGAGAGTCGTGCACTTCGTTTAACTGATGCTGTGGACGCAACTGTAGCTCTCCTATGTCTCTCAATGTCTTTTTTGTTAACATAATGCATACGACAAGACTTATGTACCACGGTTCCGGGCGTCACAATAATGTCGTCACCTCTATCAACATTTGCATTGTTGATGCCTTCAGCTCCTTTATTACCGATCTCGACTTTCTCTTTAGAACCTAACTCCTTCTGACATAAAGGGCATGCTCCGTGATTGGCACTCATCTTTAAACATTAACTGTATACAGTAAAAGCACAGCGTTGTTTCAGTATATTCATGCTCCGTGGTTGGCACTCATCTTTAGACATTTAATGTATACAGTAAAAGCACAGCGTTGTTTCAGTATATTCATGCTCCGTGGTTGGCACTCATCTTTAGACATTTAATGTATACAGTAAAAGCACAGCGTTGTTTCAGTATATTCAGCCACTAATTTGTTCCGGTTAAGCGAGTAACGGATTTCTTCATAAAAAAGATTCGGAACAAATGTTTATGTTTCCTAATTTGTATTTGACACAGGGCATGAAAAAAACATACCTTATCACATTTGAAATTTTTTCCGTAGATTATTTCGAAAACTGACATTTTCCGTAAACTTAAGGAAAATTACATTCCGCATTTGCTCTAGAATTTTCCTCAACTTTCGACTTTATTTACAAAAACCGAATGTCTACGGTGAATATCTCAAGTGCGATAAGGTCGGCTTTCTCATACACTGGCTCTTTTATTAATTAAACTGACAATTTACGGGCCCAGTTTTGTAAATTTGTATTCATTTATGCATCATATATACTGTTTACCGCGTTACGAATATAAGTGTTATAACCCTACAGAAATACGTCATGACGTCATTTTCGACGTCATGACGTCAAATGAACCATTGATAGCATAACAATAAAGTATACCTTTAAAAAAACCAATGAATATCGGCAATAATGTTCACACGTTATTTGGCAATAAAGTGTTTTATTTAACAGATACGAGAGATTTTAGTCATTTTTTATCAATGGCGGCCATCTTTTTTCACGTCACATTTAGACCCTTTCTGGTGGTTAGATTTCGGCCAACTTTTGATATGTTCTTCTCCAGACCTAGTAGTACAGAAAAACACTATAAAACGTTTTCTTGCAATTTTTTTGGGGTTAGCGGAACAATTTTCCCACGTTGACCCTACTACAACATCCAAGCAATTTTTCACGAAATAAAAAAAATAAAAAAATATTATACTCGTTGTTAAATTATATTAGAGGGAAGTTGCATAGCCGTAATAATGAATGCACACATATTTTAGCAGAAACTTTGACTAAGTCTAGATAAATCTAATAACACATCCCGCTCAATCACATATAATAATTGCGGCTTACATCAATAAACCATATGGATGCAATCAGTAAGTCTCTCAGCTTAGAAAATCTCAGCATTATTTCTGGCCCACAGTGTATGTTGTTAGTTTAGACTTTAACCCATATTGTACGTGGAAATATCTTGATTATTTCCTTATTTCTCAGCCAAAGTGTATGTTGTTACCACTCAGTTGAACCGTCTCGTCGAGACGGTTCAACTGAGTGGTAACAACATATGCTTTTGAAAATAATTATCTAAATTTTATGAAAGTTGACGATCATGTGTCTCATGTGCAATTGAGAATCCATGTCCCCTGTATACATAAATCCTGGATCCGCCCCTGCTGCTACCAATAAAAATTCACACACACCTGTAATATCCAGATAACAGACCAACGTTGATGTAGCACATGTATATTTAATGTCTCTACACAGGTGTGTAGATGCCAAATTGTACAAGTAAAACACCAAAATGTGCTTATTTTCTATATTTTAGTGTGCGAAGTGTAAATGCTATTATGCACATTTTACTGTGTAGCGTGGTGTAGCGATATAGTGCAACCTGTTGCATATACATGTAAAGCGTAAAACGTGCAGCTAATATATGGTATGTTTGTGTAAGTAGTTATCGGTTACATGAAGGGTACAACAACCTTAAGTTATACAGTAAAACTATTTGGAGGTTTCGAACCAAAAAAAACTTGTGACATTACTGTCTGTTTCACGAAACCTGCCCAAATTTTACGACCATATAAACAATGAAAAAGCAATATATTTTACGATACTATTAAATTATAGCAACATTTAAGAACGAGCCTACTTTTTATTTCGTGAAATTTGGGCCAATATTGATTTTTTGTCGAGCCCGTTTGCGGAAAGCGAGACATAGTGATCACAATGACGTCCGGGTGTCCGTGCGTCCGTGCGTGCGTCCGTGTGTGCGTCCGTCTGTCCGTCCAAAATCTGCGTTAAAGTTTTTAAAAATACCATCAAATGCCTCGGCGGGCTCAACATGCGGGGCGCGGCCATCTGGTTCACAATGTGTTCTCTATGGGAATTTAACATTTAACATTTGGAAATTGATTCTGAAATCTAGCTAGACAGCTTGCAAAATGTCTAAGAAAACTAAGAAAACAAAAGTTAAATTTTGAAAATCGGTCAAATGTTCTGAAATTCTAAAAATGTTTTCCCATGTTTAATCCCCATAGATGATAGACATCTTGGATTTAACAGGGGGAAATTGTAGTTTCGTAATAAAATCAATATTGGACCAAATTTCACGAACAAAAAAGGAGGCTCATTCTTAAATTTTCCTTTAATTTAATATTATCGAAAAAAATAAGTTTTTGCATTGTTTATATGGCTGTACAATTTGGGCAGATATACAGTAGTTACATGTATTGTTGTACGTAGCTTAGAAAATTTCAGCTCTACGGATGTGTTTTACTATTTCATCTGTCTTTTATATTTTCTGTATCCGTGAGAGATGAGACCCTTATAGTGTAAAATTTAGTCACAATAGCAGCCCTGGCGTTTTGCTTCACAGTCAGATGAGTGAGAAGTTTAGCATTTCACAGTCATGTTAAAAACATTCATAGACTAATAATACACATGTAGGAATACATATTTTGACATTGGTTATCATTTTATTCCCATTTGTGTAGCAAAACACCAGCACAAATTGGGCTGTTATTGTGACTAAATTTTACACTATAATGGTCTCCGATCTCACGGATACAGAAAATATAAAAGACAGATGAAATAGTAAAACACATCCGTAGAGCTGAAATTTTCTAAGCTAGGTGTACGTATACATTAAACTGTTATAAACATCATACTGTTCATACTATTCATACTGTTCGTTGAGGCCAAATATATGCATCCATATAAATACATGTACGTGGTTTCTTAGGTCCTTTTCTTCATGTGTTTCCTAAATTTACTTAACTTGACTTCCTGGGCCCTGTTGCTCAAAGCTTCTGTTAGCTTAACAGACTGTTAAATCCTTAGCAATGCTAAGGATTTAACCCCGGTTGCTCAAAGCTTCTGTTAACTTAACAGACTGTTAAATCCTTTGCAATGCTAAGGATTTAACAGTCTGTTAAGCTAACAGATGCTTTGAGCAACCGGGCCCAGGTTTGCGATTAGTTGTTATAAAACGACGGCTTAACATTTGTAGGATGAGCCCCTTCCCAATGTGTGTTCAATCTGCTTTTGAAATAGTTTACTGAGGGAGCTGTTACGATACTAGTTGGTAGGTTATTCCAGCTGTCCACTACTCTGTTGCCAAACATACTTCTTCTGAGGAGTGTAGTTGATCTGTTTTTTAATAGTTTTACTGCGTTACCTCTAGTATACATGCTTATTGTGAACAGCTTTCCCTCGTCTACTTTGTCTTAGCCATGGATGACTTTGAATACTTGGATAATGTCTGATCTCATCCGTCTGTATTCAAGGGTCGGTAGTCCTAATGATATCAGTATTTCATGGTGAAGCTTTGATGCTAGGTCACTTAACAGGTCTCGTGGCTCGTCTATGGACATTTTAGATGGCTATTTCGTCATTTTTGCAGTATGGAGCTCGAATGACTGTAGCGTACGTCCAAGTGTGGTCGTACTAAAGCCTTACCATAGGGTCAGAAACATCTCCGTTTCCACAAAATGTAAATGTTTTGAATATTAAGTTGAATTTTAAATTGTTTTGAAATGTGAGTCCTAGAACTTTTTCCCTATCAACAGTTGCAATGTATTTCATGTTGCTGTCAGCATCTTTCATGACATACGTTTTTGTGTGTTTAATTGTGTTGCCCATATGCATGTGTTTGCACTTCTTTATGTTAAATGTCATTTGCCATAGATTTGCCCAGTCACTTGCTTTACGAATATTGGTTTGTAGTAGCAATTCTTGAGATGGGTTAATCGGTATCCATTTCCAACATTCGACAAAAAGGTCAATTCCACCCGCAGAATGGAGCTGAGTTATTAAAATATAAGGGATGGGCCCATTGCTATATGTACCCCGAAAACACAAGTTTGGGGGTACATGTACATATAGTATACGCCCTGTCAATTTGCCTGTCCGGACTTTACGTTAAAGATACCTATCTCCGTTACTATAAGCATGATAAGTTGGATTGGCCTGAAACTTCATAGCTTGCCAATGACTTACAGTGGGGTCAGCGTGTAAGCGCATACATGAACAAACAGGACAGGTTGGAACCAACCTGTGGAACCAACCTGTGGTGTTCGTTCGTGTGTGCACTTACACGCTGACCCCACAGTACTTAGACATCTGCCTTCACGTTTTAGAAGGGTACATCCATCAGTGTCACTGATTTCGTGTGTCCTTTGTCAATGCCAGTGACGTAACAGCCATATAATGGAGGACAGCGATTCGGAGCACGTGCCTATCCTGTCCACCCAGCAGCGCCGGGACACCCTCGCCGGGACATTGGTATACACACGCAGATGGTACGTTCTCGCTGTATTCGCCGCCACATGCTTTACAGAGGTATGTTAGTTGGCTAATGGTGTCGTTACCGGGACGGACCTACCCGTTGGCGCCTCGCGGATCGACGGAATCGGCAAATCAAAGTGGCCGATGCCTTTGGTCCACGAGGCGCCGACAGATGGGTCCCAGTAATAATTTCCCGAGACCGACCGGTCGGCGCCTCACGTATCAGGTTAGAGAATACCAAAATGGCGCGAAATCTCCCCGGGGGGTATACAGAAGAAAATATTTGGGGTGCCTTTAACACCAGTTTTCAGCATATTTGTAGCATGTAAAAGAAAACACTGAACATGTTGGTCACGTGATGTAAACAGAGTTTCGATGGCCAAAAAATATAAACAATATTGGGGGATATGACGATGTTTGATTTTTCTTTCTTAGGATTAAGTGAACCTATTGTTTAATTCATGCAGAACCAGTACATACTGGCTGCAGGTCATGTACAAGTAGATCCCACAGCAAACATAAGAATAGTGAAAGTAGGAGAGACTGGCCTTATTGGATGGGATTCGGTTAAGTTATATAGTAAAACTATTTGGTGTGTTCTAACCTTTCAACGGAATTAGCCATCTGATTGCGTCAGTCCATGAGGCGCCAACGGTGGGCCCCGGCAATAGAATCACCGGTTAATTGTTGTGATGATGTAGTTACAAGATGACTAAATTATGTTATGTGGGTGTCACGCAATACATGCGGTGGAGTAAATTTGTGGGACATAAGCTGGTCAAGAATACCGGCCCAATTGCAAACAAGTAATACACACCGTCATGAATTCGCTTGATCTGAAGAAAACACTATATTTCGTTTATTAAAAGACATTTCATACACTTTATCGGTATATGGTGTACAGAAAGCAAGGTTATACCTAATAATTACAAAAAACACAACAACATCCGTTTGAAATACTCTTCATTGGCTCTACTGGTAGTCGCAGAAGTCATCTGGGCCCGCTTGCTCAAAACCTCTGTTAGCTTAACAGACTGTTAAATCCTTAGCAATGCTAAGGATTTAACAGTCTGTTAAGCTAACAGAAGCTTTGAGCAACCGGGTCCTGGCTACTTATACAAACACGCTTACAATGGGAACGTTGTTTACGACAACATCCGGGTTTCAATATGGAAAACAAAGTCGAAACGGTCTGTATATTCATGTATCCAGTTCCATTTAATTATGCCCTTGCCTAAGGCAAGAGGGGATATAGCGTTAATCCATATACGTACGTGCGTGCATACGTACGTGCGTGCGTACGTGCTTTGTTTTTCATACGATCCACGTCCGACCGTCCAAGGTAAAGGTCACTGAGGATTTATGTTCACCTTGTTTGTTAGGCAAAAATTATATTTTTTATTAATGCTGCCAGCTAGGGGATTAGCTTACTGTATGTTTCACGAAACCTGCCCAAATTTTACGGCCATATAAACAATGCAAAAACATTTTTTTTTTGTGATAATATTAAATTAAAGCAAAATTTAAGAATGAGTCATTTAATAAAATCAATATTTGACCAAAGTTCACGAAATAAAAAGATTCTCATTCTTAAATTTTGATAAAATTTAATATTATCGAAAGAAATATTGTTTTTGCATTGTTTATATGACCGTAAAATTGGGGCAGGTTTCGTGAAACAGACAGTAGTGATATCGATGTCCTTGTGTGTTTACTTATGCATACATGTACATATTGCAATAAAACTAAATAATTAAACACTTACTGTTGAATTCCGATAAAGTGGCAAGAGCAAAGGTCACATTAGATTCTATATTGAACCATAATAGAATAATTGAACCATAATTGAACGTTTTACTTTTACAAATATGGCATTTATTGTGGTTTTCAATCGCCTGTTTCATCAGTCAACCAGTTGGTAATTTAAATTATCTCCTAAGCTATCGGGAGCATCCATTTTCAAGCTCTAAATCGCTCTAGCTAGATAAGGCGTCGATTCGGCCACCTAAAATGGCTGCAAACTGCTACATCCATAGAAAGCTATACTATACATAGTACACTGACCTCGTGACGTCACGTGCCTTTGCCAATGTATCGGAAATCAACAGTATACACTGCATGTTGTACTTGGTTATTTGATTTTTCTTCCAGAAGACATCACAAACGTCAAACCACTGCTGTCATTCCTACTGTCTCAACCACGTTTTGCTGCCGACGAACATTTGGCCATTAACCACATTAAATCTAAAAAATAATTAAAAATAAGTACTTTTTCATCAATAACAAAAAAGTCACCCTCCCGCAATTTTTTTTTGATGAAATACCATCAAATACTGATTTTATTGCAAAAACAAAACCAGTCAATTCCAACCTGGCGAGAGAGCTTGAAAATGATGTAACTAAGAAAACAAATGTTTAGATTTTGAAAATCGGTCCACAAATATAAAAAATATTTTTAAAAAATCTATTTTTAGCCCCCATTTTAAATTCCCATAGGAAAATCGTTTTTTCGCAATACAATCAATTTTTTTGGGGCGGATGACTTTTCTTGTTATTGACAGCCAAAAGTTCGTCGGCAGCAAAACGTGGAACAGACAGTAGATGAAATTAAATCAATTACTATTAAAATTATATGTTTATTTCCAGTCCATCAAAATACGCCGGACTCGAACTTTTTCCGAGTCCGTTGCCGGTTCGAGTGATCGAGGTTGTACTGTATTTCAGAATGGACATTTTGGCTAGTAACAATTTCAGAAATCATTTGAAAACGTATTATGTTATTACAAATACATGTATTGGAGCAAATGCAAAACAACAGTGTTGTCGCGTTATCAGTTTAATTTGACTTCTAATTTCAAAATCTTAGCGACAACCTACTGTCAGTAGCCTATTTCATCAACATTGCAAAGTATAGTGGGGCCGATAATTGTTTGAGAAGTGCACTTTTGGAAGAGTCTGCCAAATTTTGCACAGATGTTTATTAGAGCAAATTAAAACTTTTCAGACGGGTGGCCAAACAAAAATATTACCAGGAATGATATCATATGGATAAATCCAAGATGGCCGCCATAAAAAAATACAAACTCTCAAATGCGTATATATGTGCATCCATGTCACCAACTAAAGCACTCTAATTGTCGACCAGGACAGTCATTTGGATATGGAAGTAATTAACATGGATTTACAACCATTTACAGTGAAATAAATAGGTCAAGGTCAAGGTCAAACTGAAAAAGACGGCAATTTTATTAATTGTGTTGATCTTCTTCAATACATATGTGATTTTCTAGATACTTAAGACACTTTTTGAATCTATAGAGATATATATGTATAACAGTTTAATGCATATACAATAAAATCACCTTATGTTCATGAGCTTCAGTGGTGGAGTTCATAGTGAGTCATAGTGAAGGTCAAGCTAGACTGCAAATAAAATCAGTCTACATGTTTATACAAGTTTCTGCAGTATGAATACTTTTACATGACTGCAGAGCTATGTCGCCTACTGTTACGTGATATAGATTTTGGTGACTTTCGGGTGGTAAATAAAATTGAATTAACCTGGCCAACTTCAAAGGTCAAGATCATTTTAAACACAGCTCCAGTTAAGGTGCGTAATTTGGCAACAGTTTCCAGTATTTTTTCTTATTTCTTCACCAAATTGGCATTGGAAGTTCCTTACAATTGTCTCAATGAGACGGTTCTAAAGCACTCACAACTTGCCATTTTTGGAGAAGAAATAACAAAATTTTCCCCCGAAAACGATCAAATTACGCGCCTTAACTGGAGCTCTGGGTCAACTTAAAATGTACAATTCAGCACACTAAAACCAGTTGATGCTGGTTTCCATATACAAGCTTCTAGATGTTAGCTGTGGCTATACAATGTATGCATTGCAAATTCTTATTTTGGTACTGAGTTTGCGCATGAACCCTTAAATCCAAGACATAGTGACATGCAGGGCAAAGCAGCCTTAACACATTGACATCGACCAGTGCAGCCTTTCATACAGCCACATCGAATCAGCGTCCTGCAGGATGCACTGGCAATTGGGAGGGAGCACCACAATGGTTGCCTGACTTTCCTGGCTCGTTAGTCCACCCCCATGTAGCAGGATATACTACAGGCAGTTGTGTCTCATGTGCATGACCCCAGATGTGACCGCCCTGTAATGTTGCCCACTTGATATGCTGTTCAAGAGAAGCAGTGTACGTCCCATTGCGGTGAACAGTTGCTTTCGAATTTCATTAACACTGTTTGAATCACTGGTGCGATCATACAGCAGAACGGTGAAACATTCTAGCACCTGAATATCACGTTCACTGGTTGCGTTTGGGCCTTCTGCTAGCACCCGGAAAGTTTCCGTAACTTCGGGAAATGAACACCCGGACCTGGTTGCTCAAAGCTTCTGTTAGCTTAACAGACTGTTATATCCTTAACAATGTTAAGGATTTAACAGTCTGTTAAGCAAACAGAGGTTTTGAGCAACCGGGCCCAGGTTTTGCATGTCGCCATTTGCCCTATAGAATGGAACGATGAGGGTGTCGCATCCAGTATATGCATGATACATCGGCATGCAGAGGGACTTCTGTGTTACAATATCTGCTGATATATCATGAACAGGAATGTAGCGATGATCTTTTCCAGTACTATAGGATACCCACGCCACACTCATAGCCACATCAGAATCAACTGTTCGTATCATGAATGAATTGTACCCCTTCAGCGACTGCATCAGTAAGGTGTACCATTAACCTTGAATCTGCTTCTTCATGGTTAGAAGGCGAAAGTATAAGTAGATCTTCACAGCCTTGGACACACACGACAAAGTCACCATGTGTTACAATCAATTGTTGTTGTCGGGAACAGAAAGTGAGCGCACCTCCTCCGATATTAGCATAAACAGCTCCGACTTGTTTACATCATCGTTGAGAACTAATTGCCAGCTGTTTGGTAGAGGGGTGCAGTGTGATACCTTGATCTTCACACCCATTCCCCTTGATTTCATTGTTTGTTCTTTTAGGCTGTCCTCCCTATATGCAGCAAACACTATATCAAACTGTCGGTGGTTATCAAGCACTCAAGAGATATATGGAAAGAATGTGTCATTCATGTAGTCGGCGAATGTCTTGCCCTTGTCAGGTGGCAGGTAATTAATTACTGCTGCTCCCTCCATGAGCATGACCTCAGCATTTGGAGCATGCATAACCGGCGTGATGTTAGCTGCCTTTTCGAATGTTTCCATTGTCTGAAATGGATGGGGGATGCGCCTCATTTTCATGCGAGAAGAAATTATCTGAACTACCGCCCTGAACTGCACTTGCTACGTATACTCGGGTGAGCGTAGAACATGTGTCTTGCAGCGCTTTCTCTTGTGGACGTTTGGTTTGTCGAGTGCTGGTAGGAGCCATTAGGTGTAGCTTATTCTTTGTTAATGGCTTGAAAATGGAGTCAGAAAATGCACATAGCGTTGATCACTTTTTCTAGTGATCTGAAATCATTAACAAACTTTGCTTGAAATGTTTTTGTTTGTTCATGGTGTGCCTTTGGTGTGCTCCTTGGGGGCGTGGTTGTGATGATAGTTTCTTAAAAAGTGTTAATCACACATGTAGCTTCGGGTGAAGTAATTGACCACTGCTGGAGAGCGTCTGTGTGATGTGTCTTCCCTATTACACCACCGTCACCCTTTATCGCTACATTGTTCTGCTCGTGAGCCTGGTCCACTGCTATGTTCGAAAACCTTCGCCCAAACTCAGCATCTACTTCAGGATGTAGTTTGGATCATGTAACCATGTCCCGGATGTGGACTGGTACCCATCTTGTGTAGTGAGTGTGATTCAGAACCATGAACCATGGAGCAAGTCCAGTTACCCTTGATTTGTATACTAGTATATCACACTTTCCTTCTCTGATCGAGCGGGTGTACACTAGCACAAGGAGTTCTAGTTCAAGGACATGGTACATGTACTGAAACTATGGATTTGACATTTCCGATGCCCATAAATACACATCATCTGGTGAGTATGCTGGTGGAATCGATTTGTGATATTCATTGTGCAGCTTCATCATGATTGTACAGAGAACAACAGTTACTGCTGTGACTTCATGTGCATAGCGAGTGCACTTGATGTGTATAGCTGTGAGACAAGACTCTGCAACACCAGATGTGAAAATACCAGCTTCTGTAAGGGCTTCCACCCATCCACTTTCTTCTAGAAGGTCGCCACGCAAAGTTAAAGCAGCCTTTTCGAGGTGCAAACCACCCATTAGCGCCATATACTTGTCCTCACCGGACGCTAAGGGACGCAACATCTAACGCGAAGTCATTATTACAATTCGCTGAATTTAATTGTGTCGTATGCTGGTTGTTTTGTATTTCGTATTTGCAATATTCCATCATAAAAAAGATTTAAAAAACACATGAGACTATTCCAATTGTGAAAATTCTAATGTGCTACGAAAACATGTATTCACTGAAAAATAAATAAATAAGAGAAACAACAGGCAACACTTTTTGATTCTTACATTGTACAGAGTAGACTGTAGGAATAAACATATTACAAGATGGTCATCATTGGGATTAGTAGGTTCAAATGTCTTTAGAATTAACTAACGTAATGTTTCAAACCCATAAATGATTTTGTAATTTCAGACACTAAGGTGTTCTGGGTACGAGAGTATCCATGTTAATTAGGCTATAATACAGTTGAATGTGTGGTAGGTTCATGTGAACCATAATTCAGTGGGCTCTCATGTATATGTACAAACATATGGGAGTAAACTATGTTTGATACGATTGTCAGATCCAGCTTTATAACTTGAAAATTTAACAGCTGTGTCGAAATTAGGTATACATCGGAATTAGGTAAACTAGATACTTTGAACATCAACAAAAGATCATTCTGAATAATTCATTGGGACAATATAATGGGGAGATACAGTTACAGTGAACACAGTTCTGCCATCTGGTATACCTTTTTAAATTAAACACTAATGCCACATAAACTTGACGGTTGTTGTTGTTGATTCTGTAAAACCCGCACTAACCTTTCTCGGCACCTTTGTGTTATTTATGGTATTATACTTCTCTCATTTCTTAATGGCACAATTATTGCTCCAAAATCTTCCTCACTGTACAATATTCTTCAAAACTTCTCTTGAGCATATTTGGAATTCAACATGACGTCACGAATGATCAATATATTGCTACCAAAATTTACAAAACGTAAGAATATTTCGACCTAGTCATTCACACTTTGAACATAAACGTGTCAGAATATTAACGAACCAATTACAACTGATGACATAGCTTGAAAACTATTATCATAGATTGTAAGATCGTCAAAAACAAAAGAAATCGATGGCTAAAGAAAATTACTGAACTTGATATATCAGATTTTGACCTTGATATTGACCTTGAATTTTGAACAATAATGGTTAAAATTAATTATACCCCCCCGCCCCCCCCCCCCGCAACGAAGTTGTGGGGGTGGGGGGGGGGGTATACTGGAGTCAGCTTGTCCGTCCGTCCGTCCGTCCGTCCGTCCGTCCGAGTTTCCGTGTTTCCGTGTTTCCGTCCGTCATAAAACTTAACAATTGTAAATTTCCTTTTAACTTCTCTTTCCCTTTGCGGAAATCTTTCATATTTTACCCGCCCCTTCTCTGACACTCATACATCATTCTGCAACAAACCTACGACCCCCATTTATGCCAGGGGTCAAGGTCACGGACTTAGAAAAAATTGTAAATTTCCTTTTAACTTCTCTTTCCCTTTGCGGAAATCTTTCATATTTTACCCGCCCCTTCTCTGACACTCATACATCATTCTGCAACAAACCTACGACCCCAATTTAAGCTAGGGGTCAAGGTCACGGACTTAGAAACTTAGAAAAAAACGAAAACTTAAGAATTATAAATTTCCTTTAAACTTCTCTTTCCCTTTGCGGAAATCTTTCATATTTTACCCACCCCTTCTCTGACACTCATACATCATTCTGCAACAAACCTACGACCCCCATTTATGCCAGGGCTCAAGGTCACGGACTTATAAACTTAGAAAGAAACTAAAACTTAACAAATGTAAATTTCCTTATAACTTCTCTTTCCCTTTGCGGAATGCAGTGATATTTTACCCTGCCCTTCTCTGACACTCATACATCATTCTGCAGCAAACCTACGACCCCCATTTATGCCAGGGGTCAAGGTCACGGACTTAGAATGTCTAGTTTCCTTTGTTCAACTGGAACCACCATCGCACTCTCCATATGTGCTGACATAGTCTTTTATCTGAAAATGATAGTATGCGAGCTGGAATTCATTCTAGGTCAGGGCTGGCGCGGGGGGGGGGGGGGGTGGGGGGGGTGTCTTCCGTAAGCCCCCGCTCACTGACAAATCTAGTTTCATTTTACTCTTCACTCAATATGTAGTCACAGTAGGTTCCAATATTACATTATTTTGGAAATTAGATGCA
This sequence comes from Conchocele bisecta, assembly GCA_029237695.1. NCBI lineage: Eukaryota > Metazoa > Mollusca > Bivalvia > Lucinida > Thyasiridae > Conchocele > Conchocele bisecta. Next base: position 63,732,549 of record CM055272.1, on the reverse strand, counting down.
GTGATGCGCAACCAAATAGAACATCCTGGCTGAAATTTGAAGTTTTTCCTACTTGACCTTGACCTTCAATCATGACATTGAACTATGAATGTCGCGTAAACAATGTAATTAATTTGTGCATTTATACTACTATCGTTTTATACTCAAATGTAGGTATAAATTGCCAAACATATTCATATATATTCGAGTTTAAGACGGTAAGTGATTTTTGCCGGTGGCCATCTTGGATTTATGCAAATTAGGTCATTCCGGTGGATTCTTTTCGTGGCCACCCGTCTGATTTTTTTCGAAATTCATCACTGAACAGGTATGCAAAATTTGACAGACTCCAAAAGTGCACAGATCGACCTTTTTTCTGCACATATCTATCGCACCAGTATACTTATCTAGCAAAGTATACTTTGAGGGAGTATTCATTTATTTTCCCCAAATTGCATTATTTCATATAGAACTAACGACTGCATATATTTGATGATTAAAAATATGCAGAATTATTATACTGAATTTATTACATTACCAGTCAAAATGGCTGTGATAGTGTAAATTCAGTATAATAAAAATTAATAAATTTATCCTAAAATTGAAAATTTCTCCCTCAAAGTATACTTTGCTAGAAAAGTATACTTTGCAATGTTGATGAAATAGGCTACTGTTCCATGTTTTGCTGCCGACGAATTTTATATCGAAAAAACGATATTAACATGGGGCAAAATGGGGCTCCAGAGTGACGAGGAGGGTTATAGAACGAACAAATTTGGAAATTGACTCCGAAATCTGGCGAGATAGATTGGAAATAATGTAACTAAGAAAACAAAAGTTAGATTTTGAAAATCGGTCAAAAAATTATTTCTTTCGGAAAATTGATGATGAGAAAGTACTTACATTTAAATATTTTTTAGATTTGATGTGTGTACTAGCCAAAAGTTCATTGGCAGCAAAACGTGGAACAGACTGTAGATACTATGAAACACGCCATGTGATTTTGTACCTAAGAACATGTTCGATTTTTCATGAAATATATTTACAGAAACTGTGATATTCGTATTCGTGAAATCCGTATTTGCTATGGAAATTTCATCAACTTTCGACGTCATTTACGGAAACTATCGCACATTTTGTAAACAAATCTTTTCATGAACAATCGCACATGTTCCGAGGTACATAATCGCACGGCGTGATTCATATGTGCATACATTTGGTGAAAACGAGTTCATACATAATAGACCACAGTAGCCTATTTCACGAACCTCCGTTAGTCGACTAAACTCAGTTAGTCTGCTAAACTTCAGGCCGTTAGTCGACTAACGGGAAAAAACGCATTTCACGAACACGTTAGTCGACTAAGCAAAGTCTACTTTGCTTAGCCTCCTCGTTGGTCGGCTAAACTTTCGGTTAGTCTACTAAGCAAAATAGCAGACGACGGAATTCCAAGATGGCGGCGCCCACGGTTGTTTTGAACGTGTCTTACAAAATCGTTCGTGAAATGCAAACATGTCAACAAGTTTAGCAGACTATATGGTTAGTCGACTAAACTTAATTTAGTCTGCTAACAGTTTAGTCGACTAACGGAGGTTCGTGAAATAGGCTACAGGAATTACAGCGCCGCCTGCGTTAATCTTGCCTATATGCCAACGGTTTTGTAGCCTATTTCACCAACATTGCAAAGTATACTTTTCTAACAAAGTATACTTTGAGGGAGTAATCATTTATTTTTCCTGAAATGCATTATTATAGAACTGACAACTGCATATATTTGATGATTAAAAGTATGCAGAATTATTATACTGAATTTATTACATTATCACAGCCAAAATGGCTGTGATAATGTAATACATTCAGTATAATAAACATTAATAAATTTATCCTAAAATTGATTTTTTTCCCTCAAAGTATACTTTGGAATGTTGATGAAATCGGCTACAGGAGTTACACCGCCACCTGCGTTAATCTTGCCTATATGCCAACGGTTCTGAACATCTATTGACATCATCAACACGAAATAAAGTCAACCAATCAATCAACAGTCACTCGTGTGGAACACCTGGGGCCCTATAACCGAGTCATCCGAGGCGGTATTCGACTGGAATGACGGTAACGTGGGCATGCTGGCCAACTACGGTAACATCGCCTACATCATCGCCGTGCTGCCCGCCTGCTGGTTCATGGACGTGAAGGGCTTCAGACTCTCCGTGATCATCTGTTCGACCCTCGTATTGCTCGGCACGGGACTTCGCTGTATTTCATTGGAGCGAGAACTCGCCACCTGGTAAGTTCGCCCACATAGCCGCACCGGGATGCAAATATCATTATTATCTCATACACCACCGATTGCGTTAATCTTGCCAATGTGTGTAAATGTGTTTATTACACAATACTTGATTACTGTGTTTGAAAGTAAGCAGCTTGATTGACTGAGCTTGAGCTGTGCTACAGCTCAGGCACAGCCAATCAAGCTGATTGATTGCTAATACTATTGATACTATTATATGTTCAGAAACATTTCGCTAGGAAACGCGATGATATCGGATGATAAACGCAAAATACACTAGTATGGTATGTTATGTATTAGGCAACGTTTTATGCTACATAATGAGCCATTGTGACGTGGTTTCCGTTACATAGAGCTGAAGTCGTTCTGTAAACGGCATGTGACGCTGTTCGACCAATCAATCGTCAATTTCAATTCGTTGTAACCCTTTGGTATACATTCTTGAACTTCACACATGCACAGACCATTACCAAAAGGTCTCACAGGACAGTGCGTAGCTAGGGGTACAAAGGGGATAAACTATTTTCTATATATCTCAGTACCGACCATACAAGGTACATGTACACCAGTGTGTCTAGAAAAATAGGTTTATGAATATTTCTTGACTATATGAGGCTTGACTAGCTGTATTTCTTTTAGAGTATGCCATAATTCTACTAAGCTTAATGTTAGCTCCGGTTGATTTTGACATCTTGGAAAATGGCACATGCTATGCTGTCTCACCAATACGGTTTCACTTCAGAATTCAAGGTATTTTTGGGGCATTTGTAGCGAACATTTGAGGTGTTTATGACCCCGCTTTGGAATCATATTCAGGAAATGGTGTGGTGTTACAGGTGATAGAACAAGTCATAGCAAAGCAGCTGTGGCTCATATTTTCATGAAAACAATTCCAACAAATTCAGTCGTGTTGAAATTTCTGGCCAAAAAATGGTGGGTGGCGTAACTTTGTAAAACATTAAATATTAAATACGCATTTGATGCGGTTACTGCATTTTTATTGTGGCGCGCGATTTTTCAATATTTGTCGCAAGAGACTCCTTAACTGATTGCGAGAGGCGGTGATTTATATAAGTCACCAGCCGCCCTCAGAAAAACGGTAAATTTTGCCTATTTTCGACCGTTCCGTGATGCCAAAGGTGTGTCCCTGTGCAAGAATGACAACCCTTGCCGCGCTAATGCCCGAGGTATCTCCTTTTGTTTTTGTTGCACACTGATTTACTGTCCGACACATAACTCGAATACCCTTTGGAATATTTTTATGATACTTCACAGATCGAGCATGACTCTAATGTGTGTCGAGCGCAAGAATGACAGCTGTTGCCGGGATATTTTTCGAGTTATCTCCCTTTGCCTTTTTCTCGCACTGATCTAAAGGGAGATAACTCGAAAAATAACTCGATACTGATTGTAATATGGTCTGACACGAAACTTCACATATGCATAGACCACGACCCACAGATGTGTCACGCATAAGAACAACTCTTGCCTCATATATTTTATATTTTAGTATCCTTTGTTTTTTGTTTTTTGCGCACTGATTTCTTATCCGGAACATAAGTTAACTCGACTAGCCTTTGCAATATTTTCATGAGACTTCACACATGCATGGACCACGACCCATAGGCGTGTCGTGACACCTCTCACCTATCTGTCATATCAGTTGTCTCCCTCTCGTTTTGTATTGACTGTAGGCGGGGAGGGGGGTTGGATACACATGCACTTGTGGACAAGTGTAAATTTCTAGTTGTTAACTGATTCCCCTCCCCCTTTAGGTTCGCCAACATCTGTGCTGTCCTTAATGGCGTTGCATGCACCGTACCATTCGCTGGTCCCGCGCTCCTCTCCTCCACCTGGTTCCCAGCTCAACAGCGGGCCACCGCCACCGCCATAGTCTCCTTCTGCGCATACAGCGGCGTGGCCATGAGCTTCATTGTGGGTAAGTGGTTGTACATGTATGGAATATCTAAATTAATGTCCAGTTGCCACTGGCTTATTCAACGTCCAGGGGACTGTATGGAAATACATAGATAATATCAGGCTAGTGTCTTTTGATATCAAGTTTATAAGGCAAGGCTAGGAAACGCGTAGGAATTCCGAGGCTCGCCGAGCAATTCCTACCGTTTCCAAGCAGAGTCTGATAAACTTGATATCAAAAGATAGTACCCTGGTATTATATTTATTAGGTAACGTTTTTATGCTCGAAAATGACTACATATGACATTGCTTTCTATGGAATTAACGCGGACTTGTTTACGTTGTGTCATTGCACTGACGTCATTCGGCATACGTCACGTGACGTCCTCCGACCCATTAATGGAACGTCATTTTTCACTTCATTGTATCCCGGATGTTTGTATCAGGTCAATGCCTGATTCAACAATATGTGTGAAGTCTCATGAATACAAGGCAGGTTACCTGATAAGTTGAGTTAACGAAAGTATTGGTCCCAATTTCATGTATTCCTATTTATTAAATAGGAATACATGAAATTGGGACCAATACTTTGACTGTGAGTTATCAGTAATTTGACATAATGGAGTTTGAGGTAACGAGTGTTGACTGTATATATTATGAGACAAGGTATGTTAGATTTTACCAATGTCATAACAAATATTTACAAAATGATGACGTCGAAATCCGACGAAATGTTCAGGTACAAAATCACACGGCATGCCTCATATTGTCTCAGTCAGGGCTCAGTTGCTCAAAACCTCTGTTAGCTAACAGAGACTTTGAGCAACCGGGCACAGGATAGTGGAAAGTGAGACATAGCGGTCAAACTTCCAGCGTCGGTGTCGTCAACAATTTGGGACGTAAATTTTGGACGTATCCAAATTTCCCATATCTCTAATCAGAGCTCCAGTTAAGGTGCGTAATTTGGAGGTACATTTCTTCTTTCTCCATCAAAAATGGCAAGTTGTGAGTGCTTTAGAATCGTCTAAATGAGACGATTCTAAAAGACTCCCAACTTGCCATTTTTAGCTCGACTATTCGAAGAATAGTTAGAGCTTATGTAGTCACCCCGGCGTCGGCGCCTTGGTTAAGCTTTTTAGTCAAGCTTGTATATGGAATACTCCTGTAGCCTATTTCATCAACATTGCAAAGTATACTTATCTAGCAAAGTATACTTTGAGGGAGAAATTTTCAATTTTAGGATAAATTTATTAATTTTTATTATACTGAATTTATTACATTATCACAGCCATTTGGCTGTGATAATGTAATAAATTCAGTATAATAATTCTGCATACTTTTAATTATCAAACATATGCAGTGGTTAGTTCTATATGAAATAATGCATTTCGGGAAAAATAAATGATTACTCCCTCAAAGTATACTTTGCTAGATAAGTATACTTTGCAATGTTGATCGGCTACTGGCCCTACATCCACCATACTTGGACAACTTCATCTCCTAGTAATGTACATCAACAACCCCTGACCTATATTTGACCTTCACCTACATTTCCTCTTGAATTACTTAGTTAATTCCCCTTGGAAGGTTTTTAGTCAAGCGTGTATATGGAATACTCCTAGCCCTACACCCACCATACTTGGACAACTTCATCTCTTAGTAATGTACATCAACAACCCCTGACCTATATTTGACCTTTACCTACATTTCCTCTTGAATTACTTAGTTAATTCCAATTGGTTCAGGTTTTTAGTCAAGCTTGTATATGGAATACTCCTGGCCCTACACCCACCATACTTGGACAACGCCATCTCCTAGCAATGTACATCAATAACCCCTGATCTATATTTGACCTTGACCTACATTTCCTCTTGAATTACTTAGTTAATTCCCATTGGTTCAGGTTTTTAGTCAAGCTTGTATATGGAATACTCCTGGCCCTACACCCACCATACTTGGACAACGCCATCCCCTAGCAATGTACATCAATAACCCCTGATCTATATTTGACCTTGACCTACATTTCCTCTTGAGTTACTTAGTTAATTCCCCTTGGTTAAGGTTTTTAGTCAAGCTTGTATATGGAATACTCCTGGCCCTACACCCACCATACTTGGACAACTTCATCTCCTAGTATTGTACATCAACAACCCCTGACCTATATTTGACCTTCACCTACATTTAACATTGAATTACTTAGTTAATTCCCCTTGGTTAAGGTTTTTAGTCCAGCTTGTATATGGAATACTCCTGGCCCTACACCCACCATACTTGGACAACTTCATCTCCTAGTATTGTACATCAACAACCCCTGACCTATATTTGACCTTCACCTACATTTAACCTTGAATTACTTAGTTAATTCCCCTTGGTTAGGGTTTTTTGTCCAGCTTGTAAATGGAATACTCCTGGCCCTACACCAACCATACTTGGACAACTTTATCTCCTAGTGATGTACATCAACAACCCCTGACCTATATTTGACTTTGACCTACATTTAACCTTGCATTACTTAGTTAATTCCCCTTGGTTAAGGTTTTTAATAAACCTTGGTTATGGATTTTAGTCAAGCTTTCTACATGGAATACTATTGTGCATACAGACACCATACTTGGGCAACCTTTTCTCATAGCGATGTACATCAATAACCCCTGATCTATATGTTACATTGACCTACATTTCCTCTTGAATTACTTAGTTAATTCCCCTTGGTTAAGGTTTTTAGTCAAGCTTGTATATGGAATACTACTGGCCATACACCCACCATACTTGGACAACTTCATCTCCTAGTGATGTACATTAACAACCCCTGACCTATATTTGACATTCACCTACATTTAACCTTGACTTACTTAGTTCATTCCCCTTGGTTAAGGTATTTAGTCAACCTTGGTTAAGGTTTTTAGTCAAGCTTGTACATGGAATACTATTGTGCATACATACATCATATTTAGACAATCTTTTCTCATAGGGATGTACATCAATAACCCCTGATCTATATTTGACCTTGACCTACATTTTCTCTTGAATTACTTAGTTAATTCCCCTTGGTTAAGGTTTTTAATCAACCTTGGTTAAGGTTTTTAGTCAAGCTTGTAGATGGAATACTATTGTGCATACAGACACCATACTTGGCTAACTTTTTCTCATATGGATGTACATCTATAACCCCTGACCTACAGTTTACCTTCACCTACATTTAACCTTGAATTACTTACTTATTTCCCCTTGGTTAAGGTTTGCACTCAAACTTGGTTAAGGTTTATAGTCAAGCTTGCATATGGAATACTCCTGGGCCTACAGCAACCATACTTGAACAACTTCATCTCCTAGTGATGTACATCAATAACCCCTGACCTATATCTGACATTGACCTACATTTAACCTTGAATTACATGTACATACTTAATTTCCCTTCGTTAAGGTTTTTAGTCAACCTTGGTTAAGGTTTTTATGCAGGCCGCGGCCACCTTGTTTGGCAAGCTATGTATACGTTGACAACCCTCGTAGTCGAGCTATGCTGTTCTCCTACAGCTCTTGTTGATGAAGAAATAACAAAATTTCACCCCAAGTTGGTCAAATTACGCACCTTAACTGGATCTCTGAATCTCGAGACCGTTAGTTGGATCATTATCAAGCGTCATCAATAACTTCCCCACTTTGATTGCTATCCATCCAGTGACATTCAGGTGACATTGATCTTCACCATATCTCTTGATCCGTTAGTCGGATCATTACCATATGTCATCAATATCATTCTCACATTCATGGCTATCCATCCGCTGTCAATCGTGTGACCTTGACCTTCACCTTGGTGACCTTAACCTCTGTGGGACGTACATTGTGGATGTAACCAAATTTCCCATATCGCTTGATCTGTTGGTCGGATCATTACTAAATTTGATAGATTTCTCACATTGATGGCTATCCACCCACTGTCAGTCGGGTGACAATAGCCTTCACCTTGGTGACCTTAATATTTGTGTCAATAATTGTGTACGTACATAATAATATCTCTTTAATCGTTAGTGAGATCGATCATCTGCAAACTTCATCAATAGCGTCTTCACATTGGTGGATATCTACCAGTGTAATTCGGCTGACATTGACTACGGTGACCTAAAAGGTACTTTCCCACTCTGTATGCACAACATGTTCTTTACATGAATTAGATAAGTGTATAATTGTGTAACTATTCCACCAATTCTAAAAATTACGAGTGGTCGCTATACCTTTAACCTTGGTGTCAATAATTTTGGACATGTGTCTAAATGTTGACTATCTTCTAATCCGTTAATCATTATAGGGTTAACTGTATTGTCCGTCACCTTTGTGATCTTGACTTTTGTGTCAATGCATTTTGACATACGTCCAAATGTTGAATATCTCTTGATCCGTTCGTCGGATCATTACCAATGTTCACCAATATCGTCCTTCCTCAATTTGATGGCTATCACCCCAGTGTCATTGACTTTGACCTTGGTGAACGTGATCTTCGTATCAATCATTCTGAACTTTCTCATAGTTTGACATTTACCTTAATGACCTTAACCTTGGTGGCGATCGCGTCGTGTAGTGGGTGAGACACTCCCCGGCAATCGATTGCATTCATATACTAACTAGATCCTAAAATGTCACTGTCGTGTACTTCAATGGCGTGTGCTTCACACACATGTAGTTCGAATATTACCTGTATGGCTAATCATGTGGCTGAAAAGTAATTATGTAGCTGAAAAGTAATTATGTGGCTGAACAGGGATAGGGATCATCAAATGACCGGATGGTCCGACGCTGGTCGTAAACGTCGCCAGGTCCAGTTTGCCAGTGTGGAACGAACACTATAGGTGCAAGACTCGGACCTGTGTCATAAAAAATACCCATTAAACAAACTTGGAAAAGTCGCGGGAATACTGGACGAGGCCTTCCGGCCTTCGTCCAGTATTCCCGCGACTTTTCCAAGTTTATACCCCGATAAATTCCACAAAAAGGCTATTCATTCCTATAATGAGAGATTGACTTGTGCATGTTTATGGTCCAACCATCACAGCTTTGGGATACTATAGGAATGAATGGCCTTTTTGTGGAATTTATCGGGGTATAAACTTGGAAAAGTCGCGGGAATACTGGACGAGGCCTTCCGGCCGATTGTTGAACCTTACATGTAGATGGAAAATGGTAGCAGTAGAGAACCACGTTAATGGGTGAAGTTAATTTATAGAAATCTTCGTACGAACATTTTTGTCGTACGAAAATTAGTGAAACGGGCCCTTGGTGTCGTACTATACGCTACGTTTCTTAGAAACGTAGCGTATACTACGTCACCAGGTGGGTGGTGTAATGTGATTGTTTCAATGCTTAAAGGTACATGCCCACGCAGTAGTCACAAACTGTTCTTTATAGAAATTAAAAAAGTGTATAATTGTGTCACTATTCCACCAGTTCTAAAAATTACAAGTGCCCGCTATACAGATATAATCAAGTAGTAATATTTATTTTACTGATAGTGACGCGCTGTGGTATCAGGCTATTTTCATATGCAAATGAGGCATGATATTTTTTAATTATTTATACTAATTTATATTTTCGACAGATTATCAAGTATGATCATTGCACATCAAACAATCAATACAGAGAATAAATAGAAATGTCCGTTAACATTTTAAGGAAACACGATTATCGCCCCTGATATCAGTGTGTAAATTTATGGCTAATATAAAATGTATAATAATGCCAATCAATACGTGCAATAACGGTGAATGAATGTTTATTTTGCCAGAAAATGTATCAGATGATGTCTCTGATGTAAGTAACATTTTGTGCCTACTGGGTGGGCATGTACCTTTAAGAACGTAACAATATGACACCAGGCGGGTGGGGTAATTATAGTTTACAATGAGCATGTTTTATGTTTTCACAGTCCATGCAAATTGAAAGAGTGCATTTACAATTTTGTAAACGCGTGCTAGGTGTCAAAATATCAACACAAAACGATTTTGTTTACGGTGAACTAGGCAGAACATCACTTAGAACAGGTCGTTTATATAATATAATTAAATATTGGTTCAAAGTAATCGGATCAAGTGATCGGAAATATATTAAATGTATATATCACATGATGCTTAATGATATTGAACGGTCACCAACTGTGAAAAATTGGGCCTCTCTGATTAAATCTATGTTAACACAGCTTGGTTTTTACCATGTATGGCTTTCGCAAGGTGTGGGTGACGTCATAAGATTTTTATCAACATTAAAACAACGCTTAACAGACAATTTCGTTCAGGACTGGAACACTAGAATAAATGAATCTAGTAGAGCTTTATTTTATAAAAATATTTCATCTTTTGAATATCAATGCTATCTCGATTTCATCAGTGTAAACAAGTTTAGAGTGGCTCTAACCAGACTGCGTGTATCTGCCCACAGGCTGGAGGTTGAAACCGGCAGATGGCATAGACCACTTAGCACACCCTTTGATGATCGTAAATGTAAATTCTGTAACGTGTTAGAAGATGAATTTCATTTCTTGTTTATATGTCCTGTCTACAATGACTTGAGGGTACGCTACATCGGCCAATATTATAGAAGTAGACCTAACATGTTAAAATTAGTAACACTGTTTCATTCAGATAGAGCGTCTTATATAAGAAACCTTGGTAATTTCGTTTTCAGAGCGTTCGATAAACGTAACGAAATTATATCTCAGCTAAACAGATATATGTAGTAATTTATTCTTGAAATAACTGGAAATCAATTGTGTATACTTACATTTATATAAAATGCACAGTACATTCTTAGAACAGGCTGTGCGAATGCGCAGGCTGATCTGGGACTCCGCTGATCTCCAAGTCGACATGTGCATTTATGTCATTTTGTACCATACACTCATATACCGTTTGTTTACAGTATGACATGTATTATATGTGAATGTACATGACTGTATTATTCATGTGACTAGTTGTTTTACGCTATTCTGATGCTGATTTAAAGCGAATTTGCCAAAAACAAAAACTCTCCCGAAATTAAGCAAATTATTTAACTACTAGTAAGCTTTGTATGCTTTGTTTCGTTAAATTATCCTATACTTGTGTGGAAAGTAGATACATGTATTATATGTGCACTATTACTTTAAAACTATACTTGGAATACATTGTATGATCAAAGTATTCCTGTTTTGAGGGAAAGAACGCCATGACGCTACCACTGTTGCATTGTTTTATGTATGTGTATGTACTTATATAGACATGTAATACTATACCACATTTAGAAAGAAGATATACATGTATATGGGTGTGTATATGTGCGTATATGTGTGTACATGTATGTGCATGTATCTATTTGCCTATTTGCCACGACTGTGGTGTTTCTAAATTTATTATATTTAGTAGTTACCCATGTACGCCATCTTGCATTGTACGTATATTATACCATAGTCATGTATGTATGCTCATGAGGCAGATGCCTCGATGCAATAAACTATTCTTCTATGTCACAAGTTCGCGTTGTCCACCTGTGGCCAATTCATCTTTCTATTTTATATAGGGCCTCAGCTGGTAGCGCACCCAGAATATTATCCATCCACAGGTTCCGTGAATAGAACGTACGTACATACCATGTATGGTAGGTTGACTGATACTTACAATGTAATCACGAACCCACTCTTCCAACGTTTCGGTCTAAGACCTTTATCAAGGACTTAATGTCTACTATCCGCTAAGTGGCATCCATTTTGGATTTCACAATGTTTTTCCACCATTGTATGTATGGTAGAAAACCCATAGTACATGAAAACAGTGTTTTGACGTGCTGTAACCCATTTCATAAATGTGATATGACACACGTGTAATAACACCTGGGCCGTTTCACTAAACTACGTACGACTAAGATGTTCGTAAGTGCAAATTTAAGATCGACTGGAAATTGCAATTGATGGATTTACATTTATTGAGCATAGGCTGCATATGCAGCCTATGCTCAATACATGTAAATCCAATAATTGTTTACAAGAAAACATTGTTTATGTGAAATTTACAGACTATCATAATGTTGCACTTACGAACATTTTAGTCGTATGAAGTTTAGTGAAACGGACCCCTGGAGCGAATTTGATTGGCTAGCCTCATAGCTCTAATTACTAAACACCCGAAGTAGTGTTGTTTTGACGTTGACGTCACCGTGTTTAAACGTCATTAGAAGCGTCCCCGACTAAGTAAACTTACTGCAATTGTTATAGGCCCCTAATGTGCTCCGTATAGTAATATGAAGTGCTTCCAAAGAGCGTGAACTGATATGACAGATTTATAACATGTTTGTTGGTAGTATTAACATTATTTTTCTCTGTGGAGATATTCAACTAGATGCGAAAATAATCAATGGCGTCTTCTCACTGAAACATATCGAATTTCTCCAAAGTTATCCACTAATTCTGGTGTGAAGCCATGTGATAAACGAAATCTCAAACTCGTTTCCATTGATATAAGATTTATGAAACTCGTCGGCAATTTTATGCACCTCGCCAGAGGCTCGGCGCATAAATTGTGCGTTACTGGTTTCAGAAATTTAATATCAAATGGAAACTAATTTGAGATCCTCTGTTTATCATGTTCATATGACCAGCTAGTTAGATCTGTTCAAAGTACGTTTATTATTTCATTGCGGATGCTTACGAAAGCTGATGTAGCTATCATAGCTATTCAACTCGTTCACCCCTAAGTAACTGGTATGGACGTTTCCATGTAAACGGTATACATATTGCATTAACCAGAACAGGGGTATGTTATGTAAAACAAAACATCAGAACTTATCCACAAAGGGTGCAGATCCTGATGAGTCGGCTCGTTACGAGCCGCCTCATCTGGATCTACACACTTTGCAAACGTTGGGAAAGCGGCCTGCATAGTAGTGTCGAACGAGTTAAGTGCTGCTCTAGTGCGCATGCCCAATTATTTCTCATACAAAGGCCAATATCATTATGTTGTTTATATCAATGTACGTGGGAAAACTGCATATGATAGCAGCCTTTTGAGTTTGTACCTAAGAAGATGTGCGATTTTTCATGAAATGTATTTACAAATTGTATGATATTTTACGCAATTGACGTCGAAAATCGACACATTTTTCAGAGCAAACGCGGCAATGCTATGACAATTTCGTCAAGGTTGGCGTAATTTACAGAAAATATCACGGTTTCTGTAAATATTTATCATGATGAGCGATATCTCATGACAAATATTTAAAAAAATACCATTGTTCCGTAAATGACATCGAAATGTCAACTTTCGACATCATTTTCAGAAAATATCACAGTTTCTGTAATTATTTATACCCCCAGCAACATGTCAGGTTGTCCGTCCGTCCATCCGTGCGTGCGTGCGTGCGTGCGTGCGTGCGTCCGTGCGTGCGTGAGTGCGTGCGTGCGTGCGTGCGTGCGTCCGTCCGTTCCGAAATATGCGTTAACGTTTTTAAATACCTTATATCTCCACAACACTTACCCCGATTTACTTCCAACATCCAATACTTCTTATTCATCATCCATATTTTAATTCTATGGCCTGCCCATGTGGTCCACATACCGAAGTTCAAGGTCAAATGACTTTAAAATTTGCGTTAAAGTTTTTACCTACCTTATATCTCCACAACACTTACCCCGATTTACTTCCGACATCCGATACTTCTTATTCATCATCCATATTTTCATTCTATAGCCTGCCCATGTGGTCCACATAACTAAGTTCAAGGTCAAATGACTTTAAAATATCTCCTCAACCATAAATTAAAACTTCAAATAAATACACTCTGAGACCATCAAATGCCTCTGTGGGCTCGACATGCGGGCCGCGGCCATCTGGTTTCTGAAAAAATCGCACATATTCTTAGATACAAAATCACATGGCTTGTCTCCATTGTACCATGGCAATCAGGGACGCCGCCATGTCTATGTAACTTTTTAAAACTTCTATGATGATTAACTACTTCATCATTTCAGTTCTGATTATCTGGCCATGCCTGCTATTGGATTCGACGAGCATGCCAATACACACAAAAGTAAGTACACCTATCATACCGTATGTATGCGTAACTCGAATTTTCTGGCTATCACGCAGGGAGTTGCCCTGCGTGACAGCCAGAACATTCGGGTTAATGTTTACATAGACACATATATTTTTACCCCATTGCGTATCCAAAATGTGATATAGGGATGTAACAGTCGTTCGTCCGTCCATCTGTCCGTCACGTTTTCCATTTTGATATAACTGTACCGCAAGCACAAGGTCAAGGTGAACAAACTTTTAAATTCCCGTCCAGTAGATTTTATTTTCGTCCAGTAGATGTGTGCGCGTGTTTCCATTCTCCTATAACTTTTTTACTCTTGCTTGAAACTTCTTGTGCAGGTCTCCCGTCAGTCATAGTTGCATTGCCCGCCCCAGCCGTGCTCCACCTTTTCAAAGTTCAAATGTTCGGTCCAGTAGATGCGCTCGAGTTTCTCCATTCTCATTTCTAATGCACTCTATAAATACCACGCAATCTGAATGGCGGATGGTCATACATTACAGGTATATTATTGTTGATGGACGGTCGCAAATTATTTCAATATGTATTCCTACGCCAGGAGTGCATTAGAAATAGGTTAACTGCATTGTAATTTTGAAATTTGCAGCGTATATCAGAAATTGATAGATCGGAAAATCTGTTTAATGGCGACGCGCGCCGCCATTAAACAGATTTTCCGACCTATCATTTTTGTCGAGCCCGCTTGTGGAAAGCGAGACATAGTAATCACAATGCCGTCCGGGTGTCCGTGCGTCCGTGCGTCCGTCATAAATCTGCGTTAAAGTTTTTAAATACCTTATATCTCTGCAGTCCTAAGTCACATTGACTTGAAACTTCATATACTTATTAGTCATGATCCATATATTCATGCTGTATCCCACTCATGCGGCCCCTGTGCCCAAGGTGAAATGACTTAGAAGTTTGCGTTCCGAAATCTGCGTTAACGTTTTTAAATACCTTATATCTCTGTAGTCCTAAGTCACATTGACTTGAAACTTCATATACTTATTAGTCATCATCCATATATTCATGCTGTATCCCACTCATGCGGCCCCAGTGCCCAAGGTCAATATCAAATGACTTAGAAGTTTGCGTTCCGAAATCTGCGTTAACGTTTTTAGCTCACCTGAGCAAAGCTCATGTGAGCTATTGTTATGGCAAAGTGTCCGTCGTCCGTCCGTCCGTCCGTCCGTGAACATTTTCAATCATCTTCTTCTCCCGAACTGCTGAGCCGATATTGGTTAAACTTCACAGGGATGATATATGGGTGATGCCATTTCAGATTTGTTAAAATGGAGGTCATCGACAATCCAAGATGGCCGCCATGGAAAAGTAGGTCAAATTCTTAAAAAATCTTCTTCTCACGAACCGCCAGGCCGATTTCGACGATACTTGGTATGAATGATCGATAGTTAGCGCTGTTTCAGATTTGTTCATATGGTGGCCCGTGGGTCAAATATGGGAGTCGCCCGAGGGGTCATATAGGGGTCAAATTTTATTTTTAACCGAATATAGTCATGTAATATATCAAATCGAAGGTATTGACGAGACAATCACTCTGGAACATTTTTTGTCTAAATCATATGATTACGTTATCCAAGATGGCCACCGATAGTTAAAATGGTCATTCTTTTACTAAAGATTTCAAACGTCTTTTTCTTGTAAACTGCTTGGCCGATATTGGCCAAACTTAACTGTAATGGTCTGTGGTTGAAGCCTGTTCATTTTTGTTAAAATGGAGGTCATCACCAAATCCAAGATGGCCGCCGTTGAGAAGTAGGTCAAATTCTTAAAAAATCTTCTTCTCACGAACCGCCAGGCCGATTTCGACGATACTGGGTATCAATGATCGATAGTTAGCGCTGTTTCAGACACCATTTGTAGCACATGTCATGTAAGCAAATGTCTACCCTAATAAAGGTATAGCAGTAAATCACATGCACATTCGCAATATATGTTACATCAGAAGGTACCAACAAATTCTGTGGATTGTAAGTGAAGAGTCTTTGTGAAATCAAGATGACCACTATGGAGGCTTTTAGGTGAGCGATACAGGCCCATTGGCCTCTTTTTAAATACCTTATATATTTGCAGTCCTAAGTCACATTGACTTGAAACTTCATATACTTATTAGTCATCATCCATATATTCATGCCGTATCCCACTCATGCGGCCCCAGTGCCCAAGGTCAAGATCAAATGACTTAGAAGTTTGCGTTCCGAAATCTGTATTAAAGTTTTTAAATACCTTATATCCCTGCAGTTCTAAGTCACATTGACTTGAAACTTCATATACTTATTAGTCATCATCCATATATTCATTATGTGTCCCACTCATGCGGCCCCTGTGCCCAAGGTCAAGGTCAAATGACTTTGCGTTAAAGTTTCTGTAAAAATTTGAATTAAAGTTTTCACATACCTACTATCTCTGTAACAGTAAGTCAGATTTGCTTGAAACTTTGTATGCTTATTGGGCAACAAACTTCAAATAAATACACTCTGAGACCATCAATTTGAAAATTACAATACAGTTAACCCTATACTCATAGTGCCAACTCTGATTGAGTTGTCATTACTATGACGCATTACATTGCATATCTACGGAGCCTTATAAGGGACATGAGAAGAGAAAAAAATGTTCTGACAAATTTGATTATTTCTTTAGAACGCATTCCAATTCGTTTTAACGCATTCCAATTCGTGTCCCTTATAGGGCTCCGTACATATCAGCAAATGTAGGACGTCAGGATTATACAGAAATTTAACGTCATGACATTGGGAGTTTAACTAAAATATATTAAGGCCGTCATCCGTTGTTGAATAGTCATACTTTTGTATATGAACTTACGATGATAAGTCCTTTGTTTTATCTTCAGATGTATCCAATATGGCGACATTGCGGTCGGATATACGTCGGCTTATGTATATACGTGAGTGTTTATAGCTGTCACTGTGCAAATGGCAGGTTTACCACATTACACAACTGTTTGCCCGGTCCGCCAATAAATCCATTAAGCATATACATTTGCATGTACATATAATTAACCCTCAGCATGCTGGGCATGAGCATTTTTTCTCAATAAAAACATGGTTTGACAGCACTTTAGAATCATTTCCATAGGAAATGATGCAAAAGTGCTGCCAAAACATGTTTTTGATGAGACAAATGAATAGAACATAAACAGCGGATGACACAATTTAATTCAGCAGGTTAAGGGTTAATTATTAATAAGCAATATAACTCTCGTATCAAACTACGGATGTGTGATAAAATATCAGGAGTCTACGGACCGCAAATTTAATGATGGAACATGCCATTTTTTCAATCTCAGTCTCATTTCTGGATGTGACTTATGGGGCTTATCTTCTTTTGCGACCAGATTACACCCATACCAGACTGTGCATCCGCACAGTCCGACCAGGAGCTGTACTGTTCACCATTCCATCAACGAAACACCTGTCATACGGAACATTGATCGGTATCACGCTACATTAGTGTTCTATTTGACCAGGAGCTACTCTGGTCACAAACCTCATAAGCCCCATTTCTCCAGTTACAGCCACATTCAGTGGCGGATCAGTATATAGGCTTTCGTACGGAGCCCTGCAGTGGACGTATAATTTTTATTTTTACTAATTCGTTCCCACGAAACAACAATTCGTTCCCACGAAATAACAATTTGTTCCCTCAATTTAACAATTCGTTCCCACGAATTAACAATTCATTCCCTTTATAACGTGGGAACGGATTGTTAAGTCGTGGGAACGAATTGTTAAATTCCGGGAACGAATTGTTAATTCGAGGGAACGAATTGTTAATTTGAGGGACGAATTGTTATTTCGTGGGAACGAATTGTTATTTCATCGGAACGAATTAATGAAAACAATTCTACGTCCCCTGCGGGGCTCCGTAGTATTACCCGCCTTCTGTGTTAAACTAGCCTAGATAAAGAGAATAGATGGTTAGTGTCGTGAATGGGAAAAATATCTGGCAAGGCTTAGGAAACGGGATGGGCGAGGCTCTGCCGAGCACATCCCATTTCCGTGCCGCGCCAGATATTTTTTTCTCATTCACGGCACTAACCTACTATTCTATTTATCCCGTCAGCAGATACGAATAGCTTTAAAATGCAATAAAACTGGAAATAGACGCTTGTCGACAAGCGCATGTGTATCCCCCTCCCCAGATACACAAGTAGTTTGAAAAAAGGGTGTTCGAGTTATGCTCCGGAGACAAAATCAGTGCGCGGAAAAAAAGAAGGAAATAACTAAAAAATTAGCGATGCAAGAGTTGTCATTCCTGCGTGACACACCTTTAGGGTCGTGATCTATGCATTTGTGAAGTTTCATGAAAATATTCCATAGGGTGGTCGAGTTAGGCTCCGGACACGAAATCAGTGCACGAAACAACAAAGGGAGATAACTAAGAAATACACGACGCAAGAGTTGTCATTCTTGCGCGCGACACACCTTTGGGTCGTCTTCTATGCATGTGTGAAGTTTAATAACAAATATTCCAAAGGGTGTTCGAGTTATGCTCCGGACACGAAATCAGTGCATGAAACAACAAAGGGAGACAAGTAAAAAAATTAACGATGCAATATTCCAAAGGGTGTTATCCTCCGGACACGAAATCAGTGCACGAAACAACAAAGGGAGATAACTAAGAAATTAACGACGCAAGAGTTGTCATTCTTGCGCGCGACACACCTGGGTCGTGGTCTATGCATGTGTGAGGTTTAATGCAAATATTCCAAAGGGTGTTCGAGTTATGCTCGGGACACGAAATCAGTGCATGAAACAACAAAGGGAGATAAGTAAACAAGAATTCCGCGGAATCAAATGCCTCGCCTTGTCCCGCCTTGACCTCGAGCCTGGGCCCGAAAGCAATTTTCACTGGCCCGAACATATTATACAATTATTGACTAGTGAGCCATATAATATCAAATTATATTCTATGGCTCACTAGTCAATAATTGTTTTATTATATGATAATAGTCTGTATATAGCACTTACGACATTATGCTACTAGACACAAATTGAAAAATAAATTGAAAAACAACATGGAAAAATAAATTGAAAAAAAAGTTTGAAAACTAAAAATAATAATGCTCGCTACTGGAGCCCAGAATTTTTGTTAATAATCCTATATTTATCTACATATCATATCTGCACAGGTGCACATATTGCCACAATATTGTCAACACAGGAAATGTAATATAATAATTTACCTGTATTAATTACCTGTAATAAGTTAGTGGTCAGTTAGTGGTCAGTTAGTGGTCAGTCTGGACATTTGCACATGCTAGCACATGCACATGTGAATGGTTTTCCCAGTCACTATTGTTTAACCGGATAATGCTATTGTTCTCTCTACAGGTAAGGTGTACGAGAAACACGAGAAAACGGGTCTTCATACATTATTGTCCAGTTTGTAGAGTGAGCGAAACAAAAAAGGGAGATAACTAAAAAATTAGCTACGCAAGTCTTGTCTTTCTTGTGCGCGACACACCTTCGGGTCGTGGTCTATGCATGTGTGAAGTTTCATGAAAGTATTCCAAAGGGTGGTCGAGTTATGCTCGGGACAGGAAATCAGTGCGCGAAACAAAAAAAGGGAGATAACTGAAACATTAACTATGCAAGAGTTGTCATTCTTGTGCGCGACACACCTTCGGTTCGTGGTCTATGCATGTGTGAAGTTTCATGAAAATATTTTAAAGGGTGGTCGAGTTATGCTCCGGACACAAAATCAGTGCGCGAAACAAAAAAAGGGAGATAACTAAAAAAAAATAGCTATACAAGAGTTGTCATTCTTGTGCGCGACACACCTTCGGGTCGTGGTCTATGCAGGTGTGAAGTTTCATTAAAATATTCCGAAGGGTGTTCGAGTTATGCTCCGGACAAGAAGTGTCTGCGGCGGACGAGGACGCGGACGATGTTCAGTGTCAAATCCATAGTATCCCCTGATTTTCGTCCGGGGGATTCAATAACCACGACCACCGCACATATTCATACGCAGTGATTAGGTTGTATTGACAGGATATCAAAAATGTTTCACGGCACCGTACATACGCACTGTGTGACGGGATAAACCAATGTTTGCGAACATCTATTGGCAATATCAACTCGCAATCAAGCAGTTCGATTGGCTGTGCATGAGCAGTAGCACAGCTAAGGCACAGCCAATCAAGCTGCTTGCTTTCAAGCACAATATTCACTTCAGACTAGCATACGATGTAAAATTATAAACACAATATTATATTGACACTTGAGTTGTGAAATTTAGTATTCGACATGCAAATATTGTCTCCTATGTCACATGCGTGTGGCCCCGGATTATTTGCTTCCCAATAAATGTTGGGTTTCGGTCTTTTCTGTTCTTCAAGCAGAATATTCAACTATTTTGAAATAAAGAAATGTACAAAAATTGGCAAGATTAGCATGTAACACGAGATAATTGCATTGGTTTCAGATGTTGCGTTAGCCGGCTTCGTGTTCTTGCTCGTGTTATTAACGTTCCCCTCCAAACCGCCCCGACCTCCTAGTATATCGGCCTCGTTAAAGCGAGTACAGTACGGCAAGGGTCTCCGGCGAATTGTGAGGTAGGCAAAATGAATACATAACCCTTTCACCCCTAAATATAGGACATGGACTTGACCATTATATATTCATTCGAAAAATGACGTTTTTTAAAAAATGTTCAAATAATGGCAAAAACTGCAGATTATTATGAATATATGACATAGGCTTAACCTTTCTAATTTTTGGACCTCTGCATTCATACAAAACATTGTGCTATCTAAAAAAATAAAATAAAATACGGGCAAAACTGCAGATTCTTATGAATATATGACATCGACTTGACCATTCTTATTTTTGGACTTCTTCATTCATCCGAAACATAGTGTTATTTAAAAAAAAATGTTTCGATCCCGGAATCCGGCATATTCCCCACTTCACCGGCTTTGTCTACCCAAGAGTGCATAGAAACAAAATTGCTACCTCACTGCGTTAGTCTCCCCTCGGTAGCAATTTAAGGCGTTAGTTTCTTTGTAGCAGTTGGAAGAACGATTTTTGCAATCGTTTTCAGACGGGTTTGATAACTTAGTGATACAAAACTGACAAAGTTATATCAATATCAAGTATTAATAACGAACATTCCGGTGTAAAAAGAATGTTTATTTTACCGTGTGAGGGTGTTTATCTGACATTTATGTCCAAGGCTTGTAAATTCGAAAGCTGTCTCGAAAATTACTATTATATTTAAGTTTACATCCTTATTTTCTTTGAACGTTTACCGATTTGAATAAAGACTTCTCCAAATATTGATGTTGAGAATATTTGTTTTAGAACTAATGTAAGAATTTGTTTTATTCCTTTATAATAGTAAATTAATGGGTTGCAAGAAAAACAGTTTGAGAAGGTACCTGATCAATTGTTACCAATACCACTTCGTACCCATACCATTTCGTACCCGGTTTGGTTATTTCGTACCCAGTATGTTGTCAATTTGTACCCATAGCAAGTAATTTCGTACCCAGTTTTGTAATGTCGTACCCATTTGGTCAATTAGTACCCATAATCAATTCCTACCCATACTTAATATTTTAATAGGAATTCATATTATGATAGGATTTTTGTTTAGAAATAATGTAAGAAATGCAAATTAAGCTAATTTTGATTTGTTCTATTCCTTTATGAATAGGTTGCAAATGAGTTGATATATATGATAAGTTTAATTATGATAATATAAGTTACATGTACAGGTAACAGCGAAACACTCAAGTTATAGAGAATAGTAGGTTAGTGCCGTGAATTGGAAAAAATATCCGGCAAGGCTCAAGAATTTCTTTATTTCTCATCAGAAGTATGAGTTGTGACCACTCATTTGAACCGTCTCGCCGAGACGGTTCAAATGAGTGGTCACAACATATATTTTGGTTCAGAAATAAGGAAAATAGATGGAGAATAGTAGGTTAGTGCCGTGAATGGGAAAAAATATCTGGCAAGGCTCAGGAAACGGGATGGGCGAGGCTCTGCCGAGCACATCCCGTTTCCGTGCCGCGCCAGATATGTTTTCCCATTCACGGCACTAACCTACTATTCTATTTATCCCGTCAACACCCACAAATGGCTGTAAAATGCAAAAAATAGTATTGACTGGATATTAAAAATGTTTCACGGCACCGTGTTTCAACGCACATACCCACTGTGTTGACGGGATAAAAACACAATAATGGTTCATGTGAGTCCGGATTATACAGGCCCTGTATGATCGCTACTGTTCGCTACTGTTCATGCACCCAAGTCTTACCGGTGTGTGTCACTGGAGGACGATATAGACTACAGGTACATCGGTTTCAATGCTGGTCTAACCGGGACGTTAAACCGTTTAATTTTCACATTTTCAGGCACCGTTCTTTGTGGCTGATAATGTTGGCGTATGCGGTACCCACGGGGGTCCTGGGTGTATGGGTGTCCGTCCTGGACGTCAATATCAAACATTTGGTCTCTCAGGTACGGAACAACTAAACATGGTCATAGTTACCATTTTTACATGTAAGGTACAGTGGAACCCCTCTAAACCGGACACTCGGGGAAAACATAGATGTTTACCTTAGATGTGATTTGCTGTTATGTATCTCTGATTACAATGAGTTTTCATGATTGCAAAACACTAGAATGTGTCATGAAGTGCTCACATGTCTGATTTACAGTGGAACCTCTCTAAATCGGACACCCTGGTGTCCGGTTTAGAGAGGTTCCACTGTATATGCATTTCACACGGTTACTAACTAATGTCGGTCAACGTGGATTGGTTAATTATATGTGTCTGCATTTACGTGCGTGTCAGTCATCAATACCTGATTAGAACATACACCTTCTGTCATTTAGTCAGCAAAATAATCATTATTTACTTTCTAAGCCAATCGCTGGCTAGTATCGAGTAACACATATTTCACATATTGCAAGATCTAACCCAAATACGTTGCATATTACCAGATTTAATCGTTAATTGTTGGGCAGGAAATGGAAAATCAATACTCTGATGCATAGTAAAATTGGCTGAACTATACATATGTTATTGTTCATATATTGGACTTTAAGGAACTAAATGCTGCTTAATTGCTAGTCGCTAGCGCTCCCTCGCATTGAATTCCTTAAAAATCCAATCCGTGAACAATAACGTATACCTATGGCGCCAAATAGTAAGTGCATTCTTATATGCGTTAGCGGAAACGAACGTTACACTGTAAGTATTCTCGTCCAATGGCTACGGTCGTTACATGAGTATTTGAATTACGTGTACAGTTAGCTATTGAATTACAGGTGACGTAATTCCTTTCAGAATACATGTACTTGTCATCTCGCGATCGCTGTCTTTGGAAAACAAATATATAATATATAATACAAGGCAAGTTTATGTTGATTATGCAAGGTTAATAAACGCATATAAGTTCGGAAATAGCCGAGCAAACAAGTTATATTCGCCAATCTTCTAGCAAATAACTGTACTTGATAAATATACATGTAATACATGCGCCATGCTATTGTGATTTAATATCAACTGGTACGGCTCTGAAACGGCTGGAACTTGTAAACGCGTTTCGCCCGAGCACGGTAGCCTCTATTTATTGAATAATATGGGCGCTCGCAGTGTATTGTCACATTTTAATAAAAATTATATTACACTAGTGTAATAAATATGCAAATTAACCCTTAGACCGCTACTCACAACAAGTGTCGTCTGCTGTTGCTTTTATATCTTGCTTTATTTCTCAATAAAACATGGTTTGACAGCACTTGTGAATCATTTCCAATGGAAATGATTCTGAAGTGCTGTCAAAGCATGTTGTAAATTATTCTAAAGTGCTGTCAAAGCATGTTTTTGATGATACAAATGAAAATAGAAAATAAACAACAGACGACAACAAAAATAAGATAGCCGTCTAAGGGTTAAGTTGTTACAGAAAAGACGTTTGGTGACAGCTTCAATGTATGGTGATGTACTTATGAAATAAATATAATCAAACTGTTGTGTTGAATTAATAATTGTATCCCCCGGACGAAAGTCGGGGGATACTATGGATTTGACACCGAACATCGCCCGCGTCCGCGTCCGCCGCAGACACTTCTTGTCCGGAGCATAACTCGAACAGCCTTAGGAATATTTGCATGAAACTTCACACATGAAGGTGTGTCGCGCACAAGAATGACAACTGTTGCATAGCTATTTTTTAAGTTATCTCCCTTTTTTGTTTCGCGCACTGATTGAGCATAACTCGACCAGGCTTTGGAATATTTTCATGAAACTTCACACATGCATTGACCACGACCCGAAGGTGTGTCGCGCACAAGAATGACAACTCTTGCGTAGCTAATTTTTGAGTTATCTCCCTTTTTTGTTTCGCGCACTCTACAAACTGGACAATAATGCATGAAGACCCGTTTTCTCGTGTTCTCTGTACACCTTACCTGTAGAGAGAACAATAGCCTTCTCTGGTTGAACAATAGTGACTGGGAGAACCATTCACCTGTGCATGTTCTAGCATGTGCAAATGTCCAGACTGACCACTAACTGACCACTAACTTATTACAGGTAATTTATACAGGTAAATTATTATATTACATTTCCGTAAACTGGGCTCCAGTAGCGAGCATTATTATACCCCCACAAACAAAGTTTGAGGCGGTATATAGGAGTCAGGTTGTCGGTCAGTCTGTTGGTCGGTCTGTCGGTCTGTCGGTCGGTTGGTCTGTTGGAAATTCCCTTCCGCTCTATATCTTCTACACCCATGCATGGATTATCAAATGGCTTGGCACAAATGTTTCTCATGATGAGAAGGTGCGTCGCGATCAATAACCACGCACCTACTCCAAGGTCAAGGTCACAGTTGAAGGTCAAAGGTCAAACCTATTGAAATTCCCTTCCGCTTTATATCTTCTACACCCATGCATGGATTATCAAATGGCTTGGCACAAAAGTTTCTCATGATGAGAAGATGTGTCGCGATCAATAACCACGCACCTACGTCCAAGGTCAAGGTCACAGTTGAAGGTCAAAGGTCAAACCTATCGAAATTCCCTTCCGCTCTATATCTTCTACACCGATACATGGATTATCAAATGGCTTGGCACAAATGTTTCTCATGATGAGAAGGTGCGTCGCGATCAATAAAAATGTACCTACGTGCAAGGTCAAGGTCACAGTTGAAGGTCAAAGGTCAAACCTATTGAAATTCACTTCCGCTCTATATCGTCTACACCGATGCATGGATTATCACACTATGCCCAGGGTCAAGGTGACAGACTTGATGCGTTTGAAACCTTAACGCTCGGCTAAATGGCTTATAATAAAAAATGCCTCGTTTTCTTTGGCTGCCAGTGGGGTATTCGTGTGCCGACAGGCCACATTTCTAGTTATTTTTAATTTTTAAGCTTTTTTTTTCCATTTTCTTTTTCCAATTTCTTTTTCAAATTCTTTTTCAATTTTTGTCTAGTAGCATAAGGTCGTAAGTGGTATATACAGACTATTATAAAATAATAAAACAATTATTGACTAGTGAGCCATATAATATAATCTGATATTCTATGGCTCACTAGTCAATAATTGTATAATATGTTCGGGCCAGTGAAAATTGCTTTCGGGCCCAGGCTCGAGGTCAAGGCGGGACAAGGCGAGGCATTTGATTCCGCGGAATTCTTGTTTACTTATCTCCCTTTGTTGTTTCATGCACTGATTTCGTGACCGGAGCATAACTCGAACACCCTTTGGAATATTTTCATTAAACCTCATACATGCATAGACCACTACCCAAAGGTGTGTCGTGCGCAAGAATTAGAACTCTTGCATCGTTCATTTTTTTTAATTTATCTCCCTTTGTTGTTTCATGCACTGATTTCGTGTCCGGAGCATAACTCGAACACCCTTTGGAATAGTTTTTATTAAACTTCACACATGCATAGAAGACGACCCAAAGGTGTGTCGCGCGCAAGAATGACAACTCTTGCGTCGTTAATTTCATAGTTATCTCCCTTTGTTGTTTCGTGCACTGATTTCGTGTCCGGAGCATAACTCGAACACCCTTTGGAATATTTTCATGAAACTTCACACATGCATAGACCACGACCATAGAGGTGTGTCACGCAAGAATGACAACTCTTGCATCACTAATGTTTGAGTTATATCCCTTTGTTTTTCCGCGCACTGATTTTGTCACGGGAGCATAACTCGAACACCCTTTTTTCAAACTACTTGTGTATCTGGGAAGGGGGGTACACATGCGCTTGTCGACAAGTGTCCATTTCTAGTTTAATATGAAATGTATTAAACTCGTTGACAGATATCGGTCAACGAGTTTAATAAATACCATATTAAATCATCACTCATGTAAGATCCTCTATAAATGCATGTTTGTACTTGGTAGGTTGAGGCTGGTTGGATGGGATTCTTGCAGACAATAGCAGGGTGTCTGGCAGGCCTAGTCATAGCGAGGTACGTTCACTCCATACTTGTGCATTTATTTGTTATTTCCTGATTTCTTAATATTATTGTCGCGCCCGCTTGTCGGCACATTTGCGTAGGTACGTCCGTGCGTACGTCCGTCCGTATGTACGCGTCCGTACGTGCATCCGGGTTAAAGTTGTTTGTTAATATGTTCGATATACTATCAAAGCCTCGGCGGGCGCGACATGCTGGCCGCGGTCATCTAGTATTCCACGTAAATAGGCCGCACACAAGTTCATCTGTTGCGAGAAATGTGAAGATGTGGAATAGGAGGTGCACGTAAACAAGGAGGTACACATTGTCCATAAATGTACTCATCTATAAATGTACTCATCTACTCATCTATAAATGTACTCATCTATATATGTACTCATCTATAAATGTACTCATCTATAAATGTACTCCTCTATAAATGTACTCATCTATAAATGTACTCCTCTATAAATGTACTCATCTATAAATGTACTCATCTATATATGTACTCATCTATAAATGTACTCATCTATAAATGTACTCCTCTATAAATGTACTCCTCTATAAATGTACTCATCTATAAATGTACTCATCTATATATGCAGAAATAAATAAGTACAGGTACAATAATCGTACACATTTGAAGAATATATTCTCTGCCGTGTGTGCAAAACAGACATTTTCTGATTGTCTATAGCATCAATTAATGCTGAACGAAGACAGCTAAAACTACTGTCTGTTCCACGTTTTGCCATCAAATATTGATTTTATTGCGAAAATAAGATTTTCCTCTGGGAATTTATCATGGGGAGTCAATTTTTTTTCTTTTTTTTTGATCCTGAAGGAGGATCAAAAAACGAAATATTTTGGAAATTGACTCCGAAAACTGGCGAGATAGCTTGAAAATGATGTAACTAAGAAAACAAAAGTTATGTTTTGAAAATCAGTCCACAAATAAAAAATATATTTGAACAAAATCTATTTTTAGCCCCCATGTTAAATTCTCATAGGAAAATCGTTTTTTCGCAATGAAATCGATATTTGATGGAATTTCATGAAACAATTTGTTTGGGGAAGGGTGATTTTTTTGTTATTGATGAAAAAGTACTTACTTTTAAATATTTTTTAGATTTAATGTGTTTAATGGCCAAACGTTCGTCGGCAGCAAAACGTGGATTAGACTATAATAACAAATACAACAATATAGTGTATCATTTTCGCGCCCGCTTACGGACAGCGCGATATAGTCGGCACATTGCCGTACATCCGTACGTATGTGCGTCCGAGGGTATTGTTTTTGGTTAAAGTTTTTCGGTATACTATCAAAGTCTTGGTGGGCGCGACATGAGGGCCGCTACCATGTAGTTTATATCCATCAATTATGGATTGTTCCGTATGCGTTTCTTTCAGATTCTCCGACATTTTCATGAAGAGAATGAAGCTGTTTTTGATTGTGTTGTTCATCGGTGCAATAGCGTCATCCGCCTCCTTCACGGCAATCTGCAATCATTATTTACCATTTCATAAAGGTAATATTTACACCTTCCATAAAGTCATATTGGAAATGCGCAATCAGCGTATTGAGTTAATATCCCAATACATTACATTAGCCCCGCGTGCTATTTGACGTCATTAATTTCCATGACGTTGTCAATAACTCACGCTATTCATACTACTGACCGGCACTGTCGCTATTCCACCAATTACGACAACATGACATAAACAAGACGATTCTTAATTTGAACGTCATATTTGACCATTATTTATTTTAAACTATCGGAATATGCAAGGTAAATATAAGTAACAAAACCATGGGCTGTTGCGTTTACTTTATTATGAATTTGATCTGCCTAAAGTTTGCGCGGAGCCCATGGTTTGATTTCTTAAATATAAGCTACATTTATTACACTCTTGCAAATTATTTGCACGGGTTTCGCTGTGAGAGAAAACCCATAATCAACTCCTTTCAAATAATACACCGTGAAGAGAACACCCGTAATTACGCGCCTGTTTTCTTGGAAACCACGCGCTACCATTCAAAATGTTTAATTTGTATTACAGTCAAAACAACGTTTTTGAAAATTTGGAAAGGGTCTCGACTAATCTAGAATGTTAATGCGATTGAACACATTCCAAACATGTACTCAAATATATCTGGTTCATAGAAACAGCTGCGTAATTTGGATTTCAAAAAGTTTACATGACGTCACATTTGACGTCACACAACGTAACGTCAAAACGCGGGAAAACACGTCATTGTATAACTATTCATACGCACATCACAATTAATTGATTATAATCTCAAAAAATAGACTAAATGTGCATATGTATCCGCCGTGGACGTGTAATAAATAGGATATTCCATCATACATGTTTGAATAGCGGAAATAATACACTCGTGTCCGTCGGCGTCCGTGCAAGGAACTCGTTCGCTACGCTCACTCGTTGCTTACGCGGAAGCCGACGCACACTCGTGTATTATTTCCCGCTATTCAAAATGTACGATGGAATATCCTCTATGTATTCGGGTACGGCATGCGATTACATGAAGTTAATCAAATGTGAGCAGAAGTCAAACCACCAGTCAGGGGCTGATTGCTCAAGATCTCTGTTAGCTTCACATACTGTTACATCATTAACCCTTTCACCCCAAAGTAACTGAATGGGCTGCGATATGTTCGTTTTGCAACCAATCCAATCATCGCAAAATGATTTTCAGACTATTCCATTTATAAAAAGGGGGTATTTGTTCTCAAAAATATGAAAATTACTTTCAAACAGTGCAGATCCTGATGAGACGGCTCGTTACGAGCCGGCTCATCTGAATCTGCACTGTTTGCATAAACCGATATAGCGGGCTTTCGGGTTCAAAGGGTTAACACAGTAAATTGATGTAACGGACTGTTAAGCTAACTGAGGTTTTGAGCAACCGGTCGGGGGCCGCTTGGTCGGTATATATGTTTATCCGTCGGTCGCTCCGGAAAGGTGCCCTACCATGTGCATAATATGTTCACGGCGTGGAATCACATGGTCTATTGTTGTGGTTCTGCGTAATGGCGGCGCCCATGAGTTGTGAGGTAAATCTTGTTTTTCAATCAATAAAAACAAATGCAGTTTCTTCGGTTTAATGGTGACCATGTTGAGCCGCTAACCCTACGGGTCCCACAATATAATATTTAGCAGCATTACTTCTGTAGTTAGTTTGAACTTTTTGTAGAGAAATTTCGGTTAAACTGATGTTGCGTTTAGAAGCCATGAAACGTCTCCACATAATGTTCAGACTAATATATAACTACAGACTTCTGAAGCAATGTTGCTAAATTGGGTATTGTTGGACTCGGGAAGTGTTAACGGCTGGTGGAACATGGTCACTATTAAATGTAATAACCTCAGTCGTATTGATGAACACTAAAATTTACCTCAGAACCCATGGGCGCCGCCATTAAGCAGAACCAGAACAATATAACGCGCGACCCCTGACTGTGAAGTTGCATTTATCTTTCAGCGTCCCTGTACCTTACCTGTATTCTGATTGGCATATTCATCAACGGTACAATCCCGTTGTTCTACGAGATCTCGTGTGAGGCGTCATATCCGGTGGCGGAGGGTGTGACGGTGGGATTCCTCACCCTGGGCAACAATCTCTCCGGCATCATCTTCCTCTTCATGCTACTTATACCTGATATAGGTACACATGCGTACATATATGTAGCTGTGACTGGAGAAATGGGGCTTATGTGTTTTGCGAACAGTGTAGATCCAGATCAGCCTGTGCATCTGCACAGTCTGATCAGTAGCTACACTGTCCGCCATTCTATCAATGAAACATCCATAGTGCTTCTAACTTAGAAGATCAAAAGTTTTATATCCATAAGAACATCCGCGATATCGTATGAAAACTATTTTCCATAAATGAAATCGAAAGTTAATGAATTTTTCATATCCAGTGCGGAATTCTACGTCATTGACAGACAATATCACAGTTTCTGTGATTTCATGAAAATCGCATATGTTCTTACGTACAAATTGACAAGAACTGTCTCATATATGGCTGTGACTGGAGAAATGGGGCTTATGGTATTTGTGATAAATGCAGCTCCTTATCAAATAGCACACTCCCTAGCCTTATAACGATCTATATTGCTTGTTAGCAGCATGACGGGTGTTTCATTGATGGAATGGCGAACATGGTAGACCCTGATCAGAATGTGGTGATGCACATGCTGATCAGCTAATAGCTGACCTAATAGTCAGGTCTTTTAATATAGCACATTAACATTTAATATCACCTCTAAATCTGCGCTCAAATTAACTACAACTTCTAGCATATATTTTGTTACATAGGACCTCAAACTTTTAACTATTAACGCACTGACGCGCAGTGAGAGGTTCATGCAGTATTACAAGATAGATAGATACCTTCCCATATAACTATTTACGGGGCATTATCGGCGTTATATTGGCAAAGTTTGACGCTTTGATGTTGCTTAGGTAACATGAGCAACGTGACGTAATACCTACACAATCCGCTAATTCCAACGTCAATACAAGTATAGCCGAGAATTTCTTCATGCTACTTATACCAGATTTTGGTAATACTTAGAGCACGGTTCGTCCGAATATACGAGGAGCTAATCCTCAAGCTTTAGCGAACGGATTATCTATCGGTCGTACATACGGACAACCGTGGTCTAAGTAATTTATCCCACCCACATACCCGTATCATGTATGTTGTTTTTGTCGCGCCCGCTTGCGGACCCGCTTGCGGACAGCGCGATATAGTCAGCATATTGGAGTACGTATGTCCGTCCGTCTGTACGTACGTACATGCGTCCGGGTTAAAGTGTTTGGTTAAAAGTTTTTGGTTAACGTTTTTGGCTATTTTCGGTATACTATGAAAGCCTCGGCGGGCGCGACATGCGGGCCGTCGTTATCTATTCCTAATAACCCGGGGTCCGTTTCACTAAACTTCGTACGACTAAATGTTTCGTAAGTGCAAATTTACAAATGTCTGGAAATTGAAATTGATGAATTTACATTTATTGAGCATATGCAGCCTATGCAGAAAACATTGTTAATGTGCAATTTGCAGATGATATTAATTTTGCACTTACGAACATGTTTGTCGTACGAAGTTTAGTGAAACGGCCCCCTTGGTGACAGAGCTCGGGCATATGGGTGAAGTGGGAAAATTAATAGGTTACCGAACTTGGGGAAATTACGAGTAACTTCCCTTAGAACTACTTCCGGGTACTGTCGCTGTTAGAATTAGCGGAGTTTGTCGGTCGGACATCACGTTGCTTAGTTTAACATAAGCAACGTAACGTAATACCTGCAATTTTCGCATATTTCAACCTCAATTATGCACCAGAATACGTATATGTAGAGCACAGTACTTATAAGCCTGGGACCCGTTTCACTAAACTTCGTACGACTAAGAAGTTCGTAAGTGCAAACTTGTAATTTACAATAACATGTGCACAGAGACCCAAGGTTGGAAAATATTTCGTGGATGTATTCACATTTAATTATGTTTATATTTAGGTTGAAAATGGTAGCATTTGTGAATCAAGTTAATTTAAGAAACATATTCATAAAAATATTCGTACATGTACCAACATTTTTATCATACGAAGGTTAACTAACATGGGGAAATTACGAGTAACTTCCTTGTTAGCGGAGTTGTCGGTTTGACGTCACGTTGCTTAGTTTACAGTGGGGTCAGCGTGTAAGTGCACACGCGAACGAACACGACAGGTTGGAACCAACATGTCGTGTTCGTTCGTGTGTGCACTTACACGCTGACCCCACTGTAAAGCAACGTGGCGAAATACCTACAAATACCGCCAATTCTAATGTCGAATGTACCCCGGAATTTCGCGAACAACCTTATTCTTCGTCCTACTTATATCAGGGGCCCGTTTCACTAAACTTCGTACGACTAAAATGTTCGTAAGTGTAAATTTAGGCCGTCTGGAAATTTCAATTTATGAACTTTTGAACATATGCAGCCTATGCTCAATCAATAGCCTGGGTGCAAATCTACCTATACGTATACGAATCCGGCTTCTCATGTTAATTTTTGTCACTCGATGATTTTATAAACTTGAATGTATAAGGTTTCCAAAAAAGCCAGGTGCCATTTGTTCAAACCACTGTCAATGTCATTTCAAGGTCATTGAACGTCATGCATGCTTGGTGTCCGAATAATGATATGGATAGGTTACTTTGCAGTCCTCATTCAACTGATAACCGTACAGGTTGCTCAGCAGATAAAAATAATAGATATTCTGCATCTTACTAGCAGAAACAAACAAGTATTTTCGATGTATGGAGGTTACATTTTCAAAATGGCCGCCAAATAGTTACTTGTTTAAATAGGCTGGTATGTAAGACACGTATGAGAGTAATTTCATGTATATATACCTATATGTGTAGGTCAAAGTATCGTATAAGTAATGTAGTGATGCCGTTTCTTATACTTTACCATATTTGCATTTCAAAATGGCCGCCAAACTGCCCTTCTTATAAATACAGGTATGCTAAAAATAACTTAGTAGTGATGCCGCATGGTGCACACATCCATTACTTTGCTTAAGAAATCGAAATAAGCCAACAGGATCTGCTATTGATAATACTATCTTTGCTAGCAACGACATAATAATCACGGCAATCATGTTTACTTTCAAAATGGCCACCAAAATAAAATTATTTGTCAAGTATTGAAAAAGCTAAATAGTGAATTCCATGTGGATTATTTAATCGATGCATTCAATATCAAAGATTCCAACAATACACCAGAAATATAGGTGTCAAATATCCGATGAGTCTTGCCATGGTTTATATCACATTTGCTTGTCAAGTATATACACCACGCATATATTGCTTACTTGGAAGTTTATACACATTTGTTCGAAGTAACATATGCAAATTATGTCGCATAGCGCGATGAGGTTGTACAATATGTATACATGCATGCTCCTTAATTTGTGAACATGCTGCACAAGGATATGACTTGATTAGAATATTTACACAGAATTTCGAACATACGTAACTAATTGTCTGTGTGGTTATAAGGAGTTCTCACTTGACTAGGTGTACACATACATATAGGTTTATAGAGTGCTCAGAGGTAGCACATACCAGGGATATACGGCTCTGATTATGTGCTGTATGAATGACATGTAGAGTTCTATAGCACTTTTGAAGGTGATACTATTCATAAAACCTGCATGGACTAAATTAGTGTTCATTAATACAATGTACCGTATGCTACAAAACTATAGTATATGTAGTTGCAACGATATAATCTATTCCATAATGCGAAATTAATATTCGTGTTATTCAATAAGTGGAATGTGGGGCCCGTTTCACTAAACATCGTACGACTAAAATGTTCGTAAGTGCAAAATTATGATAGTCTGTAAATTTCACATTAATAATGTTTTCTTTATGGGATTTACATTTATTGACCACGCAAATGTAAATCCATCAATTGAAGTTTCCAGCTGATCTTAAATTTGCACTTACGAACATTTTAGTCCTACGAAGTTTAGTGAAACGGACCCCTGATACATTCACTGCATTCAGAAAAGTAGAACACTTCCGAGAATGATATTTGCATATCATATGCTCTTTTTAGAAGTCAGTTAGCGAGTTGAAACATATACTGGTTATTTTAAGTAATTTAATCATTCCATTAATGATAAGCGTCCTCATTATGAAGGTCACCGAACTGGGTTGTTTGTCTAGTTGCAAAATCATCGCATGTTTATTTATAAGTGCATAATAGAAAGCAGTGAACCATAAGTATGGACTCATGGAAAATAATGTCAACATGTTAATACTATAAAATGCGCATGGTAGGAAGGACATACTTTTTAACGAGGCACTTAACCATTATATATGCTATTTGTATGAGCTTCTATTATATAAGTAAAATTATATGTCAGAATGCACTGATTGTGGGCTTGGCCACGTTCTTCTATGATATCTGTTGCAACGGGAAATGGAGACTATGCATGCTTATATGTCATACCATGTGCTAATCATGTCCATTATCTGTCACCATGCTTGTATTTTCATATTGCTTGCCTGTTTGTTAACCCTTTGAACCCGAAATCCCGCTATAGCGGTTTATGCAAAAAGTGCATATCCAGATGAGCCGGCTCGTAACGAGCCGTCTCATCAGGATCTGCACTTTTTGAAAACCAAAAATATCCCCTTTTCATAAATGGACTAGTCTGAAAACCATTTTGTGACGGTTGGATTGGTTGGAAAATGAGCATATCACAATTCATTCCAGTTACTTAGGGTTGAAAGGGTTAAGTCGGCACGATTTATGCAATAAACTATTATTGCGCATAATCTGACACAACAGACTGCTGGTAGCCAGTATATATTAGGAAATATACATGATCTGATATCGTTAGGATTAAGACCGCTAAGGTTTTTGTGGATAAATGCTGATCTGTATGATTTGTTAGCTGGAGATCATTGTAATGCATTGTTTCTGTCATGTCTTATGTGAAAGTTGCTATTTTGATAAGTTGGTGACATTATATGAGCCGCGACATGCCAAAAGGCACCTTATGGCATAAATGACGTTATCGAGTAATTGACCTCGGAAACGTCGCTTCAATTTTTGCTTTCGACATGGCTGACGTCGTTACTGACAGCTGGCAAAGGCACACGATAAAACGTAGTATCGTATGCTTGTCGGTGTTCCATTAGAGAAGCTAACGAATTGTATGTAGGCCATTGAGTATTTCACCATTTTATACCAACATATAAACGTGTGCTCTCGGTATTGTTATTAAAATAATGATCAAAATCAAATAATTTCAGTAGCCTGGCGGTATGTTGAGTCTGCAGTCCAGTCCGCGTATGGAATACGTGGTACAGTGGGGTCAGCGTGTAAGTGCACACACGAACGAACACGACAGGTTGGTTCCAACCTGTCGTGTTCGTTCGTGTGTGCACTTACACGCTGACCCCACTGTAAATCAAAATAGTTTGTATACATTTAGGACTGACCAGGGCGTACATGATATACATCTACATTAATTGTATACTTAAATAAATGATACCAAGTGGATAAAAAGTAACTGAATGCTATTGAAAGTTTAAATTTATGTATTAGCATTTCAATATTTGAACTACAACTATTACATATGGTTCAGTGACTGAATGGTGAGCAGCGTATATCCTGATCATTGGATGGTCAGGCTGATCTGGGGCTATACTGAATCAATGTATCAGCCGGGCCCTGATACATATGGTTGTTGTTGTTATGGTAAGTTTATTTACAAGTTCGAAAACTATACGGGCCACCATTCCAAAAATAGTTACATGTAAGGTGAAAGCATAAGATAATTTCAACATGTACAAGATAATTACAGGCAATGCATGAATATGAGAATTAAAATAACGGTGTTGAAGTATGTTAAAACAATATAGTTACATGGCATGCACAGTTAAAAATAGCTAAAACGATACAAATGCTTTCATGTAAAAACAAGACTACCACATTTGTATTATCCAAAAAGGGAACGAGTATGGTAGACTAGAATTATGACCTGGTAAATCTTACCCCTCGCCCGACCCCCACTGAGGCCCCAACAAGGGAATAACAACTACCTTAATCTAGAACGCGAGCACGTAGACCAAAATGTGCCAAATGTTTTATTAAAAAATCTTAAAGAAAACTAGTTAAAATATCCCTGTTAAAATGGTGAAGGCCAGCTTCAAAGTAAGTAAACCCGCTTTCCCAAAATAACTATAAAATTTGTTAAAAAATCATCTAAAATTTACATATGTTAATATAATATACACATATATACATTTGTGGCGTAGTTTATGTCCACGCTGCCAAAGGGCTGATAATAATTGTTAGCTTGATAACATTTTTATGGCCCTGCCACCGAATGGTGAAGGGGCATATAGTGTTACCGGCGTCCGTACGTACGTACGTAAGTACGTCCCGAAACCTTAACGCTCGGGTAAATGGCTTATAATTTATGTTTCCTTGCTCGGATCTGCTTCAGTTTTCACACACGCATTGCTCCAATGGTCCTCTACCGCTCTGTGACAAATCCACATTCGTCAAGGTCACAGACTTGGTGCGTTTGAAACCTTAACGCTCGGGTAAATGGCTTCTAATTTATGTTGCCTTGTTCGGATATGCTTTACATTTCGTCCCACAGTCGTCCCACCCCCGCCAAGCCCAGGGTCAAGGTTACAGACTTGGTGCGTTGGTGAACTTGATGAACTTGGGTAAATGGCTTATAATTTATGTTGCCTTGTTCGGATACACTCAGGCAGATAGGTAGCATATTACTTAACAAAAGCCGAAGGAAGATAACCAGTAAATAATTACTGCAGTTCAAACAATTAAATAATTTTCCAAAAAATATAAAAAGATCTAAATATTAAGGAAGTGACAAAGGAAACAAAAATGTTTCAGACAAAAAGAAGTCTTAATGGGAAGCAAGACCAGGCTGGATCATGAGATAAAACAAAATCATCAAACTTAAGATATTGTCAATGATTTGCTGAATAAATGTTGAACTATGCAAACCCTTGTGAAATCAAAATAACTTCACTAGTGTCTGATTTTCATCAGGGTCTACACTAATTTTAAATACAATTATATATTTCCTGAGCAATTATTTACATAAATACTGCTCAGTGTATTTCAGATAATGATCAATCATAGACAAGTTTGGAACACGCTGTTATGGAGTAAACATTACAATTGCCAATTATAAATGTGTGTATGGTACATGTAATGTGTCTCTTTGAAATCACTATTGTATGCATACGACCCTATCCAATGTACATGCTAACACAAACCCGTGTAAAATCACCTCTTGTGTGAAGTAGTCAATATCCGCCGGTGCGATGTGGTTTCCCCTGGCTATTCCGGTTTCTCCACCATAAATCTCACGGAGTAATGCAGTTTATGCCGGAATTGGCCGCCCGCGTTACTCTAGATTAAACATCATTGACCGTGAGCTGCATTGTATAAATCAAATTTCGGACCATGATCGGCGGTATGGTATGTGACACTTTCCTTATCAATTCCACGAAACTATAAGCTATAAGATTTATCTCTGAAGGCTAAACAACTGCCAGCCTGATACACGTCACTCACTGCATCTCACTAATATATGGGCAAATATCCATACGGTCGTGTATTATCTTCTCCGTTTCTTTCGTCTTCAGAATGAGTGTAACCAATTGCCATCTAACTATATAACAACAACAGATAAACGCATTATAATATGTAATATAATTTTGTATATAACGACAAGCCGCGAAATATATGCAAGATATGATATATGTTTTGGGGCCCGCTACGGGCCCCAAAACATATATCATATCTTGCATAACCAAATCCCATATGGATCCTTTTCTACTTGATCTCTTTTGCCCTGACCAACCATCACATATCATCATCATATAGCATAACTCTGTTACGACTGAGTCTCCATATATCACATGCACTCACACTCCGCCCTTTTCCCGGCCTGACATACCGGCATAGTGCGATAGGAGAATGAACTAGCTAGGTTAAATTAACCGCCTCATCACATATTTTGACTGTATCGCAGATATTAGTATATTCGGAAACACACGGTCCAACGGCTATTGGCCTGACCATTGTTTGGCTCAAATGCCCGGGTTGGAACGTCTTCGAGCCAATTCCTACCCTTAAATTTCAGCTAAATACAAATAAAATCACCTTCAAACTTGATCATGTCCTTGCCGCTTGAATGCACGTAATCATTTCACCTTGCATACTCTTTAACTACCAATTACAATTGGTAAATTTGTGAAAAATGAAAACATTTGTATGGGTTTTTATTTAATTTGGAAGTACCTATTAACCCGTTTGCCATACATATCTGACATTGTGAAATATGCAGACTATCATAATTTTCCACTTACGAACATTTTAGTCGTACTACGTTTAGTGAAACGGCCCCCATGTTACTTTAATAAACAGGGCGCCGTTTCACTAAACTTCTTAACGACTAAAATGTTCGTAAGTTGCAAATTTAAGATCGTCTGTAAATTTCAATTTATGGATTTACATTTATTGAGCATAGGCTGCATATGCAGCCTATGTTCAATAAATGTAAATCCAATAATTATTTACAAGAAAACAATGTTAATGTGAAATTTACAGACTATCGTAATTTTGCACTTACGAATATTTTAGTCGTACGAAGTTTAGTGAAACGGCACCTAGGTTACTGAACTTGGGAACATCATGAGTAACTTACCATAAAAGTACTTGTAGTTCACGCTACTTTCTAAGCATTGTGTTCCACTTATTTCACATATTACAAGGTTTAACCCCCATAAGTTACATATTACCAGATTTAACTCTTTCAACCCTAAGGAACTGGAATGGACTGTGATATGCTAATGTTCCGACCAATCCAATGGTCACAAAATGATTTTCAGATTCGTCCATTTATGAAAATGGGGTGTTTTTGTTCTCACAAATATTAAAATTACTTTCAAAAAGTGCAGATCCTGATGAGACGGCTCGTTACGAGCCGGCTCATCTGGATCTGCACTTTTTGCATAAACCGATATAGCGGGATTTCGGGTTCAAAGGTTAATGATTATCTGTTCGACAAGAAATTGAAAATCAATACTCGGATGGACATTGCATTGTACACTTGGCTGAGCTATAAGTATGTTATTGTTCACATATTAATTCATTAAAAATCCAACATATGAACAATAACGTACGGGGCATGATCTACGTTAGAATTGGCTGGCGGGGTAACCTACATGTAAGCAACGTAACGTCAATCTACAAATTCCAATGGTGGCAACAGTACCACACTCTTATCAATCGTTGCATTTATAACATTACAGGTAAATCCTGGATGAACTGGGGGCTGCTAGGGTCGGCCATATTTGCGCTTCCCCTACTGTTTATGTTCCCGGAGCGGTACAGACGGACAGATCTGGACATAGAGGTGGATGTAGAGCCGCCGTCACCTGGAGATCCCGCCGACAATACCGACACACCGCTGCCAGCCAAGGCTGGGAACACAGACATTGGATAAACAGATTATTTGAGACGCCAGAACAATGTTTAACCCGAATGTTCTGTCTGTAATGAGTTTGTGACAGGTCTTGTAGCGCACGCCTGGCAATGGTTTAAATATTTCGATAGATGGGCTGCAGTGTGTATGATCACGTGGTTACAACAGCAACAAGTACTGAAACTTTCAGAAACCGTTCAAAGTACGTATTTTTTTTATTTTGTCCTTATTATGTAACGGATTTTTATGAAAAATGACGCATCAAACGCGTCTTGTTAAGCTGCATTTGGTGGTATCGGTACTTTGGCCCAAACTTATGTCGTTTTTGCGAAGCATCGATTTCCGTGTCTACTGACACGGAAATCGATTCTTCGCAAAAAACGACATAAGTATGTGCCGAACTCCCGGGACCACCAAATGCAGCTCACGATGGCGCGTTTGCTGCGCCATATTTCATCAAAATCCTTTGCCTGTTAAGGAAATATCAAATAATACTTACTTTGGAGTGGACGCGCTTTCAACACTTTCAGCCATTGTTGTTGTTGTTGTAACCACGTGATTGTGTACCTTGGACTGGGAATTTTTCTGGAAATCAATAATACCCAATGTAGGAGTTGATCAGATTTGTGATACACTGGTCGCCCTGGTGTCACATACAGGTACATGTATATGGAACATACTGGAAAGTCACACTCAACATAAAGCAACCTGACTGGTCGAGTCGTAGCTGAGAAAACTCAGCCAGACAAGCCATCTGACAACGAGTGTAATGTATTTGTTTTACCAGTCACTGAACTACTGGGGGCCGTTTCACCAAACTTCGTACAACTAAAATGTTCGTAAGTGCAAATTTAGGATCGTCTGGAAATTTCAATTGATGTATTTACATTTATATATCATAGGCTGCATATGCTCAATAAATGTAAATCCAATAAATGTTTACAAGAAAACAGTGTTAATTTGAAATGTACAGAATATCATAATGTTGCACTTACGAACATTTTAGTCGTTACGTACCCGGTATGCATCTGGCAGTACGATATGGATGTTCTCAATCGACTTTGTGCGCATGTTGTATTACAATGGTTCTACCAGCAATACAACTGGTGAATTTCCTTTGTATAGTTTTGTTTTATTGGTTCGTCGTCAAAGGCAGCATTATGTTTTAGATTTAAGCAGAAAGTGATGAAACGGTCGGACAAAATGATTGTATTGTTGACTGGTATCGTATTTCTGAACTAAATTGCACTTATCAGGGTCGTCTGAAAAAAACATCGTAGTCTGGGTAAAAAACATGTTG
Organism: Conchocele bisecta; assembly: GCA_029237695.1. NCBI lineage: Eukaryota > Metazoa > Mollusca > Bivalvia > Lucinida > Thyasiridae > Conchocele > Conchocele bisecta. The sequence continues at coordinate 63,691,463 of CM055272.1, read as the reverse complement.
ATAATACCGAAAAAAATAACTAGCGTTGCGAACGCTTGTTTTTGTACAACCGCTGATTATTAATTTCAAAGAAATGTTTTTTTTATATTCAGTTAGTGACTACTGTCGCATTTTACATGTAACTACTGTCTTTTTTCCTTGAAAGCTGCCCAAATTTTACAGCTATATAAACAATGCAAAAACAATACATTTTTCGATAATATTAAATTAAAGGAAACTTTAAGAGTGAGCCTTCTTTTTATTTCGTGAAATTTGGTAAAATATTGATTTTATTGCGAAAAACTAATTTCCCCATGTTAAATCCCCATAGACATCTTCACAGAGTGAAGATGTCTATGTGGATTTAACATGGGGACATTTTTTGAATTTCAGAAATACTGGACAGATTTTCAAAATTTAACTTTTGTTTTCTTAGTTAGATAACTTCCGAGCTATCTAGCCAGGTTTCGGAGTCAATTTCCAATTTTGTTCGTTTTCTGACTCCTCCCCCAACTTCTCCAGCTCCTTTTCCCCGATGTTAAATTCCCATAAACAAATCAATTTTTCGTAATAAAATCAAAATATGACCAAATTTCACGAAATAAAAAGCAGGCTCAAATTTTCATAAAATTTAATATTAATATTATTGAAAAAAATACTGTTTTTGCATTGTTTCTTCTGGCCATAACATTTGGGCAGGTTTCGTAAAACAGACAGTAGAGCAAAGGCGACTGTGCGCCATCACAAAATATTCACTTTTCCTCTGCCAATAGACAGTGACTTGTACATTTAGATCATAAAACGGTGGATATAATCAATACCCGATATGATGAATCACAAATCGAATATCACGTTTTGCATCTACACACCCGGGTCCCGTTTCACTAAACGTCGTACGACTAAAATGTTCGTAAGCGCAAATTTATGATCGCCTGGAAATTTCAATTGATGGATTAACATTGATTTTGCATAAGCTGCATATGCATTCTCAACCCCATTCAGTTTAACTTTTTTTTTCACTTTCACTTTCCTATATATATAGAAATATAGAAATAGAAAAGTGAAAGCGAAAAAAATGCGGAATGCTTCGTGTACTATCACTTTATATCTAAAAGAGCTATGTATCACCACGTGTGCTTACTGGCACTGTAATAGCGACACTGTATTACCAAAGTTTATCCCGTCAACACAGTGCGTATGTGCCGTGAAACACGGTGCCGTGAAACACGGTGCCGTGAAGCATTTTTGATATCCAGTCGATACAATTTTTGCATTTTACAGCCATTTGTAGGTGTTGACGGGATAAATAGAATAGTAGGTTAGTGCCGTGAATGGGAAAAAATGTCTGACAAGGCTCAGGAAACGGGATGGGCGAGGCTCTGCCATTCACGGCACTAACCTACTATTCTCTATCTATTTTCCTTATTTCTGAACCAAAGTATATGTTGTGACCACTCGGCGAGACGGTTCAAATGAGTGGTCACAACATATACTTCTGATGAGAAATAAAGAAATTCTTGAGTCTTGCCGGATATTTTTTCCCATTCACGGCACTAACCTACTATTCTCTATATCTCCGATTCACCAGTTCATCAGTACAATGGAACCTCTCAACACCGGACACACAGAGTGAGACAACTTCATTGTTTAGTCGTGATGGCTTTCACGGCAATTTCTGTCGAATGACAATGCATATTTACCCCCCCCCCCCTCACGCCGATAGGCAAGTGGGGATATGGCGTTAGTACATGTACGTATATGCGTACATGTACGTACGTTAGAAACACCTTCACTAAATGATGACACTATATTCTCATGTCCGAAAAAGAATATGGCTTAGACGATGCAATCAATTATTTTCACCAGTACTGTATACAATGGAGAATGGAGGTAAATATATCGAAAACGAAAGTTATGGTATTCAAAAAGAGAAAGTCAGTGAAACATTTATAAGGTGCATGATCACGTGGTACTAACAACAACAAGTACTGAAACTTCCAGAATCCATCCGATTCAAAGTACGTATTCTTTTATATTGTCCTTACTACGTAACGGATTTTGATGAAATATAGCGCATCAAACGCATCTTGTTAAACTGCATTTGGATGTATCTGTACTTTGGCACAAATTTCTGTCGTTTTTGCGGAGAAACGACATAAGTCTGTGCCGAACTCCCTGGAAGACCAAATGCAGCTCATGAAGACACGTTTGCTGCGCCATATTTCATCAAAATCCGTTTCATATAAAGGAAAATATCAAATAATACTTACTTTGAATTGGGCGATTCAACTCTTTCAGCCACTGTTGTTGTTGTTATAACCACGTGATCAAGCACCTTGATTTAGCTTTCAGATGTAATGAATAAATAAATGAAATTGTAGGTCACGTAACATATTTAGGAAACGTTTGCACATACAGTGGGGTCAGCCTGTAAGTGCACACACGAACGAACACGACAGGTTGGTTCCAACCTGTCGTGTTCGTTCGTGTGTGCACTTACACGCTGACCCCAATGGCAATTTTCATAAATCGAAGAAACATCTCATTGACGAAGCGGTCTAAAGCGATTTTCGGTTTATTTAGAAAACTGAAATGCGTTATCTACGCCAGTTGACTGTCAACTAAAATATTTGATCAATTTATATTGCTAATTCTTTGCTATGGCTGCTAAATTTGGGACTTTGAACACATCATTCATAGAAAATATATATCTAAAATATTGCAAATCTGTTTTTGGAGAAAAAAGTCTACACCGAATTTCATGGTACATATATCGAATTAGGTAAATTTCCAATGAGTATTTCAATTAAATGCAGGATTATTTCATTTTGGGCAAAATTAGTTTCAGGAAAAGCAAGCAAACTATTGTGCCTAGTTGACATAGATCACAGTTTACCACCAGTTGGAGTCTCAATTTAAATACCGTAAAACACAGGAAAGTGCATTTCGAAGAGCTCGAAAATAGGACAACCTCCTAGTTGCGAACGGTAACTCTTGCAATTACTCCCGTACCGTCCGTAGCTAGCTAGCTAAGGACTGTACGGGAGTAGATTGCAAGAGTTACCTTTGCAACTAGAAAACCCCCCGTTCCACAAATGCTGGATCCGCCCCTGTTTTAAATCGAACCATATTTAACAAACGTTCCGGAAAGATTAAGAAAACCGTTGACCCTGGCAGTCGAAACGGGCATGTGGACTGGGACGCCGAGAGTACACGGAACCTGCGCCAACTGTGACACTTGTGCTCTCGGCGACGAGTTTTACTTAATATAAAGCCTATTTTCAGAGACCAAATGCATTGAAATTCAAACAGATATTTAAAAAAATTCTGGAAAACAGTTGAGAAATCTAGCAATTTTATGTCCTACTACGATAGTGGAGGGGGCATTTAGTGTTACCCTTGTTCGTCCGTCCCATCCGTCCGTCCTTCCGTTTGTCCGTCACCAACCGTGTAAGTCGTACAACTTTTGAACCTTTATAGCTACATACATTACACTTGGAATGTAGCTTCCTTATGATGTGTAGATGCGCAGAGTTATTTCAATATTTGATTCAACCCCGGTAATGGATTATCTCCCCCTTTTCGACTTAGCATTTGGCAATTTTGCCTTGCGACTCGTAAAACCTTTAAACCATAATAGCTACACACCTGAAACTTGGTATTTAGGCTCCTTATGATGAGTAGATGCGCAAAGTGTATTCAATTTGTGATTCGACCTGTGGTCATGGGTTATCTCCCCCTTTTCGACTTAGAATTAGGCAATTTGTCCTTGTAACTCGTAAAACCTTTAAACCGTAATAGTTAAGGACCTATAATTCCAGCACAAAAAATATTTACACAATTTCCTGACATTTGATTGGCTTGTAGCAAGTCTCTGTCCAAAATTTATATCCCAGTAAACTCCCACGCCGAACTACTTTCCGTAACCGTGAGGCGCAGTTAAAATAATTCTTAAGAAAACGGAAAATAAACACATTTTCTTGATGAATTTATTTCAAATGCTGGAATTATAAGGAATGAATGGTATTTTTGTTGAATTTATCGGGGATGTAAACTTGGAAAAGTCGCGGGAATACTGGTCGAGGCCTTCCGGCCTTCATCCAGTATTCCAGCGACTTTTCCAAGTTTATACCCCGATAAATTGCACAAAAAGACCATTCATTCCTATAGAAAATTGGTAAGTAGCTTCCTTATGATGAGTATATGCGCAATATCTATTTTGATTCGACACCCAGGTCATGGATTATCTCGCCTTTTGGAATTTTGCCTCGTTTATTATCAAAGCAATATGTGGGGCATCCGTGCTCTATGAACACATTTTCTGGTAATAACAACATCATAATCAATATAATATTTCAATGAATATGTAAATCGTACCAATCTTACATCATGTATTCCCATGCATACAGTGGGGTCAGCGTGTAAGTGCACACACGAACGAACACGACAGGTTGGTTCCAACCTGTCGTGTTCGTTCGTGTGTGCACTTACACGCTGATCCCACTGTACATCGTGTGTCCCGTTACATGTATGTGACTGAGTGAATAAACGTATACATGTAGTATTATTGTAAATTTCAAGTCAATCGGACTGAGGATTGTGGAGATATTTGGCACTTAAAAAACGTTAACCCAAATGCCGGACGCACGGACTCACGCCAAAAGCGGCGACTACATTAAAAATCACGCCGACCGCAAGCAAGCGTGATAAAAACTGTGATAAACAGGGGAGATAATTTGGTTTTGGAAACTTTTGCATTTTCGCTATACATGCACCAGTACGGATACTTTATGAAATCAAGTTATATTTTGTTGTGAAAGGATCATAATATACCATATTTAGAAAGAGGTTTCCATTAGAGGCATTAGAGTAATATAAATAATGTACATGTAACAACAAATAGTTATTTTTATACGCCCGTTTGAAAAAAAACGGGACGTATGTATTCACCTTGTACGGGCGGCCACGCAATAACTATAGTCTGTTTCACGAAAGCTGCCCAAATTTCATGGCCATATAAACAATTCAAAAACAATATTTTTTTCGATAATATTAAATTAAAGGAAAATTTAAGAATGAACCTTCTTTTTATTTCGTGAAATTTGGTCAAATATTGATTTTATTACGAAAAATTGATTTGTCTATGGGAATTTGACATGGGGGAAAAAGGTAATGGAGTTGTGGGAGGAGTCAAAAAACGAAAAAATTTGGAAATGGACTCCGAATCCTAGCTAGATAGCTTGGAAATGATCTAACTAAGAAAACGAAAGCTAAATTTTAAAAATCGGTCCAGTATTTCTGAAATTCTTAAAATAATTCCCGATGTTAAATCCCCATAGATATCTTCAGTCCGTGAAGATGTCTTTGGGGATTTAACATGGGGAAATTTTGTTTTCGCAATAAAATCAATATTTGACAAAATTTCACGAAATAAAAAAGAAGGCTCATTCTTAAATTTTCCTTTAATTTAATACTATCGAAACAAATATTGTTTTTGAATTGTTTATATGGCCGTAAAATTTGGGCAGCTTTCGTGAAACAGACTATAGAGTTCTACTTGACGTATTTTACCAAATTCGGTATACATGTGTATCACAGCAAGACGAAGAAGCCTGTTCATTTTCAAATTTTAGCATGACTTATTTCCCCTTAGCGGCCATTTTCACAATGTTCACACTTTGTGTCCTTGTGCACGCAATAACTTAAGTTTTATATGATGGATCGTAACCAAATTCGGCATACATGTTTATCACGGCAAGAATAAGAACTATATTAATTAAAAAGAAATGTCGGCTGACTTGTCTCCCCTTGGCGGCCATTTTTACATTTCGCACTCTGTATCCTTGTCCACGCAATAACTCAAGTTCTACGTCACCGATCGAAACCAAATTCAGTGTGCATGTGTATCACGGCAAGACGAAGAAGCCTATTGTTTTTATAAAGTTTCCGATGACTTATCTCCCTTGGTGGTCATTTTTAGCTTGCCTGCACGAAATGCATAAGAGCTTATGGCATACCCCTGGCGTCGTCGGCGTCCACAAACTTAACGTTGGGTAAACTTCTGTTTCCTTTCATGGAACACCTTGTTATTTCATACATGCATTTCTCAGATGACCCTCTATTATGCTGTAGCAAATCCATGACCCACCACCTAACCCTTACCCCAAGGTCAAGGTCACAAACTTAACACATTCATAAACTTAACGTTGGGTAAATGTTTTATAACATCTGTTTCCTTTCATGGAACGCCTTGATATTTCATATATGCATTCGTCAGATGACCCTCTATCATGCTGTAGAAAATCCACGACCCACCACCCAACCGTTACCCCAAGGTCAAGGTCACAGACTTAGCACATTCTTAAACTTAACGTTGGGGTAAAGGTCTTATAACATCTGTTTCCTTTCATGGAACACCTTGATATTTCATACATGCATTCCTTAGATGACCCTATATCATGCTGTAGCAAATCCACGACCCACCACCCAATCCTTACCCCAAGGTCAAGGTCACAAACTTAGCATGTTCATAAACTTAACGTTGGGGTAAATATTGTGTAACTTCTGTTTCCTTACAGGGAATGCCTTGATATCCACCACCACGATCCATCAAGGTCACAAACTTAACATGTTCATAAACGTAACGTTGGGGTAAATGTTGTGTAACTTCTGTTTATTTACAGGGAACGCCTTGATATTTCATACATGGATTCATCCGATGATACTCTATCGTGCTATAGGAAATCCATGACCCACAGCCCATCCCTTACCCCAAGGTCAAGGTCACAAACTTAGCACATTCATAAACTTATCGTTGGGGTAAATGTCTTATAACATCTGTTTCCTTTCATGGAACACCTTGATATTTCATACATGCATTCCTTAGATGACCCTATATCATGATGTAGCAAATCCACGACCCACCACCCAATCCTTACCCCAAGGTCAAGGTCACAAACTTAGCATGTTCATAAACTTAACGTTGGGGTAAATATTGTGTAACTTCTGTTTCCTTACAGGGAATGCCTTGATATCCACCACCACGATCCATCAAGGTCACAAACTTAACATGTTCATAAACGTAACGTTGGGGTAAATGTTGTGTAACTTCTGTTTATTTACAGGGAACGCCTTGATATTTCATACATGGATTCATCCGATGATACTCTATCGTGCTATAGGAAATCCATGACCCACAGCCCATCCCTTACCCCAAGGTCAAGGTCACAAACTTAGCACATTCATAAACTTATCGTTGGGGTAAATGTCTTATAACATCTGTTTTCTTTCATGGAACGCCTTGATATTTCATACATGCATTCTTCAGATGACCCTCTATCATGCTGTAGCAAATCCACGACTCACCACCCAACCCTTACCCCAAGGTCAAGGTCACAAACTTAGCATGTTCATAAACTTAATGTTGGGGTAAATGTTGTTTAACTTCTGTTTCTTTACAAGGAACGCTTTGATATTTCATACATGCATTCATCTGATGATCCTCTATTGTGGTACAGCAAATCCATGACCCACCCCCACCCCTTTCCCCAAGGTAACAAACTTAGCACATTCATACATGCATTCATCATGTGAATAGCTATCATGCGGTAGAAAATAACCAACTTAGTGCGTTCATAAACTTAACGTTGGGTTAAATTTTCTTTTACTTCTGTTTTCAGGGAGCACATTGATATTTCATACATGCATTCATCTTAATATGCTATATTATGCTATAGCAAACCCACGACCCACCTTGCACCACTGACCCCAATGCCAAGGTCCACTGCACGCCCCTTAACCCAATGTCAAGTTATATTTATGTTTTTGTATGCAACTGTGCCAAGTTTGAGTGAAGGCTGCCAACAGGCGAGCTTCGTTGTCTTCTGACAACTCTTGTTAATTTTCTCACTTTATATCCTTGTTCACGCAATAACCCAAGTTATACTTGGCCGATCGTAACCAACTTTCGTATACATGTTTATCATGACAAGACGAAGTAGCCTATTGATTTTCTCTCCTTGGTGGCCATTTTATTTTCGATATCTGTATTCTTGTCCACGCAATAACTCAAGTTCTACTCGACCGATCGTACATTCGGTATACATGTTTATCACGGCTAGACGAAGAAGCCTATTGGTTTTCAACAATTTCCGATGACGAATGTTTTCTTTCCATAACTCATGAGCGCATCACCGATATTTATTTTGGTCTGCATGCTACGCACGTCCGACCGCCCATGGTCAAGGTCAATGGGGACTTAAATTCACCTTGTTTGTCAGGCAAAAATGTTTGTGTTTTTTAGCTGACCTGAGCCATAGGCTCAATTGAGCTATTGGTACCGGTTTTCGTCCGTCGTCCGTCAACCGTCGACGATTTAAAACGTCTTATTCTCCGGAATGGCTGGGACGATGTTGGTCTAACTTCACACACATGGTACATCGGTAAGGGGATTGCAAATTTGTTAAAAAGGAGGGCGTCACCAATCCAAGATGGCCACCGTCTAAAAATAGCACATATTATTAAAAAAAATTCTTCTCACAAACCGCCAGACGAATTGCGAAGACCTTTGGCAGGAATTATCAAATTAGGGTAAAATTACGTCATCCAAGATGACCGCCGAAATGTCAAAACGTTATCCTTTTATAAGAACCGGTTGGCCAATGGTAGCCAAACTTCACAATTATGGTCCTTGGGTGAAGCCGTGTCAGATGTGTTATTAAAATGGAGGTAGTAGTTAATCCATGCTGGCCGCCGTCTAAAAATAACAGAATGTCTTAGAAAATATACTTCTCGCGAACTGCCAGACTAATTTGGCCAAAAACTCTTTGAAAGTTGTTAAAATGGTGACCCCAGGCTCAAAAATGGACGTGGCCCGTGGGGTCAAATAGGGGCAATGGTCATGCCATATACCAAATCGAAGGTATTGAAAGCGATGTGGTGCATGTCTTGCCAAAATCGGATGATTAAGTCATCCAAGATGGCCTCCGAATTGTATAAGGGCATCCTTTTATTACAGATTTCAAACGTCTTCGTCTCGCCAACCACTGGGCGATGTTGGTCAAACTTTACACGGTTGAAGTATTGGAGAAGGCGGAAGCCTTTTCAGAATTGTTAAAATGGAGGTACATCCAAGTATATGTTTTTCCATATAATGACCCTCGTTTGTTCCAATTTTCGTTAACTCAACGTATTTGCCTGGGTACCATGGACTTTGAGTAAACGAGTGTCGACTGTATATGATCGAATTTCACCATCATGTGATGATTTGTGTTGATTCTAATAGAGGATGAGAGTATGTATCTCTTAACGGTGAAGCCAGCCTTACCGAGATTCACACCGAGATCCAGTTATATATGAGGCCAATTGAACTTGGTGTAGTGTACTTGTGTATTCCCGTCTGTACATGACTTTGTTAAAGGTTAAACGGACGTAGACCTCTATTCAACATCAATATAATGGAGGATGGAAGGGAATGCGTAATTGTGAAGTCCATCATTATCGGGATTCACACATGGTCTCGGTTGGGTAAGGGCACCAAATCAGGATATTCTGTTTTCAATGCTGAATGGATATTGTAATCTCGATGTAAACCAGTGCTGGCCCCCACCCCCTCCCCCATACACGTGTATTACTTAGCTAAAACTGAAACGGATGTAGAACAGCATTTAGTCAATTGCTTCTGATACCATTTGTGAAAAGATGTATTGTGATAAAAAGTATGTTAGACACATCCTGTTGTGGTCTCCAAACCTCGCGAAGTTGTGTAAGATATATCTGTACATATAGCGAGACAACTCCTACCCTGGCAACTTCTCAAGTGTGTCACTTTGACACTATGTGCCTGTCATGGGCTTATGTTGATGTTTATTTAGTGACAACTTTACATACCAGTATTTGCTTGATGTTTATGACATTGCACAGGTGAGCGATATAGGGCCAACATGGCCCTCTTGTTATAAGTAGTATCAAGGCTGTCAGTAAGGGGATGCCATTTCTTGTTATAATAACTTTAAATTTACTGATCTGTTTCATCACTTTATCAAGGTGCATGATTACGTGGTTATAACAACAACAACAACAGTAGCTGAAAGTGTTGAAATCTTGCGCACTCCAAAGTAAGTATTATTATATATTTTCCTTAATATGTAACGGATTTTGATGAAATATGTCACAGCAAACGCGTCTTCGTGGGCTGCATTTGGTCGTCCAGTGAGTTTGGCACAGACGTATGTCGTTTTTGCGGCGAATCGATTCTTCGCAAAAACGACAGGAGTTTGGGCCAAAGTACAGGGACCATCAAATGCAGCTTAACAAGACGCGTTTGATGCGCCATATTTCATATGCATTGGCCACCTGTATTTATAAAACGAAACATATCATATCAGAAATTGCATAACCCAACCCCACACGGATTCGTCACTCCTTAACCCTTTCAACCCTAAGGAACGGGAATTGACTGTGATATGCTAATGTTCCGACCAATCCAATGGTCACAAAATGATTTTCAGATTCGTCCATTTATGAAAAGGGGGTGTTTTTGTTCTAAGAAATATTAAAATTACTTTCAAAAAATGCAGATCCTCATGAGACGGCCGGCTCATCTGGATCTGCACTTTTTTCATAAACCGCTATAGCGGAATTTCGGGTTCAAAGGGTTAACCTGTTTTGCCTTGACCAACCCTCAAATAGCACCATTACATAGAATAACACTGTTACGGCCATATCAGTCTCCATATACCATATGCCCTCATACCCTTAACACGGTCTGACATACTGGCACAGTGTGGTAGTAGAATGAACTAGCGCGGTTAAATTTACCGTCTCATAACCTCCTTAATTTAAAGCACACATTTTGACTGTATTGCAACCAATACTAAATTCTGAAAGAATCAAAGTACTGAAAGTACTGAACATAGGGTACTACAAGATTAAACTAGATTGATTGCTTGATTGATTGCTGGTGTTACAGTTTCATTAACCCTTAAAGGTACATGCCCACTCAGTAGGTACAAAATGTTCTTTACATCAGAGACATCATCTGAGACATTTCCTGGCAAAATAAACATTCATGCGCCATTATCCCACGTACTGATTGGCATTATTATACATGTTATATCAGACGTAAATTTACACACTGATATGAGGGGCGATAACCGTGTTTGCTTAAAATGTTAACGGACATTACTCTTTAATCTCTGTATTTATTTTATGATGTGCAATGATCATACTTTAAAATCTGTCGAAAATATTATTTTTTCAGGTGACGCATTTCTTTAGTATAAATCATTAAAACATATCATGCCTCATTTGCATATGAACATAGCCTGATACCACCGCGCGTGTCACTATCAGTAAAATAAATATTACTAAATGATTATATCTGTATAGCGGGCACTTGTAACGTTTAGAAACTTGTTAGATTTTTTTTGTCGTAGTTCAGTACTTGCAGTGTTATATTGTCATTAATGTGTTCCCTGACTGTAAGTTATCACCTTAAATACTGACTTATTGACCCCCTTCCATGAACGTAGAATTGACACTCATGTTGGCGTGTATTGGCCACCATAGACAAATGTCAATCAGGCCGAATTCAGGAATGTCACTAAAATCCACTGTAGATCCATCGATAGAGAGAGAGAATGAGGATTAAACATCAGTTAGACCTACACGTGCGAGTTTTGTTTCGCACAGGTGTCGGGTGAGTTTAAAAATAGGCTGTCGGAAGGTCAAACTTGATGTAGTTTGTGTGTTAAACGCGTCGCTTGTTTCGGAGAGTATTCGGAGGGGAGTTAACTCTGTTACTAAATTTAGCGATGACCGCACGATTTGTGCTGCAAATGGGGGCAAATCACGCGCAACAAAATAATCCGATGTATTTTTGTACGTAGAACAACCGTTGTTGATATTGTGCATGCAAGCAATTTTTCATAATATTATTTTCAATTAGTGGTTGCGTATGCCAGTTAAACGTTTAGTAACACAATGCATTTTGTTGTTATGGTTATTCCAAGATATCACTACGGACGTGCCCATCGAGGGGATCTGGGGCGTGGCTAACTGTCCGACGCGATTCTAAGTTGTCAATCACAGGCGTCCGCACCACAGGGGGTCGTGGGCGGGCCAAATGATCCCGCTCGATCGCAATACATACGGATACACATGTACCCTATGTAAAAACGGGTCAACGGCCATTGGCTTGACACATTTTCTGGGCTCATAAGCCCGGGTTTTGAAAGGTCTGAGAGTCAAGTCCTACCCTTAGATATACATGCTATAAGATAAATAAATAAAATAATTCACATAGGCTCTGTGAGCTTGTTTTCTAATCCTTATTCACCGTTACTTTATATGTATTTTGATGCATATAATTATATTATTATATTATTTGTAGGTGTTGACGGGATAAATATAATAGTAGGTTAGTGCCGTGAATGGAAACAAATATCTGGCGCGGCACGGAAACGGGATGTGCTCGGCAGAGCCTCGCCCATCCCGTTTCCTGAGCCTTGCCAGATATGTTTTCCCATTCACGGCACTAACCTACTATTCTCTATCTATTTTCCTTATTTCTGAACCAAAATATATGTTGTGACCACTCCTCATTTGAACCGTCTCGGCGAGACGGTTCAAATGAGTGGTGCTGCCCCGTGCAGGCACCGGGGCGGGATCAACTGATCCTGAGAATAGTGCTGCAGTAGCCATTGCTTGTCGTAAAAGGCGACTAAACTGGCTTAACGATTGGGTTCATACTTTCCGGAACCCACTATACCGGATTTGGCCCTCATGTACATTTTTGGCTTGTATGTGAGAGTTGAGTCGGGCTATGCCCCATATATAAAAGTAAGATTAGCGCTAATCCTATTACTTTTAGGGGATGGGATAAATGATGCTGGTGTGGCGAGGGCCTGGCACCAGATCAGGTTGTTCTAATTTCAGGACTGAATATATATTTTGATTGTACATATTGAGTTCTGAAGTTGGGATTTACCCCCCTTGGACAGGTGGATATGGGACTCGACCCCGTTGACCCGTCTGCGTGTAGACTCCCTGAGGCTTGTACCTCTATGTCAGAAAAGCGGACGTTAAACCCTATTCACTCACTCACTCAAATGAGTGGTCACAACATATACTTCTGATGAGACATAAAGAAATTCTTGAGCCTTGCCGGATATTTTTTCCCATTCACGGCACTAATCTACTATTCTCGATGTATAGATATATACATCTGTCATTGTACTCTATACATATATTGATATTGTAAGAAATAGGTACCAACCCGTGGATAGAATGTGGGAAACGAAAATTGTCGTCTGCTGTTGTTAAATATGTTTTAACAACGAAAACACATGGTTTGACAGCACTTTAGAATCATTTTCATCGGAAATGATTCTAAAATAGTAACAAACCATGGTTTAGCGATAAAAACGGAAATTAACCCTTAGACCGCTATTTTATTTTTTTGTCGTCTCCTGTTTATTTTCTATTTTCCATTTTTATCATCAAAAACATGCTTTGACAGCACTTTAGAATAATGTACATGCTTTAACAGCATTTCAGAATCATTTCCATTGGAATCAATGGAAATGATTCTGAAGTGCTGTCAAAACGTGTTTTTATTGAGAAATAAGGCAAGATATAAAAGCAACAGCAGACGAAAATTGTTGTGAGTAGCGGTTTAACCCTTAGCCCGCTACTCACAACAATTGTCGTCTGCTGTTGCTTTTACATCTTATATTATTTCTGAATAAAAACATGGTTTGACAACACTTCAGAATCATTTCCACTGGAAATGATTCAAAGTGCTGTCAAAGCATGTAAATTATTCTAATGTGCTGTCAAAACATGTTGTAAATTATTCTAAAGTGCTGTCAAAGCATGTTTTTTATGATAACAATGGAAGAAAATAGAAAATAAACAGCAGACGAGAAAACAAATTAGATAGCGGTCTAAGGGTTAAGGGTTAAGCAATAAACAGCAGACGACACAATTAAATTCAGCTGTATACTGGTTCAGTATATCACTATGACCATATACTACACCTTTCCTTGAGATTATTCACCGTCTGCCAACTCATTCGATACTATTGTTTCCCGCTTCACACGTATTCCATGTGTGACTGGGAACATTGATTTTCAACACCCGGATTTACCCCATGTACACACTCTTGCAACCCGGAAGGACATAGTTTCAGTTCGGTTCGTTGTTTGTTGCTAACGACGCTGTTATGTGCTGTTTAATAGTGCGCCCAGGTAATGCAATGATACCGCTATTTTTAAATATGTAAATGCAGCGGTGACATTGTATGCGTGTTTTCATAGGATTTTAAAATAAACTTTCATGGTTTAGTGAGCAAGTTAAACTGTGTTTTACGGTTGGTTTTCCTTTTGCTCAGTGTAATGGATTATTAAACGTTCGTACATGTACATGTATCTCCCTATAAGTACGTGAAATGCAGATTACAGAAACACTTGGTGAAATACAGTGTCATGTGATTCGTGGTCCGGATTTTGGTGGTAACGTATTGTATTGAATTTACCGTAACAGGTGGCCCGACGGCGAGGTCGCCAATTGAGACGAGCCATGTGATTTTGTGCCTAAGAAGAGGTGTGCTATTTTTCATGAACACATATTTACAGAAACTGTGATGTTTTCTGTAAACGACGTTGAAAGTTGACAACATTTTCATAAAAAATCCGCATTTGCTAAGAAAATTTCAACAACATTCCACGTCATTTATGGAAATTATTGCAACTTTTGTAAATACAATGTATTTGTTTAGATACAAAAGCACATCACATGACTTGTCTCGGTTAAAGGTCCAAGGGGCCGTTTCACTAAACTTCGTACGACTAAAATGTTCGTAAGTGCACATTTAGGATCGTCTGGAAATTTCAATTGATGGATTTACATTTATTGAGCATAGGCTGCATATGCAGCCTATGCTCAAAAAACGCAAATCCAATAATTATTTTCAAGAAAAAATGTTAATGTTAAATTTACAGACTATCATAATTTGGCACTTACGAACATTTTAGTCGTACGAAGTTTAGTGAAACGGGCCCTGAATCTCAGATATCAGCAGAAAGTGACGAAGCAGATCTGTAACAAGACATGTTGTTGTTTCACTGTACGGTATTTCAGAACGTAATTGTACCTATGAGTCGCGTGAAAAGAATATCATGATGTGGTAAAATATCATATGGAACTGAAACGTATCTAGCATGATAGACGACGATCGATTGTTACTAATGTAATTTATGTAATACAGTGAAACCTCGCTAAACCGGACACCCTGGGAGGTCCCCAGGGTGTCCGGTTTAGCGAGGTTTCACTGTAAATCAGACATTTGATTATTCAGAGCCATAGTTGTGTGCTATGCGATCACGAACAGGCATTGTCACCTGAGATAAATGAGCAAGAAACCCATCAAAATTCGATTTTGAGGTTGCGGCTGGGGTTATTTCTTTTTGCATTTTAAAGCCATTTGTAGGTGTTGACGGGATAAATAAAATAGTAGGTTAGTGCCGTGAATGGGAAAACGATATCTGAAACGGCAGAGCCTCGCCCATCCCGTTTCTTAAGCCTTGCCAGATAGTTTTTTCCATTCACGGCACTAACCTAGTATTTTCTACATGTGGTGCAGTTTAATCATTTCAAAGCTAACATTGCAAATAGTGATACAGTAATACCGGACATGCATAACCAAATTATCACCCCCCCCCTCCCCCCCCCCTCATGTTTGTCTTGGTAAGGCCAGCGGGTGGAGTTCGTTCGTTATACCCACTTTTTGAAAACAAATGGGTATATTGTTTTCGTCACGTGTGTCCGTCTGTCCAGCACGTTTCTTGTAAGAAGTAAAGAAAAATAACCATACTAGGTAGGGACTTGAAACTTTGTGTGTGCCTTCCTTATGGTGTGTTGATTGCTCAAAGTGAATTGTCATTTCGTGGGAACGAATGAATTGTTAATTCGAGGGAACGAATTGTTATATCGTTGGAACGAATTGTTATTTCGTGGGAACGAATTACTAAAATTAATTTAAAAAAAATCGTTTTTTGTCTCCTACCACAGCTCCTCCACCTGCTTTTCCCCCATGTTAAATTCCAATGGAGAAATAAATTTTTCGTAATAAATTAAAATCAATATTTAATATTATCAAGAAAAAAATGTTTTTTTAATTGTTTGACATGGAGTAAAAGTAGGTAGAGGAGCTGTGGGAGGAGTCAGAAAACGATTTTTTTTTTGGAAATTAACCATAGACATCTTCACTCTGTGAAGATGTCTATGGGTATTTAACATGGGGAAATTGATTTTTCCGCAATAAAATCAATATTTGACCAAATTTCACGAAATAACAAGAAGGCTCATTCTAAAATTTTGCTTTAATTTAATATTATAAAAAAAATATTGTTTTACGTTGTTTACATAGTCGTAAAATTTGGGCAGGTTTTGTGAAACAGACAGCAGTTATTTATCCCATAAGCCCCATTTCTACAGGCACATCCGCATATGTGCAAAATCTGATTATTCTGTCAGACCACACGGACGTCTAAGCCAGTTATTGATAATGTTCTAGCTGGTTTGATTCATCTTCACGTGGAATTACGTATATAATCTTTAAAACAGAGTTTGGATTAGAAACATATTTAATTAATCTCAAGGAAAGGTTAAGAAAAAACATTGACCAGATTTCGAACTTGTAATCATATACTGGCGGTCGAAACTGGTAGATGGACAGGTGTGCCGAGAGCAAGCAGGGTCTGCAACAAATGTGGCGCTGGTGCTCTCGGTCACGAGTTTCATTTCCTTTTCGAGTGCCGCTTCTATGATGAAGTTCGAAAACGGTATATCAAGCCATTTTATTTTAGAAGACCAAATATTTTAAAATTCGCACAGCTATTTGAGAAAAAATCTGGAAAGCAATTAAGAAATTTAGCTATTTTTATAAGAAATGCTTTATGGTTATAATGACTAGTGAGCTTATACATATGCATTTTGTATTTGTACCCATCGTTGTATTATGTAATCTGTTGTATACCTCGTGTGTCACGCATGTGGCTTAGAGTGAATACAATGTATTGTATTATTGTATTATTGTTCGAAGACACTCGTCAAACAGATAATACGATGCGCCCGTCCATTTTGCTGTCATACTAGACAAGGTTATATGACAATCAGTATGTAAAAACTGTTCGTTATATCAGAGATATCATCTTTTATAATCTGTCAAAAATAGATTTTTTTTTCCGGTGACGCATTTAATTAGTATAAATAATATTGCCTCATTTGCATATACAAATAGCCTGATACCACGGCGAGTCACTATCAGTGAAATAAATATTACCAAATTATTATATCTGTATAGCGGGCACTCGTAATGTTTAGAACTGGTGGAATAGTGACACAATTATACACGTGTGTAATTCCTATAAATAACATTCTGTGCCTTCTAAGTGAGCATGTACATTTAACCGTGAAAGCGCATGAAAACGATTATTGGCGTCTGCTGTTGTGTCTTATATAAATATATATAATCAATTTCTAAATAAAACGTATTTTGATAACGCGTGAGAATCGAGACGATTCTCACGCGTTATCAAAATACGTTTTGTTTAGAAATTGATGATATATAAGACACAACAGCAGACGATTCTCGCATTGGAGACGATTCTCACATGCTATGACACATACGCTTATTTTTTATTATTAAACAAAATTGAAATTAATAAAGAAATCCGAGGCGAACATTTCTAATATCAAATTGCAAGGCTAATTGACTGACGCATGTGTACTGGCATTGTACTGACAACGCTGTATCCGTACCGAACATGTATACATATGTACCGTGTGACTATTGTATTTGAAACAAATTAAGCTTTACTCTTGTGGAAATTATAAACAAATCTATCCTTGTACAAGCAGCCCTTTAATGATTGACGCATGTACATCGATACCGACGTTGAAATACCTTGTACAAGCAGCCCTTTAATGATTGACGCATGTACATCGATACCGACGTTGAAATAACAAACCCTACTTGTATGTAGCAATACACTACATCGCAGGTGGATTTGAAACTCTTAAAGCTACACTCCCACAGATAATGCAAGGCGTTATTATTAGCCGATCTATTTATAGATCGGCTATATATTGGTTATCCATTGGTTTGTGAAAAAGTTTGTAACCACCCTTTTCTCCTATATTCGGTAATCTACAAACGCGAAATTTGTTGTATCACTTCCAAACTACATCAACCGGATAATTTTTCATTTTTGGCCATTATCTCTGTTTAAAACTTTAAATATAGCGAACTAACACAATTTGGCTATAAATAAACGTTTTAACTACAAGAGTTCGGTAATTTGACTATAAATAAACGTTTTAACAAATTCGGTAAACTAAAGTTAGGCGGCTTGCCTTCTATTCGTTACAAAGCGTGATATGTTTTATTCGTGATTTGATTGGACCGGACCAATGTTGGCTCACCCAGCAGTTGCCGATCACGTGATCTTCATATGCGCGCCAGCTTCATTTGCGAGAAGATAGACAACCAGATGCAGGTAATATGTTTTGCAAAGTACATTTGAGTATAAATACCGCCGAGAATATACGCTACAAACTGTGAATTAACAATATACGAGTGGGGATTGTTCCTGCAGTATATTTATACTGTACCGAGCGAAAAGTGGAGCCATTACGGCCCTTCTTAGATGCCAGATGTTTTGGGGAAAGTTTTGATTAAACTAGGAACTAAAGAAGGCAAAAGAAAATGGCCGTCATTAAGTAAAGTGGAGGTGACACTGACAAAACTCGCGCATTGACAATGCTCGCTTAATATTTACTTTTCGCCACAGGTCTCTGTTGCATATCAAAATATTCCAGATTTTTGTTTCTGAATGTACAAAATAATAGTATTGTCTCCATTTTGTACGTTGTCGTTGCAAGATCATTTCACGTGACAATGTGATGTCACGTGACGTCACTGCAGATGCAGCATTTTACTGAGTTTAATACGAGAGAAAGCAGCTTCACAATTTACTAAAAAACATTCTGAAGTGGACTGATAATGATATGTAGCTCCAGTATGTAGAAGTGTAATTACAATTACTGTAATTTTCGTTCCTTTGTTGCTTATTTATGGTTAAACTTTATAAATCACTCATTCTTTTACTTATGCATCAGTAAATGTAAATCCCCCCCCCCCCCCACACACACACACACACACACAGCCAGGGAATAGTGGGGCTTTTATTTTTGCTGCCGTTAAAGCCCCGGCCCCGGGGAATCATGAAAGGTTAAAGCCCCGGGGTACCCTGGGGGGGGGGGATATTCACATTGACTGATGCATTAAAAACATGAACATTACAACAATAGCTGTGCGCGAACATTGGTGAACTATTGCCCAAACTTGACGTATTTTAGTGGTATAAAATAATAACCGCTCGCTCGATACTGGTGTAAATGTCACATGATCATTGATAACTTACTATTATAAAGTAGGGTTTCTCGGAGTTTGAAGAACAATGGGCACATTGAAACGCCAGATCAGGATGTCGTAATTTCACTGCGGATTATTTTGTTGTAAATTCAGCACCGATGCTGCGATCCCACCCCCACCCCACCCCATACAGTGCAGAGTACTGGTTCTACCCAGTCTACCCTGGCTGTAAATAACTTAAGTTACAAGTCACAAACAATAGGTTGAATAAGGTCAACTGAGGTTAGGCAATAACAAATAAATTTATAGATTCTCATCCCCACCCGCCCCTAAAAAAATTGTCAGTTTTTTTTTTTTTTTTTTCTTTTTTTTTTTTTGTATATACTTTGATGTTTTCAGCTCACCTGAGCTCAGCAAAGCTCATGTGAGCCTTGCCAGATATTTTTTCCCATTCACTAACTTACTATTCTCTATTAGAGGTCTATAGTGTTGAAAGGATTTTAGAAAACATCATCGGTGAGGCAATAGGTTTAAAACGGTGAACAACCGTTGAATGTAAGTATTATATACACCCAGACTATTACACACAATGTGTAATCAAATAGCACATGATTACACTATAAGTCAATCCTGAAACTTCTCAATGCCACTTTAAGTGTTTGCCGTCACGATTATGAGATTAAAAGTACGACTATTTGGTGTGTTAACCCTTACTACGCTGAATAATCTTTTGTCGTCTGCCGGAAATGTTTTATTTTCAATATTTCTCGACAAAACCAGTTTTTTGTTAAGAATTAAAGCAAAAATGAAAAACAGCAGACGTCAACAGCGTAGGAAGGGTTAATTCTGACCCTATGAACGTGTTTACAGTTTAACTCACTGCTGCCGGAATACACATTTACGGGTATGAAATTATTTAAATATTTTATTTTTGTTATTTCCGACCACTCATTTGTACGTAATACGGAGCCCCGCAGGGGACATATATTTTTTAATTCGTTTCCATGAAATAACAATTCGTTCCCTCAATTTAACAATTCGTTCCCTCGAATTAACTTTTCGTTCCCACGATATAACAATTCGTTCCCTCGAAATAACAATTCGTTCCCTCGAATTGACAATTCGTGCCAATTTGCAATACTAAGCAGACATGACCAGCATAGATAAGTTACAATGACACATGTCAACATAACCCGTCTGTCTACAATTCGGGTTAATATCAACAACATTAACCCTTACAGTTTGTCGTCTGCTGTATAGTAATGGTTTTATTATTTTTAATTTTCACATTAAACATGAATTGAAAGAAGACTGTCATAATAAATAGAGAATAGTAGGTCAGTGCCGTGAATGGGAAAACATATCTGGCAAGGCTCAGGAAACGGGATGGGCGAGGCTCTGCCGAGCACATCCCGTTTCCGTGCCGCGCCAGATATTTTTTCCCATTCACGGCACTAACCTACTATTCTATTTATCCCGTCAACACCTACAAATGACTGTAAGATGCAAAAATTGTATTGACTGGATATCAAAAATGTTTCACGGCACCGTGTTTCACGGCACATACGTACTGTGTTGACGGGATAAAACAACAACAGCAGACGACACTGTGCGTTTCCAGCAATCGAATGGTTAGGCACACTAAGGTTTTTAGGTGTCCGTATAGAGGTTCTACTGCACATGTACACCACCGCCTGTGCTAATCTTGCCAACAGTAGTCAATTTCTTTATTACAAACTACTTAACCCTTAGCCTGCTGAATGAAATGTTGTCGTCTGCCGTTTATGTTTTATTTTCGTTTTTTTTCTTCATCAAAAACATGATTTGACAGCACTTTAGAATCATTTCCATTGGAAATGATTCTAAAGTACTGTCAAACCATGTTTTTATTGAGAAACAGGGCCAAATATAAAGCAACAGCAGACGACAGTTTTCGCGATCAGTAGGCTAAGGGTTAATATTGTGCTAGGAAGCAAGCATCTTGATTGGCTGAGCCTGAGCTGTGCTACAGCTCAGGCACAGCAAATCAAACTGCTTGATTGCGAGCTAATATTGCCAATAGATGTCCAGAAACGTTGACATCTGGGCAAGATTAACGCAGGCGGTGGTGTAACACTTGATTGCGGGTTGATATTGCCAATAGATGTTCGGAAACGTTGACATCTGGGCAAGATTAACACAGTCGGTGGTGTAACACTTGATTGCGGGTTGATATTGCCAATAGATGTTCGGAAACGTTGACATCTGGGCAAGATTAACACAGGCGGTGGTGTAACACTTGATTGCGGGTTGATATTGCCAATAGATGTTCGGAAACGTTGACATCTGGGCAAGATTAACGCAGGCGGTGTTGTAACACTTGATTGCGTGTTGATATTGCCAATAGATGTTCGGAAACGTTGACATCTGGGCAAGATCAACACAGGCGGTGGTGTAACACTTGATTGCGGGTTGATATTGCCAATAGATGTTCAGAAGCGTTGACATCTGGGCAAGATTAACGCAGGCGGTGGTGTAACACTTGATTGCGAGTTGATATTGCCAATATATGTTCAGAAGCGTTGACATCTGGGCAAGATTAACGCAGGCGGTGGTGTAACACTTGATTGCGAGTTGATATTGCCAATAGATGTTCAGAAGCGTTGACATCTGGGCAAGATTAACACAGGCGGTGGTGTAACACTTGATTGCGGGTTGATATTACCAATAGATGTTCAGAAACGTTGACATCTGGGCAAGATTAACACAGGCGGTGGTGTAACACTTGATTACGAGTTGATATTGCCAATAGATGTTCGGAAGCGTTGACATCTGGGCAAGAATTAAACGCAGCCGGTTGTTCGGTGGGTGTAACACTTAGATTGCGAGTTGATATTGCCAATAGATGTTCGAAACGTTGATCTGGGCCAAAAGATTAACGCAGGCGGGTGGTGTAACACTTGATTGCGGGTTGATATTTTGCAATAGATGTTCGGAAACGTTGACATCTTGGGCAAGATTAACAGCAGGCGGTGGTGTAACACTTGATTGCGAGGGTTGATATTGCCAATAGATGTTCGGAAAACGTTTGACATCTGGGCAAGATTAACGCAGGCGGTGGTGTAACAACTTGATTGCGAGTTTGATATTGCCAATAGATGTTCCGGAAACGTTGACATTGGGCAAGATTAACGCAGGCGGTGGTTGTAACACTTGATTGCGGGATTGATATTGCATATGTTCGGAAACGTTGACTACCTGGGCAAGATTAACCGCAGGGCGGTTGTAACACTTTGATTGCGAGTTAATATTGGGCCAATAGAATGTTGGAAACGTTGAACATTTGGGCAAGGATTTCCGGCAGTGGTGTAAAACTTGATTGCGGGTTGGTATTGCAATAGATGTCCGACGTTGGAACATTGGGCAAGAAATTAACGCAGGCAGTGGGTTGTTGTAACAACTTGATGGGCGAGAATTGATTGTCAATTAGATTGGTACGGAAACGTTGACATCTGGGCAAGATTAACGCAGGCAGTGATGTAACACTTGATTGCGAGTTGATATTGCCAATAGATGCCCAGAAACGTAGGTATCTGGGGTGCGTTTCACTAAACTTCGTACGACAAAAATGTTCGTAAGTGCAAATGTAGGATCGTCTGGAAATTTCAATTGATTTATTTACATTTATTGAGTATATGCAGCCTATGCTCAATAAATGTAAATCCCATAATTGTTTACAAGAAAACATTGCTAATGTGAAATTTACAGACTATTATGATTTTGCACTTACAAACATTTTAGTCTTACTAAGTTTAGTGAAACGGCCCCCTGGGCACGATTAACGCAGGCTGTTGTGTAGTCACACACGAACATTTGTGCTAGCATTAAAACCCAACATGAAAAGTCATGCAGAGTATGATGTTATTAACCGATCAAATCAGGGTTCAATATATGTCCACATTTTAGTAGTTACGGAATCTCAGGGAAAAGTGAGAGAAATGTTGATTTCCTCCCCAACCAAATTCTCCCAGTTATATTTAGCTATCATTAATATCTGATCATAGCAATACTTATGGTAGTCAAATGTAAACAATATTATTTCAGTTGAAAGAATTAACCTTTGAATATAGGTGAAGGCGCTTAGCATTACACAAATATGTAGCAAGTCAACCGAAATCTCATAAATACCCGACTTTTGGCGGCCATCTTGAAACTATGATAATTATATACTGAATATTAGTGTAGTTTACGTAATCTTTTTAATATATCCATCAGAAATGTTTTTTAACAACTTACACCAATTTCCAAGTTAAGGACCATGACCTATTGGCTCATATATTGGCAATTTTCGACTTCCGTCAAGCATAAAGTTCAATGACCTTGAAATGACCTTCAACTTGGTTTAAAAAATGGCACCCGGATTTTTTGGAAACCTTATACATTCAAGTTTATAAAAACACCGGGTGCCATAAATTAACACGAGGTATTTATTCATATTCGGCTCATATTTTGGGGTGGGAATTGGCTCGGACACCTTCCATACCCGGGATATATAGCCCAGTAAAGAAGCAGGCCGATGGTCGTCGGTCTGGTTTTTATTTCCGAATTTTGATAAATGTTGCATTTATAATTCAGGCTCCAAAAATGTGCGTCAAATATAGGAGAATCTATGCAGGTATGGTGACCTATAATTTGAGACCTCCTATAGCACCCATCAGCTTATATGTGTGTGATATAGTATGGCTTGGTATCGATTATAGATGACTGAGGGGAACCCATACTAGTTTACGTGATTTGTGCGTTTTGAGTGGCATACGGACTGGTCAAATGAAATTAAGTGGCGAGTGTACTATCTGAGTCACTAATGTCTAGCAAATGTGCTCTACGTAATTAACTTATAGTCACATTTAGTCCCAATCCTACCTAATCACCATCGAGAAGAGAAGAGAAGAAGAAAGTGATTTCTGACGGTATGGTATTTGACGTGCCACCATCACCCTATGTTAGTGTGCTGTATCAGAATGCTATATTAACCTAGCATGATAACCGTGATTGCTGATTTTGTGTTGATAATTGGGTTTTATATATATATTTGCTTTTGTTATTTACTAGCATTTATTTAAATTAGTTTAGTTTTGAGTCACCTACCACACCGTCAAATTTTGGCCGAAATAGACTAATACACATTAAATCGTTTGATTTTTGTCTATATTGGAGTAATGCAGATTGTCAATTTCGACATAAAAAGCAATTACTCCTGGTGGATGAAACCTCCAGTTCCCCCGGTAGCTCCGGAGTTCCTGTAGTAAAGCTCCAAACGAAAAAAAACAACTCAAAAGGAGGAGATTTTGCACAACTACTCTCAACCAGCTGACTACCTCACCCCACTGACTCACTCAATCACTTAGCCCAATTCCATTGAATTTAATGGACCACATCAACCCATCCATACACCTGCCAACCACACACCACATCACTTAGACTAGCCCCCATTCAATCAATCACACACACACACGCACGCACGCACGCACGAACCCATGTGCACGCACGCACGCACGCACGCACGCACGCACACGCACACTAACGCACGCAGGCACACACAGACGTACATACACATATACATATGTACACACACATATATACCCACTACACACATATACACACATACATATATATATATATATATATATATATATATGCATACACACACCCACACACACGCATACATACATATATATATACATACACACACCCACACACACACACACACACACACATACATATACATACATATATACACATATACATACACACATACAAAGACATACATACACACATACACATATATATGCGTACCACCTCAAAGAACCCTCGGCATCACGGCGTTCCATTGTTCTGTAAAGTGACGGGAAATGGACATGCATGGTTAGTGACAAAATGGGTCACCCCAGTCAGTTTCGGGGGTCATTTGTCAGTTGTCACTGGTCATGTCGTTTATGTCTACGAGTCGTGTTGCCCTGTCAATATTGTCAGTGGTTGGCCACTGTTATTGGTCTTTATTATTAAAAGTAGACTTAGGAAGATGCAAATAAAAATATGGTAAATGATTTGTGCAGATTTGCATGTATGGTTATCCCCACCCGCTAAAATACCGGCCCCCGCATGTAAGCATTCACTACTTTATAATTTAATAGATAGAGCACTATGTGTCCGGTGGTGAGCAGACCGTATCGTTTGTTTCCCAGCGGGGGTCCCCGATTGGGCATTCCCTACCTGAAAGATCCGTTGGGTTAGTACCAGTCGAGCCCACCCGCCCGGAAATTTCATAACGTAACTGCTCTACTTTAGACCTGATCACGAGCAGACTGTAATGCGCAATGCTGTTAACTTCATGAGTGCTCATCATTGGAGGCCGGACGTTAATAGTTGTTATCTGATTATAGGCTTAATTGTGTATATACAATTTTGTATATGCTTGGATATGACTACGGGTTGGCAATATGTTCGTTAGGGTGCACTCTGTGCCTGCCTCGGGAGAAGAACCCGCCAAATATATTGGAACTCGGGTAATTCGGACATTCCCCGTTGAAGTTATATATTGCCAGCATTTCGCCACATCCAGCATATACTTTATGATTGTATTATGTTTGATATGATTTGATATTTATCTTATTATGTTGTTAGTAATGGTCAGTCAGTGCGGGGTACTGCTCCCCAAACACGTCAAATAAGTACATCTACCTCATTGGGTGATCCCAAAGCATGGACTTACAACCTAGCGACCAGTGTATCCACAGACCAGCCTGCACAGTCGCAGTCCGATCAGGGCATACGCCTGCCACCATGTAATCACCGTAAGTCGATGGCTCACACGCAAACATATATTTACGATACAACATATGTACAACCTATCGTGATATTACTTAATTATATCTGGACGAAGCCTACATGGTCCAATGTAACCTCTGTCACTTAGTTGGACCACTCCGTTGACTGTATACCCTCTGCCATCCTCAGTTACTACCTATATATCTTGGTATTTAGGTTATCAGTTTTAATTTAAAACTATACTGTTGTTTTTGGAGCAGCGGTATTTACATTTTACCCCAGTATCCTGTTTCCTGTATAAGCTAGATGCATTTCGGCTTCACATTCCTTAGGGGGAAATACTATATGATAATGTGAAGGTGTAATGTTGTTTTTAAGTCAAGACGCTTTTAGATCTTCTCGCGATGTTTTATGTGCGGAGCAATTGAAGAAATAATGCCAAGGATCTTCAATTTCGTCCTCGTCACAATTTGAACAATTCATTTTATCTTCACTACTATTATCATGATGGTATAGATTAGATTTTATGCCATTTCTGCCTAGCCTTAATCTGGATATAATTATGTCTGCTCTCCTATCTTTACTATACAATTTACATTTTGTAGGGATGGTGGGGCACATTGCTTGCAAAATATGTCCACCATTTTTGCCTAAGTGTTCATTATTCTACCTTGTTTGCCACTTTGACCTACATTTTTGTTTGATGAGAGAATATATTTCATGATGTGTTGGTAATGTTGCTTCATTGTTTCCTATTAAATGCGCTGTGCCTGCAGCCCTATCAGCGTCTTCGTTACCGGGTATTCCAATATGGGAAGGGACACAATCTATGTTTTTCAGCTTGCCTTTAGATATAGTATTGCTTATTAATGTTTTGATGTGATGTATTTTGTCAGGTCTTGTTTTAGAAGTACCCGAGTTGATTGCTTGGACGGAGCTTAGTGCATCAGTTAAGATGACTGTATCCTTATAATTATCTAATGTTAGGTTATACATGAGGGCCTTCTCGATTGCTATGAATTCTGATGTGAATACTGTTAGTGTGGAAGTCAGCTTGTATTGTTCTACGTAATTTAAGTATGGTATCACGAAAGCTGCGGATGTGATGCCTTGTTCGATATTTTTGCTACCGTCCGTGTAAATTTGCAGGCTATCTTTCCACTTTTTGTTTATGTGGTCTGTTGCTAGTTTTAGGTTAAGAATTGGATCCATTGTCTTATTTTTAGCTCGACTATTCGAAGAATAAGTAGAGCTTATGTTGTCACCCCGGCGTCGGCGTCGGCGTCGGCGTCACCGTCACGCCTTGGTTAAGGTTTTTAGTCAAGCTTGTATATGGAATACTACTGGCCCTACACCCACCATACTTGGACAACTTCATCTCCTAGTGATGTACATCAATAACCCCTGATCTATATTTGACCTTGACCTACATTTCCTCTTGAATTACTTGGTTAATTCCCCTAAGGTTTTTAGTCAACCTTGGTTAAGGTTTTTAGTCAAATTTGTATATGCAATACTACTGGCCCTACACCCACCATACTTGGACAACTTCATCTCCTAGTGATGCACATCAATAACGCCTGATCTATATTTGACCTTGACCTACATTTCCTCTTGAATTACTTACTTAATTCCCCTTGGTTAAGGTTTTTAGTCAACCTTGGTTAAGGTTTGTTTTCAAGCTTGTACATTGAATACTATTGTGCATCCAGACACCATACTTCGACAACCTTTTCTCATAGGTATGTACATCAATAACCCCTGATCTATATTTGACCTTGACCTACATTTCCTCTTGAATTACTTAATTCCCCTTGGTTAACGTTTTTAGTCAAGCTTGTAGATGGAATACTCCTGGCCCTACACCAACCATACTTGGACAACTTCATCTCCAAGTGATGTACATCAACAACCCCTGACCTATATTTGACCTTGACCTACATTTAACCTTGAATTACTTACTTAATTCCCCTTGGTTAAGGTTTTTACTCGACCTTGGTTAAGCTTTTTACTCAAGCTTGTACATGGAATACTATTGTGCATACAGACACCATAATTGGACAACCTTTCTCATAGTGATGTACATCAATAACCCCTGATCTATATTTGACCTTGACCTACATTTTCTCTTGAATTACTTACTTAATTCTCTTTGGTTAAGGTTTTTAGTCAAGCTTGTAGATGGAATACTCATGGCCCTGCACCAACCATACTTGGACAACTTCATCTCCTAGTGATGTACATCAACAACCCCTGACCTATATTTGACCTTGACCTACATTTAACCTTAAATTACTTACTTAATTCCCATTGGTTAAGGTTTTTACTCAACCTTGGTTAAGGTTTTTAGTCAAGCTTGTAGATGGAATACTATTGGGCATACAGACACCATACTTGGATAACCTTTTCTCATAGGGATGTACATCAATAATCCCTGACCTATATTTGACCTTGACCTACTTTTATCCTTGGATTACTTAGTTATCTCCCCTTGGTTACGGTTTTTACTCAAGCTTGTATATGGAATACTCCTGGGCCTACAGCAACCATACTTGGAAAACCACGCACCTACATCCAAGGTCAAGGTCACTGTTGAAGGTCAAAGGTCAAACCTATTGAAATTCCTTTCCGCTCTATATCTTCTTCACCGATGCATGGATTATCAAATGGCTTGGCACAAATGTTTCTCATGATGAGAAGGTGTGTCCCGATCAATAACCACGCACCTACGTCCAAGGTCAAGGTCACAGTTGAAGGTCAAAGGTCAAACCTATTGAAATTCCCTTCCGCTCTATATCTTCTACACCGATGCATGGATTATCAAATGCCTTGGCACAAACGTTTCACAGGATGAGAAGGTGTGTCTCGATCAATAACGACGCACCTACGTCCAAGGTCAAGGTCACAGTTGAAGGTCATAGGTCAAAAATATTGAAATTCCCAAATGGCTTGGCACAAATGTTTCTCACGATGAGAAGGTGTGTCGCGATCAATAACCACGCACCTACGTCCAAGGTCAAGGTCACTGTTGAAGGTCAAAGGTCAAACCTATTAAAATTCCCTTCCGCTCTATATCTTCTACACCGATGCATGGATTATCAAATGGCTTGGCACAAATGTTTCTCATGATGAGAAGGTGTGTCGCGATCAATAACCACGCACCTACGTCCAAGGTCAAAGTCACAGTTGAAGGTCAAAGGTCAAACCTATTGAAATTCCCTTCCGCTCTATATCTTCTACACTGATGCATGGATTATCAAATTGCTAACCGCGCACCTACGTCCAATGTCACAGTTGAAGGTCAAAGGTCAAACCTATTGAAATTCCCCTCCGCTCTATATCTTCTACACCGATGCATGGATTATCAAATGGCTTGGCACAAATGTTTCTCATGATGAGAAGGTGTGTCGCGATCAATAACCACGCACCTACGTCCAAGGTCAAGGTCACAGTTGAAGGTCAAAGGTCAAACCTATTGAAATTCCCTTCCGCTCTATATCTTCTACACCGATGCATGGATTATCACACTATGCCCAGGGTCAAGGTCACAGACTTGATGCGTTTGAAACCTTAACGATTTGCTAAATGGCTTATAATAAAAAATGCCTCGTTTTCTTTGGCTGCCAGTGGGGGTATTCGTGTGCCGACAGGCCACATTTCTTGTTTCCCTTGGTTAATGTTTTTAGTCAACCTTGGTTAAGGTTTTTATGCAGGCCGCAGCCACCTTCTTTGTCAAGCTATGTGTACATCGACAACCCTCGTAGTCGAGCTATGCTGTTCTCCTACAGCTCTTGTTTATTATTTCTGTTAGATCTGATTGAGCAGTTATTTCGAAAGGATAGTAAGGTATATGGATCTGATACGGCTGCATTTCACAATCATTCAGTCCATAGTCTTGAGTTAGTATTTGGGCATTCATAGCGTAACATGTTTGTAATTTCCTACCTGTGGATTTTGCTTTTTTAATTTTGTTTGCTTCTTTATCGTTATGTTTGTTTTTATACTTTTGATTATTTTCTTTTATGGTTGCTTCTTGTTTAAGTCTTATTCTGTTATATTTGTATACCCGCCTAGGTCGTATTTGTTCGTTAACTGGCAGGTTTACACCATGTGGCTGGGTGCGCGACCAATATTTGATTAGATTCGCTTCACGCCTCAGATCTAATGGTTCTACTACGGTTTCTACCTCGACTGCAGCGGATCTAGTTGATTTATATGCACCTATTGCCACTTTGAGGGCCGCTCTTTGAATTATTTCTAGTTTATCTAAGTGTTCCGCTGCAGCGTCTTTATACAGCATGCTGCCATAGTCCATTTTTGATAATAATAGAGCTTTGTACAACAATAGAAGGGATAGTTTATCCGCTCCATATGACGTACCCGATACTAGTTTCATTAAGTTGCGATATTTTCTACAGCGTTGGACTATGTTATTTATATGTGTTGTGTTCCCCAGGTAAGTCGATCGTCCAAATACATACTCAGGAATTTTACACATTTTGTGTATGGTATTGCTTGATTGTTTACCATTAAATCTTTAATTGTATAAGTTTGTTCTCTTATGCATGCATACCGCTGCTCCTCATTTTTATAGCAAAGTAATCCACCGCCATGAAATATGACTGCCTCAGTTTTAAGCGGGGAAATTTTAAAGCCTTATTTAACACGAGGTGCCGGAATCTTATATATATATATACCTACAATTGCCCCTGGACTAGAAGGCAAACCGCCTAACTTTAGTGTTTATTTATAGCCAAATTGCAAACCGCCTAACTTTAGTTTACCGAACTCTTATAGTGAAAACGTTTATTTATAGCCAAATTGTGTTAACTCGCTATATTTAAAGTTTTCAAAAGAGGTAATGACCAAAAATGAAAAACTATCCGGTTGATGTAATTTGGAAGTGATACAACAAATTTCGCGTTTGTAGATTACCGAATATAGGAGAAAAGGGTGGTTACAAACATTTTCACAAACAAATGGATAACCAATATATAGCCGATCTATAAATAGATCGGCTAATAACAATACACAACTCTTCCGTTCGATTCACTTGCGTGTTCACACACATGTACTGTATAGATATATCCTCTATATATAGTTCCGGCTTTGACTGGAGAAATGAGGCTTGTGAAATTTGTGACCAGTGTGACATGTGATAAAATATCACATTCCTGTAGTCTTATAACGGTATATATTGCGTGTTAACAGCGTGACGGATGTTTCATTGATGGAATGGCGAATAGTGCAGATCCTGATCAGACTGTGCGGATGCACAGGCTGATCTGGATATACACTGGTCGCAACCACATGTCATTGAAGAACGGTTGATATTTCAGTGTTTTATGGATTATTGTAGTATCTCTGGTGGCTTGGGTGTATTGTTACCAATATATAATTCACGTCATCTCCCTCGAATTACACGTTTAACTAGAAGTGTCCCTTTGTGTGTATTTTGACAGTATACAAATGTCCGAAAGTTCGAAATGGTGAATGTGTAGATAGTTGACGATTTCTGTCGTGTGTAATTGATTGAGCATTAGTAGACGCACAACACTATGTAAATTACCCAAAAACCAACGAAATCCACCAAAATATACGAAAAATCCACCAAAATACCCATATGACACCAATATACTGACCATCTGTTCAAACACATGTGGTCGCAACATGCGTACGACCCATTTCTTCAGTCACAGTCATATATACAGTTCCATGATACCACAGGCCTGTATAGTGGTATTGGCAAATAGTTTAGATCCAGATGAGCCGGCTCGTGACGAGCCGTCTCATCAGGATCTGCACTTTTGCAAGTAATCTTCACATTTGTTAGTAAATACAAAAGATACCCCCTTTTCATAAATGGATTAGTCAGAAAATCATTTTGTGACGATTGTATTTGTCCGGAAATTAACATAAAACAAGAAATGCGTTTGTCGAACGCGGATGCCACCTGCAGCATATTTGAGAAACTGTGACAAAGTGGTTAACCGAAAAGTGTGACGGACGGACGGACAGACGGACGGACGGACGGACGGACAGACGGACGGTCCAAACACTATATACCACCCGTTTCTTCGAAACCCGGTGGCATAAAAATCCATTCCACTTAGGAGTGAAAGGGTTAAATGCATTTTCTCACCGATTTTCTTTCACCTTATTCAGTATGCGTTCATTTTCCTCTTTATGAACCGCAAATGACTCTATCAACCACACGCACCATATTCTTGGATCATATTCTACAGTGAAACCTCTCTAAACCGGACACTTTTGGGTCACCATGGTGTCCGGTTTAGAGAGATTTCACTGTAAATCAGGCACAATAGTGCCAGCTCGCCCCGTCCCACCCCGCTCCCAACCACCGCCCTATTGCAAGTGAATGTCCAGAGTGGACAAGGGGCAATTTATCCTCCATTGTTGCAAGTGCTAGACGGGATATAGCTCCCGCCCCGCCCTCGTTAGTACGTGTTTACGCCTCGTTAGTACGTGTTTACGCATCGTTAGTACGTGTTTACGTCTCGTTAGTACGTGTTTACGCCTCGTTAGTACGTGTTTACGTCTCGCCTGTAAGAGAAAGTTTCTCATTAGTACGTGTTTACGTCTCGTTAGTACGTGTTTACGCCTCGTTAGTACGTGTTTACGCCTCGTTAGTACGTGTTTACGTCTCGTTAGTACGTGTTTACGTGTTTACGCCTCGTTAGTACGTGTTTACGTCTCGTTAGTACGTGTTTACGTCTCGCCTGTAAGAGAAAGTTTCTCGTTCGTGCGAGTTTATTTCTCGTTTGTACGAGTTCTCATTTGTACGTGTTTATTTCCTGTTTGTACGAGTTTATTTCTTGGCCGTACGAGTTTATTTCTTGGCCGTACGAGCAAGCTTCTCGTTTGTACGTGTTTGTTTCTCGTTGTTCATTCCTCATATATGAGCATCCGCCCCCACCATAATGTTTTGAATGGTGGACGGGACAACCTTCTGCCAAATGTGGCGAGTGGAGGAGGAGCCAGCACCTTCACTATTAGTATGCTTCTCGGACCCAACCCCCCCCCCTCCCCCCGAAAAATGAAAGAGAAGAAAAAGGCTGCGATGTGTGTACGGGCCGCCTCCACCATGCATGTTGCAAGAGAAGGATGGTACAGCACCCCACACCCACCCGCAATGGTGTGAGTGGTGGTCGAGCCAGCCCCGCCTCCAACTGTTGTGAATGGAGGAAGGTCCAACCCCGACCCCACCCCCAATGTTGCAAGTAATGGACGGGCAAGCCGCACA
The DNA here is from genome assembly GCA_029237695.1 of Conchocele bisecta. NCBI lineage: Eukaryota > Metazoa > Mollusca > Bivalvia > Lucinida > Thyasiridae > Conchocele > Conchocele bisecta. The sequence continues at coordinate 63,657,975 of CM055272.1, read as the reverse complement.
CCCCACGCATTATGTAGTATTTGGTGGATGACCCTAAGAATCACATATACCCAGTATTGCAACTGAAGGACCAACAGACCCCCCATCCCCCACACCCGTCAATGTTGCAAGTGCTGGAGCCCCTCCATACCACCCCAATTATGCAAGTGGTGGAGCCAGTTCCCGTCCTCCAATGTTGAGAGTATTGGGCGTGTCAGCCCCCTGTTGCCCACTATGTAGCGAGTGTTGGACGGACCAATCACCCCAATGTTGCGAGTGGTGGAAGAGTCAGCCACACCCACCAATGTTGGCAGTGTAAGAGTGGCCAGGTCACCCCCCCCCCCCACCACCACCGAATGTTTGGAGAGGTCGTCTCTACACTCCTACAATGTTGCAGTTGGTGGAAAGTTATTCGTACGTACATTTGTACGTATATATTTCTCGTCTGTACGTGAAAGTTTCTCGTTTGTACGAGACGTGTTTATTTCTCGTTCGTACGAGAAAGTTTACGAGAAAGTTTCTCGTTTGTACGAGAATTTTTTTTTTTTTTAGTATTTCATTTGACAGTAACCGGCTTCGTAATATCCCGTGTGCGGGTCAAACGAAAAACAAACAATCAGAACTGTACACTAGTATATACTGTGAGCCGGGAGACAGTTAAGTGTGTCTGAGCCCAACGGCCGGTGTAAGATCGATGTAATACCGACCCAGGACAATTATGTGGTTGTGACTGGAGAAATTGGGCTTACATGTGTAGGATTTATTATCAGTGTAGCAAATCACACTCATGTAGCCTAATTATAGAGTATATTGCTTGTTAGAAGCAGGACGTATGTTTTATTGATTGACTGACGAACAATGCAGATCCTGATCAGATGTGCGGATGCACAGTCTGATCTGGATCTACATAAGTCGCAAAACCCATAAGCCCCATTTCTCTAGTCACAGCTAAATATAAATAAGCCACTTCCAGGAATATGGCGATTAATTCAATTGTAACTTTTATACGTATCATTCGTTATAAATCAGTTAAAACAGACAAGTAGAATAAAGATTTATTATATACCTACCCATGAAATACATAGTTATACGATGTAAATAAAAGTCATATGTTCTCATCGATGACATAAACAACTTTCGGTGAAAATACAACTACTTCCGCTATCTATATTCATAAAATCTACAAATAGGCTGCAGATACACATTCATTACCGTATACAGTCTAAAAAACTGCTAATTTCCATGGAGCGGTATGTAATAAATAGAATATTCATATTTGTGCAACGAATATGACATATATGTTCATCTCGTGGTGTGAAATATGGACATTCCACACCACTCGATGAACATATATGTCATATTCGTTGCAAAAATATGAATATCCTCTATATATTTTGATCATCGATTGTTGGATGCATATTAAACGCTTTATTGATTCACCACCTCACTGCGTAGACCCTGACCAGACAGCTCAGTCTCGTCATGGTCTATACTGTTCGGCTAGAAGTCTACACGGATCGCAAAGACACTACGCTCAGTTTTGCCAGAGCGTCGTTATCAAATTACATTTTATAAATGGCCATCCATGACCTTGCACATACACCCGTAAAATTGATCGCTACTAGATCAGTGTATCTATGAACTGGTGTGCGTGTTATATAGACGAACAAAATACTCCACTCATTAAAGGTACATTCCCACGCAGTAGGTTATACTATAGTGAGACAGATACTTTTGTATATTCTGTACGTATGACATGTTCTGGCAAAATAAACATTCATTCACCATTACCCCACGTATTGATTGGCATTATTATACATTTTGTATTAGACGAACATTTTCAAACTGATATCAGGGGCGATAACTGTGTTTCCTTAGGATGTTAACGGACATTACTATTTATTCTCTGTATTTATTTTTTGATGTACAATGATACTTTATAATCTGTCGAAAATATTATTTTTTCAGGTGGCGCATTTCATTAGTATAAATAAGTAAACCATATCATGCCTCATTTGCATATGAAAATAGCCTGATACCACCCGCGTCACTATCAGTAAAATACATATTACTAAATGATTATATCTGTGTTGCGGGCACTTGTAATTTTTAGAACTAGTGGAACAGTGACACAATTATACACTTATTTAATTCCTATAAAGAACATTTTGTGCTTACTGAGTGGGCATGTACATGTACCTTTAATTAAAAATACCATATTTCAAAGACGTGAAATGTGATATGTATAATAGACGAGGACATACTTACAATATAATAACGCAATAGAAATGTTAACATTAACTGCAGTAACTAGGCAATATCAGTTCTCTGTTGACACCTGTCGAACAAAAGCATACATGTAATGCACACATATGCACATCTTACTAGTAATGGGATAACGTACATGTATAATATTGTACTCACCTTTTTTTATTGTTTTATTTCTGTGAATAGATTTATATATTAATTTCCATACAGTTCACGCATTTCGGAACGGGATTCCAACCGACGAGATGAATACTTTATTGATGGTAAACGTAACCATACATATTATTGTTACTTCGTGGGAACAAATTAATAAAAAAAAGCCATGTCCCCTGCGGGGCCCCGTAGAATACACGTTGCATAATCATGTCCCCTGCGGGGCTCCGTAGAATACACGTTGCATATTATGCAACGTGTATTCTACGGAGCCCCGCAGGGGACATGGATTTTTTTTTTATTAATTTGTTCCCACGAAGTAACAATTCGTTCCCTCAATTTAACAATTCGTTTACTCGAATTAACAATTCGTTCCCACGATATAACAATACGTTCCCTCGAATTAAGAATTCGTTCCCACGAAATAACAATTCGTTCTCTCAATTTAACAATTCGTTCCCTCAATTTAACGAATTGTTAAATTAATGGAACGAATTGTTAATTCGTGGGAACGAATTGTTAATACGTCGGAACGAATTGTTAAATTGAGGGAACGAATTGTTATTTTGTGGGAACGAATTGTTATTTCGTGGGAACAAATTAATAAAAAAAAGAATTTCACGTCCCCTGCGGGGCTCCGTAGTATGGACACTATGTTTTCATTATTACATAAACTGGGCTTCCACAGTTTAATAACAGTGTAATAAAACTCATAATACACTAGTGTAATAAATATGCACATTAGCTCGTTACAGAAAACACGTTTGGTGACCAGTACAACTTAAATGTATGGTGATGTGCTTATAAAATAATTATAATCTAACATTTGTGCTGATTTAATATGAGATTTTATTAAACTACTCCTTGACTGAGTTCATAAGAAACTCGGCATAGCCTCGTTTCTTATGAGATCAGTAAACTCGTTTAATAAATATAATATTATATCGTCACTCATGTAAGATCACTTATGTATTCCACTATTTATTAATAAGCCCTTTCAACACGACAGGCCTGTATAGTGGTATTGGCAAACAGTGTAGATACAGATGAGCCGGCTCGTGACGAGCCGTCTCATCATGATCTGCACGTTTTGCAAGTAATTTTCATAATTTTTAGAACAAAAACACACCCTTTTCTTAAATGGACTAGTCTGAAAATAATTTTGTGACCATTGGATTGGTTGCAAAATTAACATATCAAAGTCCATTCCAGTTGCTTAGGGGTGGACTAGTTAACAGACATAACTGTTTGTCCCATATCTACGTTATAGTTATAATTCATATATTGAACTTTTAATGGACTGGCAAATGCGACAGAAACCGCTACAGAAAACACCTTAGTAGAGCAGTACACTTCAGTACATGGTGTGCATGGTTATCAAGGTGTATGATCACGTGGTACTAACAACAACAACAAGTACCGATTCAAAGTACGTATTATTTTATAGTGTCCGTATTATACCCTCCGCAACGAGTTGCGGGGGGGGGGGGGGGGTTATACTGGAGTCAGGTTGTCCGTGCGTCCATGCGTGCGTGAGTCCGTCCGTGCGTCTGTAAATTTAACATCAGAGAAATATTGTTATAACTTCTAATTCCTTCATATAAAATGCTTAATATTTCACACATGCATTCCTGTAAGGCTCTACTACCATGCTGTGCCAAATCCACGACCGTCCAAACCCACGCTGATCCCAAGGTCAAGGTCAAATACTTAGTATCTTTACAAAACTTAACATCAGAGAAATATTGTTATAACGTCTGTTACCTTCATCCAAAATGCTTAATATTTCACACATGCATTCCTGTAAGGCTCTAATACCATGCTGTGCCAAATCCACGACCGTCCAACCCCCGCTGATCCCAATGTCAAGGTCAAATACTTAGTATTTTCACAAAATTTAACATCAGAGGAATATTGTTATAACTTCTATTTCCTTCATATAAAATGTATATATATATTTTGTATTTATAAATAACAAACATGTATAACAAAGTCAGCGACCTACAGTGTGGAGCCGATCAGACCGTGGTTATGTCCGATGTGGTAGGATTCACACTATTGGATCTCACAATACATACAATTATTGTCAAATTCAAAAGGCTATCGATATTAATTTGCAAAATATTCTGATGCAGTTAATATTATAATGACAAGCTGTGTGGACTCAGATTTTGATCGCACGGATGTGCGTTCTGGATCGGAGTCCACGTTGATTGTTTCACATTTAGTTGAATAGATGTCGGGATTTATTGTTTTTGCAGAGATATAACCGATTGAACTGTGGACAGACTGCAGATATAAGCTGTGTGTTCGATGCAAAATTTGGTGTTTTATATGATACATTCAATAGGTTCTTAAATAATTTGAAAGAGTTACTGTAATGATCAACACATACCCTGCCGCATACATGTATAGTTATCATATAAGAATAACTACTAACATTACCATTAACTATGCTAGCTATAAGTATAGGACACTAACTAATACCCGCCTAGCCCAAACAAGCCCGATCGAGGTGTGTATTGCTGTTCCTCAGATCGGTAATAACATATACTTGTAAATATATTAACTGTTTTCTGTCTGTCAAAACCTAGTCACATATCTGATAGAAGTGGCTCTTGAGATAATATACACATATTATTAAACAGTCAGTAGCCTATTTCATCAACATTGCAAAGTATACTTTACTAGCAAAGTATACTTTGAGGGAGTAATCATTTATTTTACCTGCAATGCATTATTTCATATATAATTAACAAATGCATATATTTCATGATTAAAAGTATGCAAAATTATTATACTGAATTTATTACATTATCACAGAAAAATTGGCTGTGATAATGTAATAAATTCAGTATAATAAAAATTAATAAATTTATCATAAAATTGAAAATTTCTCCCTCAAAGTATACTTTGCTACTAAAGTATACTTTGCAATGTTGATGAAATAGGCTACTGATCTGAATCAACACTGTTCATCATATTATTATTTTTGTGTAAGCATTTATAACCCAATACTATAGGTACATACATAAAAATACTAGTAAATACTATATATACAGTGCAACCCCTCTAAACCAGACACTCGAAAAAAAATGCATATTTAATTTACATGTTTTTTGCTGTTATGTATCTCTGATTACAATGAAGTTTCATGACTGCAAAACACTAGAATGTGCCATAAAGCACTGACATGTCTGATTTAAAGTGGAACATCCCAAGGTGTCCGAGTTTGGAGAGTTTCCACTGAACGTGTACATTTACAAAATAAATATCTTTGAATGAGCATAAGAATACACATATAAAATACCAAATTTTACATCGACAAATATGTTATAACTTCTATTTCTTTCATTGAAAATTCTTAATATTTCATGCATGCATTCCTCTAAGGCTGCACTATCATGCTGTGACAAATTCCCGCTGATCTCTATGTCAAGCTCACATACTTACCGGTAGTCTCTTTACAAAACTTATCGGTTATAACTTATATTTCCTTGCTTGGATCTGCTTCACATTTCACACACGCATTGCTCCAATGGACCTCTACCACCCTGTGACAAATTCACATTCATGCCGCTCCTGCTAAGCCAAGAGTCAATGTCACAAGCCCCACACTTGGACATTTTTACATATTTTAGGGGTACCTGGGCCCACGCGGGGGTATTTCGTAAGCCTCGCTTAATGACCAATCTAGTTACGTAACGGATTTTGATGAAATATGGCGCATCAAATGCGTCTTGTTAAGCTGCATTTGGTGGTCTCTGTATTTTCGATTCTTCGTAAAAGCGACATATGTCTGTGCCAAACTCCATAGACCACTTTGCAATGAACTGTTTCAAACCATTACTAGACGTGTCCTGTTTAGCCTCTACTTATACATGATGTTTTTGCCAACACGTCGTTCACAATCGCATGACTTGTAATAATGTTGATCTAACATATTATTAAGAAAATATGTTCATTCGGTGAAATCTATTACGTTTAAAGCGACGTTAACGTACGTCAACGTTGGGGCGATATATCGGCCCAGTTGGCAAACTTGTTGCTTGGGCCAATATATCGGCCCCGTGGCACAGAGGTGGTTGAACGTCATTAGAAGCGTCAGTACGGCAATTGTGCTAATATGTTTCCGTTTGGCAATATGAAGTGCTTACAACGAACTGGAACCTATAATATAGCATTTTTATAATATATTTATTGCTAGTATTAAAACAATTTGTTGACGGATAAATAGAATAGTAGGTTAGTGCCGTGAATGGTAAAAATATCTGGCGCGGCACGGAAACGGGATGTGCTCGGCAGAGCCTCGCCCATCCAGTTTCCTAAGCCTTGTCAGATATTTGTTCCTCTTAATGACGTGTCCGATGTGCAGGTAACTGCAGACAGCGATACTTTAAAACTTGTTGCTGATGAATTGCAGTGTTGCCTGCTGTAACTGAACACTTGCGACAGCACAACCGACTTCATGAATGGATAACGTGTTTCATACTTATATCTGAAGGACACTTTATCGTCAGCCATGTGGCTGGACAGTTATTTCTGGACGTAATCCGCTTCAATGAAGCTAAGTCTATCCACGCCATGCGTTTCACTGATTAAGTTAACCCTTTCCCTGTTTTGCAATATTTAGACTCTTCCAAATCGGAAACATCTGAATAAAAGAATCAAATGCTGGGTCAAATGATGGTTAAATTATCTGATAGAGTAGAAAAATTGTGGGAAAAGGAGAAATTGCTTGTTACAAGCAATTTCTCCTTTTCCCACAATGTTTTCTAAAGACATCTTCTGCAGAGGCGTGAAAAGTCGTTTCTATCAGGGAAAGGGTTAAACAGTTTTGGTCAGTTGGGTTAGCACTATTTCATGGGAAGTTCATTAGATTCATGGGTCGATTGAAATGGGTAGGTCAGCTCACTGACGACTGGAACAGTGCAGAGTGATTTAACACCCGAAAAATATAAAGTTAGCTTTGTATGTCCAAACATCAAATTCCTTAAAAATGAGATGAACAAGTTCACCATAGACTGCAATCAACCAGGCAACATACAGTTCAACATCGAGACAGTTGAAAAAACATCAGACAATGCCATCTCCTACATTCGCTGAAACAAATGACCATAATCATGGACTAACCCTGTCTTTCAGACTCCGTTGCCACCCTGTCTGTCAGACTCCTTCGCCACCCTGTCTGTCAGACTCCTTCGCCACCCTGTCTGTCAGACTTCTTCGCCACCCTGTCTTTCAGACTCCGTCGCCACCCTGTCTGTCAGACTCCGTCGCTGCTGAAAGTAGAGCATGCAGAGTCCGTCGCTTTAAAACTGAAAACGATCTAGCAGTAACTGTCAGTTTCGACTGTGTGTACATGGTGAAATTGATGTTATGAAACAAAGAATGTGATCTATGATCTGGGACATAAACCTGCAGTATTTTCGGGAGAGTATTATATTTTTAATTCTTCATATATTTACATGCAAAATCCCATACCCAATTTCTATTTTCGCACTACTAATATAAACCAAGCGATTGTGTTAATGTACCACTGATAGCAAGTACGGTGGTGTTAATATACCTCTGATAGCAAGCAAAACATGTCCAGTTTCAACAATACAAATAAAGAATACTGACCTTTTGATATGCAAATCAAAGTTGTGTGCGCTAAAATCTACACTTTATCCGCACAGTACGTGCCTATAGTTACGTACAACTCCGGGGCATTAATCTTGTAGACTTCCGGCCCGCTGTCGCCAAGTAACCACACAGTGTACATGTTTCTATTCTAATTGACGCAGCCTGAAATGACCGTAAGTGGTGAGAGGCCTTTAAACACCATTCGACACTTAACCCGTAGTGCATCCGAAACCCCGCTATAGCGGGTTTGCAAACAGTGCAGATCCAGATGAGCCGGCTCGTGACGAGCCGTCTCATCAGGATCTGCACTTTTTGCAAGTAATTTTCATATTTTTATAACAAAATCACACCCCTGTCATAAATGGACTGATATGACTGGACAGTATATGGATATTGATTTTTATTACACTGTGTTAATACGCTGCGAAAGCCCATTTTATGCAATGATGTATAAGGCAACACAAAGTAAGTACGTTGGTTCTCAAACACGGCGTTTGCTGCATGTGACGCGGGAATTGCGATTTTTTAAATATATTTTCTTTGTTTCAGATGTCGCCAAATGTATATACATATATGCTCTATAAAGTTACTATAACCTCTTTAGACTTGAACAATCACAAACACTTCGTCAGACATGATTGGATTTAACATATGTTTACATGGTAGTGGTTTTTATTGACCATCTGGCGAATTTACAGTACGATTTTATTTCAACATGACGATAACATTCTCGACGCGCAGGGATTTTTCTGGCGCGGCGTTATCTGATAACCAAAGTACTTTCTAATGGCCTAATAGTATGTGAGTAATTGGCTTCACTGTCATTTATGTCATTGTCGTATCTTTTCATGATTGAAAATGACACAAAAAATGTGCTTAACCCTTTGAACCCGAAAGCCCGCTATATCGGTTTATGCAAACAAACAGTGCAGATCCAGATGAGCCGGCTCGTAACGAGCCGTCTCATCAGGATCTACACTGTTTGCAAGTAATTTTCATATTCTTTAGAACATAAACACCTCCTTTTCATAAATGGACCAGTCCGAAAATCATTTTTTGACGATTGGATTGGTCGGAAAATTATCATATCACAGTCCATTCCAGATAATTAGGGTTGACAGGGTCTGAACCGGACACCCCTGGGACCTCTTAGGGTGTCCTGTTTATAGAGGTTCCACTGTAGTTCAATGAAATATACATGTATCACTGTTTTCGAAAACATACATTTGTGACTGTTTCTGGACAAATGGGGCTTATATGTTTATTTGCGACCCGTGTATATTATTTGCGACCAAGCATATGCATCCGCACTGTCCTATCAGGGTATGTACAGCAATTCTATCATAGATACACCCATCATACTTCTAATAATAATAATAATACTTGTGTATTCACTCAGGTCACATGACATGACAACATGAGGTATACAACATAAAGTCGGATGACACAATGGCGATACATGTAACAATCAAAATGCATTATATACCTTACATGTACATGTACAATTTCTTAATATCATTATAGAATATTTTTGACAAAATAATTCATTACAATTGTTTATTAATGATAGCTGGAAGAGAATTATAAACGACAGAGCGCTTTCTAATGGGAGGGCACTGTTCATTCGTACATTTCAAGAATAATGATTGAAAAAAGAAAAAAACTGTGAAAAGAAAGAAATGTGTTAAAGAGACATTCTTATATGGCTTAGTCCCAGATCGGTCTACGCATCACGCGTTCCATTCGTGTGTAGATACACCCATCATACTTCTAACAATGGATGTACGTGTATATCGTTATCAGGCTACAGGATTGTTCTATTCAGCTACACGGGTCACTAATCTCATTAGCCCTATTTCTCTTACAGTGGGATCAGCGTGTAAGTGCACACACGAACGAACACGACAGGTTGGAACCAACCTGTCGTGTTCGTTCGTGTGTGCACTTACACGTTGACCCCACTGTAGTTACAGCATCATTTGTGGCTGTGACTGGAGAAATGAGGCTTATGAGATTTGTGGCCTCTGCAAATCCTGATCGAATAGCACACTTCTGGTGCGGAATACGATCTATATTGCTTGTTAAAAATCATGGCAGGTATTTCATTAACGGAATGGCGAACGGTGCAGATCCTGATCAGACTGTGCGGATGCACAGGCTGATCTGGATCTACACTGATCCCAAAACCAATAGGCCCCATTTCTCCAGTCACAGCAACATTTACGTAAAATAAAGTATAAAACAATATATAACAACATATTGTCACATGGAAATTGCATGCGACATTCTTGGCGTAAATCGAACACATAGCCTAAATATATGATATGCATCTTGGAGTAATAACTGTTTTCAAGGTGTATAATCACGTGGTTACAACAACAACAACGTCGACCACTCCAAAGTAAGTATTATTTGATATTTTCCTTAATATGCAACGTATTTTGATGAAATATAGCGCAGCAAACGCGTCTTCATGAGCTGCATTTGGTGGTCTATGGAATTTGGCACAGACTTATGTCGTTTTTGCGAAGAATCGATTTCCGTGTCTCCGACACGGAAATCGATTCTTCGCAAAAACGACAGAAGTTTGGGCAAAAATACAGAGACCACCAAATGCATCTTAACAAGACGCGTTTGATGCGCCATATTTCATCAAAATCCGTTACGTAATAAGGACACTATAACATAATACGTACTTTGAATCGGTACTTGTTGTTGTTAGTACCACGTGATCATTCACCTTGCGTTTTATTCCCAATTGAATAAATGTGTGGTTGTGACTGGAGAACTGGAATTTGTGACCAGTGTAGCTCCTAATCAAATACTACTCTCCTGTAGTCTGATGAGGATCTGTATTTTGGTTGTTCGAAGCATGACGTGTGTTTCACTGATGGATGGCGAACAGTGCTGATCTTGATCAGACTGTGCGGATGCACAGGCTGATCTGGATCAACGCCGATCCCATTTATCCAGTCACAGCCACATAATAAATAATAAATTGATATACAATCAGTTCGTCGTGTATATAGCAACTGTACACTGTTCTATTCAAATAGACGTGTGTCGTCTTTTTACCATTTAAAGCTATGAATATATAAGTATTTATTGTGTAATGACACGTTACATATTACTGAAAATACGGAAGTTAAAGTAAGTTTCACGAAGACAAATAGCTAAGGACGTCCATAGCAAGTGGGGGTTCACTCCAATTTATACATTGTGCATGTGCATTGATTGAAACCAAACTTGTAGGAGAGAGAGAGAGAGAGAGACAGAGAGACACAGAGACAGAGAGAGAGGGAGGGAGGGAGGGGAGGGAAGGGAGAGAGGGAGAGGGAGAGGGAGTCGGGGAGGGGGAGGGAGGGGAGAGGGAGGCCAGAGAGGGAGGGAGAGGGAGGGAGAGAGAGAGAGACAGACGAGACGTAAACTGTCCGTAGATTACAAGACTCGCGCATTTCCCACTCTGATATTGCATCAGACACAACATCAGACACACATCCCGACAACAACATCCGACACAACATCCGACACCAACATCAGCACACCAACATCAGACACATAACATCCACACAACACAGACACAAACATCGACACAACTCTGCCGAACACACACAACATCCGCCGACACAACATCAGACACATACAACATCCGACACAACATCAGACACAACATCAACACATCCCTCAGACACAACATCACACACAACACACACACTCCGGACACAACATCAAGACACACAGCGAACATCACATCGACACAACACTCCGACATCAACATCAGACACAACATCCGACACAACATCCGACACATACATCCGACACAACATCAGACACAACATCAGACAAACTTCAGGACCACAAACAATCCGTAACTACATCCGACACAACTATCAGAACAACATCCGACAACCACAACATCAGACACAACATATACAACAACATCGCCACAAACATCAGACACAACATCCAGACACATCATCGACTCAACATTCAGGACACAACATTCCGACACAACATCCGATCACTACATCAGACAACAAAATCCAGACACAACATCCGACCACAACAATTCCGACACAACATCCGACCACAACATCAGGACACAACATCAGGACACAACATTCGACACAACATCAGGACACAACAAATCAGACACAACATCAGACAAACAATCAGGACATCAGACACAAACATCAGGACACAACATCAGACACAAAACAAATCCGAACAAAATAGACACAACATCCGACAAAAACATCCGAAACAACATCCACCGACACAACCTAAACAACATTACCACAACACAACATCAGACACAACATCAGACATCAAGGAACACAACATCAGTCACAACAATCCGACCACAAACACAACATCCGCACAACATAATGACCAAACATCCGATCACACAATCCGAAAACACAACATCCGACCACAACATCAGACACAACATTCCGACACAACATCCGACACAACATTCCGGACACAACATCAGACACAACTTCAGAACATCCAGGACACAACATCAGACACAACTCCGACACAAACATCGACAACAACATCCGACACAACATCGACACAACATCAGACACAACATCAGCACAACACACATCGACACAACATCAGACACAACATCCGACAGACACAACATACAACTCGACACAACATCAGACACAACATCGACACACTAAACATCAGACACAACATCAGACACAACATCAGACACACCATCAAAAAATTAAAAAATTATTAATATTAAAAAGGTACAATATTTTAACACTTGCAATAAATAAAAATTATTAATATTAAAAAGGTACAATATTTTAACACTTGCATTGCAAGTGTTAAAATATTGTACCTTTTTAATATTAACAATTTTTAAATTCAATATTGCAAGTCTTGCAATAAAGGTATGTAAATTGCTGTATGTGTTGTTGTATGGACATGTATACCATTTAGGGCCAGAGATTATATTAACCCGCTTAACCCACTGCAGCACTAAATTGAAAAAAAAAAAAAAAAAATTGTAAAAAAATAAATAAAAAAAAATTGTAAACGAAATTGCAATAAAAAAAATCGGGTCGCACCGTTTTTAGCGGGTCGGTCGGGTTACAGGAAACGGAGATATAATTATGGATGGCCCAATGTAACTAAACATCTAGAGAATGTGAATTTAAGAAATAAACGGTACTCGATCATTCCTGAAAGTTATAAATATTTATTTCATGTTAGTTGCGAACAGTAACTCTTGTAATCTACTCCCGTACCGTCCGTAGCCAGACTACGGACGGTACCGGAGTAGATTGCAAGAGTTACCGTTCGCAGCTACTTTCATGTATGCCTTCAAGTTCCTCAAATTTTCTCTCGTCATTTGAGACACGCCACGTGGAATTATTCCGTAAATGACGTCAACCGTTGACAACATTTTCAGAGGACATGCGGATTTTCTTTGTCAATGGTTGACGCCATTAATGAACAAATATTGTACATTTTGTAAACGTATTTAATGAAATTACGCAGATGTTCGAAGGTACAACATCAAATCTCGTGTCACAAATCGATGGTCTAGTAACATAAGGTCGTAAGTGCTATGCTTTACTTACGACCTTATGTTACTAGACCATCGAAATGTTCTCTCGCCATTTCAGATTATTGGCGACAGTCGACTACGCAGCTCTAATCAGGCGGAAATGTACATCAGTGGCAGCGAGTATTCTACATGATCCACAATAACATCCAACCTACTGTGTTTCACGAAACCTGCCCAAATTTTTCGACCATATAAACAATGCAAACACAATATTTTTGTTTTCAATAATATTAAGTTTTATCAAAATTTAAAAGCATGAGTCTTATTTTTATTTTGTGAAATTTGGTCAAATGTATATATTTTATTACGAAAACTTGATTTGTCTATGGGTATTTAACATGGGGGGAAAGGAGGAGGAGCTGGGGGAGGAGGTTTTTAATTTTTTTTTTGGGGGGGGGGTATGGTATGGGGGCAATTGACTTCGAAACATAGCTAGATAGCTTGGCAATGATCAAACTTATATTTTGAAAAATAGGTCTTCTATTTCTGAAATTAGCAAAATTTCCTCCTGTTAAATCCAGATAACCATCTTCACAGAGTGAATCTATGGAGATTTAACTTCGTAGTAAAATCATTATTGGACCAATTTTCATGAAATAAAAAGAAGGCTCACACATAAATGTTGATAACATTTAATATTATCGAAAAACATACTGTTTTTGCATTGTTTATATATATAGCCGTACAATTTGGTCAGGTTTTGTGAAACAGACAGTAACTCCTCATTCATGCCGTTAGGGCTTGAATTCACTGCCAAACCTGATGATCGTTAATATATGATTATTGTCTGTTTCACGAAACCTGCCCAAATTTTACGGCCATATAAACAATGCAAAAACCGTATTTGTTTTTGATAATATTAAATTTTATCAAAACTTAAGAATGCCCCTTCATTTTATTTGGTCAAATATTGATTTTATTACAAAAAATGAGTTCTCTATGGGAATTTAACATGGGGAAAAAGAAGTGGAGAACCCGAAGGAGGAGTCGAAAAACGAAACATTTTGGAAATTGATTCTGAAACATAGCTATATAGCTCGGAAATCATCTAACTAAGAAAACAAACGTCACCTTTTGAAAATCGGTCCACTATTTTTGAAATTAGAACAATTTCCCCAATGTTAAATACCCATAGACATCTTCACTCTGTGAAGATGTCTATGGGGATTTAACATGGGGAAATTGTTTTTTCGCAATAAAATCAATATTGGACCAAAGTAGGCTCATTCTTAAATTTGCTATAATTTAATATTATTGAAAAATATATTGCTGTTGCATTATTTATATAGCCGTAAAGTTTCGTGATACAGACTATTGACACGTATCTAGTTAGACGTATCGTCAATGGAAAGCTATGATCATAGCATGAAAACTCTACAACTGGATTTATAATCCTTACCTTACGACAAAATGAATGGCTTCAATCTCACACTCTTCGGATTCCTTCTCTGTATATTCAACGTTGCTGACGGTATAACTCTACCACCTGAAATACACGACAGAGCATTATGGTCTGTTGTCACAACAAGCAGCACTTGCCAAAGCACTGACGTAGGATTCACGTGCAATTCCAGCTGTCCAACAAGGACGCAGACTCCAGTTAAGTTTGAAACGCTCCTTAAGGTGAAGAACAGTGAGTGCGAGAATATAACAGAGGATATTGACCTGCCTCACGCGGTTGTTGACAATGGTGGTGTGTTCATTGATAATTCGACGGAGAACTGCACGGCCGTAAATGCGTCCACCGTTACGGGAGTAGCAGGGTATTTCACCGTCTCTATGTGGGTGACGCATTCGTGTGACAACTGGTATGTATAGCAGTAACAACGTGCATGATCACATGGTTACAATAGAATGGCTGAAAGTGTTGAAAGCGCGACCACTCCAAAGTAAGTAGTATTTGATAGTTTCCTTAATATGCAACATATTTTGATGAAACATGGCGCAGCAAATGCGTCTTCATTAGCCGCATTTGGTGGTCTCATGACTTCGGCACATACTTGCGTCCTTTTTGCGAAGAATCGATTTCCGTGTCAGTAAACACGGAAATCGATTCTTCGCAAAAACGACAGAAGTTTGGGCCAACGCACATATACCACAAACTGCACATTAAGGCGCGTTTGTTGCGCCATATTTCATAAAAATCCGTTGCATATTAAGGAAAATATAAAATAATACTTACTTTGGTGTGGGTGCGCTTTCAACACTTTCAGCCATTGTTGCTGTTGTTGTTGTTGTAACCACGTGATCATGTACATTGTAGCAGTAAATAGGCTGAAATGTGGCGGTGACTGGATAAATGGGACTTATGGGATATGTGACCAGTGTAGCTCCTGTAGCCGATTTCACCAACATTGCAAAGTATACTTTTCTAGCAAAGTATACTTTGAGGGAGAAATTTTCAATTTTAGGATAAATTTATTAATTTTTATTGTACTGAATTTATTACATTATCACAGCCATTTTGGCTGTGATAATGTAATAAATTCAGTATAATAATTCTGCATACTTTTAATCATCAAATATATGCAGTGGTTAGTTCTATATGAAATAATGTATTTTGGGGAAAATAAATGATTACTCCCTCAAAGTATACTTTGCTAGATAAGTATACTTTGCAATTTTGATGAAATCGGCTACAGGATCTACATTGGTCGCAAAACCCAATGAGCCCCATTCTCCAGTCACAGCCACAAATTGGTTGCGGTCAGAATGTATGTCATCAATTATTCTAAAAACAGTATCTAGAAACCTCCCGTACAGTCTGTGGTACGGTACATGAGTTTTGCACAGTTTATACTGCTACATGAAGGCTAAAGTGTGACTTACGAAATGGTGCTGATGGCATTAGCGAGCGATGTAGACGAAGACCAGGCTATGCGGCAGCTCTGTCTGTCCACGATCTGCACTGCGAACTATCGATGGTCTAGTAACATAAGGTCGTAACTGCTATGCTAAAACATAGCACTTACGGCCTTATGTTACTAGACCATCGATATTCTGTCGATGAAACACCGTTTGTGCATGATTCTAATAAGCAGTATACGCTCTCGCCCGCAGTTATCATGTCGATAACTACTGTCTGTTCCACGTTTTTCTGCCGACGAAATTTTGGCTATTAAACATATTAAATCTAAAAAATATTTAAATGTAAGTATTTTTTCACAAATAACAAAAAATTCACCCTCTCCAAAATGTTTTGTTTGATGAAATTCCATAAAATATTGATTTTATTGCGAAAAAACGATGTTCTCATAGGAAAATCGTTTTTTCGCAATACAATCAATATTTGATGGAATTTCATCAAATAAATTACGCAGATGTCCGAAGGTACAAATCACATTTCATGTGTACATGTAATCTCAAACCGCAATTCGACATGGGCAAATCAGTAATACAATTGTGAATGGTCAAATAGCTACGCTAAGTGTGGACTTCTGGCCGATAGGTTACGATATCGGACATCCACTGTCACTCCGGCACTGGGGCCCGTTTCACTAAACTTTCTACGACTAAATTGTTCGTAAGTGTAAAATTATGATAGTCTGTAAATTTTACATTAACAATATTTTCTTGTAAACAATTGATGGATTTACATTTATTGAGCATAGGCTGCATATGAGCCTATGCTCAATAAATAGAAATCCATCAATTTAAATTTCCAGTCGATCCTAAATTTGCCCTTACGAACATTTTAGTCGTACGTAGTTTAGTGAAACGGGCCCCCTAGGGCGCTGCTTGATATCATTCTCAGGTTCTAAGTGCTTAAGTCGAAACTAGGAGGGTTGATTGTCCTATGGACCGTGGAAATGCTGGCACATGAACTGAAACGGCTTTGCAATGCACATGTCATCTGATAGTCGAGTTCGTATGGAGCCCCGCAGGGGACATGGATTTTATTTATTAATTCGCTCCCACGAAAAAACAATTCGTTCCCTTAAACAACAAATTCGTTCCCTCGAAATAACAATTCGTTCCCACGATTTAACAATTCGTTCCCACGAAATGACAATTGTTATTTCGCGGGAACGAATTAATAAAAAGAAAGAATTCTACGTCCCCTGCGGCGCTCCGTACGATCGCCCATTAACATGAACCTCATTAGATAGATATTCTTTATTTATAGAGGGTGACATATTGGCGTTGTCATGCAATTAGGTTGTTTCCATTTCAGCACATTGTTTACAATCGGACCTAATTTCCACTTTCCGTCTACACACATAGAGAAGAATTCTTGGAAACACGTTGCAATTCAGGTATTTAACCATTTCAACGTTAGAGAAGTATTTTCCAATATTTGCATACAGAGTAGACTCATTTACTATACTAACCATCGATTTAAAAACAGATGTATACTATTTAAACACAACTAGTTATTTTAAAGTAGTATATACTGTTTTATAACAATCCGTATTTATTTTACAGGCTACTAATGTGTACAGTTCGGTTCAGAAAGTTATTATAGGAATGAATGGCCTTTTTGTGGAATTTATCGGGGTATAAACTTGGAAAAGTCGCGGGAATACTGGACGAAGGCCGGAAGGCCTTGTCCAGTATTCCCGCGACTTTTCCAAGTTTATATCCCCGATAAATTCCACAAAAAGGCCATTCATTCCTTATAATTCCAGCATTTGCAATAAATTCATCAAGTAAATGTGTTTATTTTCCGTTTTCTTAAGAATTATTTTAACTGCGCCTCACATTATAATTCCAGCATTTGCAATAAATTCATCAAGAAAATGTGTTTATTTTCCGTTTTCTTAAGAATTATTTTAACTGCGCCTCACGGTTACGGAAGGTAGTTCGGCGTGGGAGTTTACTGGGATAAACATTTTGGACAGAGACTTGCTACGGGCCAATCAAATGTTAGGGAATTGTGTAAATATTTTTGTGCTGGAATTATCACATTTTAAGCGATTATATGCATGGAATTATCTGTGAGAGAACATCCGTAATTATCAACCTACAAATAATACACAGTGAAGAGAACACCCGTAATCACCCGCGTGCACTCTCCCGCAGTCGTTATAAACTAAGCACCGCCCACAAAAAAACATACGCAGATGCAAACGCCCTGAAAC
This sequence comes from Conchocele bisecta, assembly GCA_029237695.1. NCBI lineage: Eukaryota > Metazoa > Mollusca > Bivalvia > Lucinida > Thyasiridae > Conchocele > Conchocele bisecta. The sequence goes on along the minus strand of CM055272.1, from coordinate 63,639,276 downwards.
ATTATATAATGCATTAGTGTTCGAAAATGTTGTTCAGAAATGTAATAAATAGGATATTCCATTGTACATGTTCGAATAGCTTGAACGATCACTCGTTGTTTACTCGGAAGCCGACATACACTCAAGTATTATTTCACGCTATTCAAACATGTACTATGGAATATCCTGTATATAATACAGGGGGACGTTTCATTAAACTTCGTACAACTAAAATGGTTGTAAATTTCACATTGAAAATGTTTTGTAAACAAGTATTGGATTTACATTTATTGAACATAGGTTACATACGCAGCACGCAGCCTATGTTCAATAAATTCAATTCCATCAATTGAAATTTCCAGAAGATCTTAAATTTTCTACTTACTAACATTTCAGTCGTACGAAGTTTAGTGATACGGGCCCCAGATCTTCAATTAAACTATTATTTTATATTCACTTTCTCGGCATATCGCAAACACAGCGTCATTATTTAAAAACAAAGTAATTTCCACATTCATTTTGAATGCAAATACAACGTAATGATGTACATGCATGTAATACACATTAAGCACATACATGTACATACAAAATTACAATTTTCGAAAAAAAAAAAATTATAATTTTTTATTGATAAACGGCACAGCATTACATAATAAAATAATAACGAGAATTTCAGTGACTCCCTATGGTCACGTGATCATGATTATCACTCCTCTGTTCATACGTGTCACAAACAATAATACATTTTATTCACTCTAAGCCACATACGTGACACACGAGGTATACAATAGATTACATAATACAACGATGGGTAAAAATACAAAATGCATATGTATAAGCTCACTAGTCATTATAACCATAAAGCATTTCTTATAAAAATAGCTAAATTTCTTAATTGCTTTCCAGTTTTATTCTCAAATAGCTGTGCGAATTTTAAAATATTTGGTCTTCTAAAATAAAATGGCTTGATATACCGTTTTCGAACTTCATCATAGAAGCGGCACTCGAAAAGGAAATGAAACTCGTCACCGAGAGCACCAGCGCCACATTTGTTGCAGACCCTGCTTGCTCTCGGCACACCTGTCCATCTACCAGTTTCGACCGCCAGTCTATGATTACAAGTTCGAAATCTGGTCAATGTTTTTCTTAACCTTTCCGTGAGATTAATTAAATATGTTTATAATCCAAACTCTGTTTTAAAGATTCTATACGTAATTCCACGTGAAGATGAATCGATGCTGGTGAGCCATGACTGAATAAACTGGTTCTGAAGCTGAGTCCTGGCGTAGTGGCTCAGCCAGATAGCATTAACATCGTTCTGGCTAAGCCATACGCCAGGAACTCCAATTTCAGTTAAAATAGATTTAACATTCTGAATCCATCGGAAATGAGTCACATTTGCTTCATGTTGTGTATATAATAACTTATACATAAGAAACAATAATTTACTCTGCTTCCCTGAAACTAATTTTGCCCAAAACGAAATAATTCTACATTTAATGTCAATAATAAGCGGAAATTTGCCGAGTTCTCCATAAACCATGAAATTTGGTGTGGATTTCTTTACCCCCAAAACAGTTTTACAAAATTTCAAATGAATTGTTTCTATAGCCGAAATGTTTTCAAATCCCCAGATTTCACAGGCATAGAGAATTGGAGTGATACATTGATCAAATAACTTAAGCTGACAGTCTACTGGAGTTGAAAAGTTGTTAATCTTTCTAAATAGGCCGAAAAGAGCTTTGGATGCTTGGTCAATCAAATGTTTCTTAGTCTTATGAAAAGTTCCGTTTTGTGAAAAAAACATTTCCCAAATATGTAAAGTGGTCTACAATTTCAATTCTATTATCGTTATATGTAAAGGCTATCTTTTTTGATGATTGACGTTTTTTGAAAATCATAATTTTGGTTTTTGATGCGTTTACTTCCAATTTCCACTGAATACACAGTATTGATGAAAATAATTTAGAGCATCTTGTAGGCCAGTTTCTGTCTCAGACATGAGAATAGTGTCGTCAGCGTATAATAACAAGAATAGTTTAAAATATATATCTAGATGTTGAAACATGTCAGATGTAACCGATTGTAAATCTACAATACCGCATACATTGAGAAAATCTTCAAGGTCGTTCAAAAACATGGCAAACAAAAATGGTGACATATTTTCACCCTGCCTGACACCCACCATGCATGGGAAGTATTCTGAAAAGTCATTTCCTACTTTAACACAAGATTTAATACATTTATACATGTTTTTAATTATGTTTAAACATTTCCCGTTTATGCGGGACAGCAACAGCTATACCAGAGGCCATTTCTCCATACAGTATCAAAAGCTTTCCTAAAATCAATAAATGCGCAGAAAAGAGGTTGCCTTTTACTAAATAGTAATTCTATAATTGCATGTAAAGTAAAAATGTTATCAGCCGTACTATATCCTTTCCGAAAACAGCATGTGCCTCAGTTATAAGCCCATTCTGTTCAGCATATGTTGTCAACCTATTTGTAATTATAGAAGTGAATACTTTACCAAGACAGCTAACTATTGTTATTGCCCTATAATTGTCAGGATCATGCATTGAGCCCTTATGCTTATAAATTGGTATTATATGACCTTCGAGCCAATCATTTGGTACAATTCCACTTTCAAAAACATGATTAAACAGTTTCACGTAGAGACTTAACATTATGTGTTTAGTGTTTGAAATATATTCGTTAAGTATAGAATCGCGAGAACAAGCCTTGTTGTTTGACAGTTTGGAAATCGCTGAGAGTATCTCATTTGCTGATATAGGCGTGTTAATGTCTTCATTATTCGGTAAATTTATATCTGCTGCAGCATCAATAATATGTTGTTCATTAATATGATCAATGGCATTCATGTCTTTAAAGTAGTTATAAAATTGATTAACATGAATGCAAGTGATATGTTCGGTGTTTTGGACGCCGTTTAAAAGCTTCCAAAAGTCTTTAGGTCTTGACTTTTGCATTTGTCGTATTCGTGCACCGTATTTATGTTTATAGTTGTTCGCATGCGTAGTAATTGTTTTCTTATATATTTTACTCGCACGATGTAAAATCGTTTTATTGTGTGCCGTTTTATGAAAATGATATGCATTTTTAGCCTGCATAAAACATCTCCTATTTATACTACACTCATTTCCAAACCACGGTCTGTTTATGTTATTTTTACGACGCACCGGGCCGTGACGCGCCTGGCCAAACGTTCTGTATGCGGTCTGTGTAAACAAATGACCTATACGCGACTCAAAATTATCAAACGATGATTGGTCGACCGTAGCGCTGCCCGTGCTGCCCGTGCTGTCTGGTGCAGCCTGGTCGTGTGTACTACGAGAGCGTTCATTGACTAATATTGTGTCTAGTTCCGTGTGTAAACTCTGGATTACATGTTCATCGATATTATTTACAAATTCGTGGATTTTATTAGGATTCCAATTTCGCAATATGTGTTCCGGCCTACCGTTGTGTGCTAAAGTTGGATTACTCGAGATATTGAAATCAAATGAAATACAGTTCTTTAGTGTTTAGCGGATAGCTAAGAAGATTATTGCTGCATACGTCTTTAAAGTAGAACATTTGGACAAGTACCTGGTACCAATAGACAGGAAAAAGTGTCTTCTTTCCAAATTGGGTTACTTTTTTAGTTTATTCCAATGTTTTCCTCGCATAATTCCTTGTTTACCTAACGCACTGAATTAGTCAGTAACGGATAGCTTTGGTGTTTATCGGATACGTGTGCGACAGTTGCTGAGGGGGTGTCTCAAAACATTCCAAATCATGTATTTGTTTTGTAAATGACTAGGAAACATTCTTACATGCATATCACATTAACACTGATTAAATCTGTTTCATCATGTAATGTGTACATGTGTACATGTGTAACTGAAAAATAAAAAAAATATTTACACTGCTTAAATTTTTTTTTCATCCCAATATTTTCTTGAAGCAATGTGATGGGTGGTGCCATAAAAACACATAAATGTCGTTATGAGACTGAATTAAAATATAGAGTGATGCGGGGTGGGGGGGGGGGGGGTGGGCAGTGGTGCGCCGTTTCCCGGCGAGACATACTGAATACATACATGGTGGTAAACCGTGTATTAACTCTGTACTTATTAATTAATAAATCATAGAGAATAACTTCACAAATGTACATGTAACATTACCCTTTTAACCTCACAGTCGTGTATAGTGGTAGTGGCAAACAGTGTACATGCAGATGCGGCGGCTCTTAATGATCAAAACGTCTCATCAGGATCTGCACTGTTTGCCACACATTTTCTATGAGTCCCGGCAATGATTCGAGTCCTGTGAAGGGTTGGGCCGAGGTGGTGGCCGTAAACAGTGTTACTGAGTGTATTAACTGTGATTGGTGATGGTGTCCATTGATGGACCCGCCCGTCGGAACCCCGCAAAATGATGGAATGAACCAATCAGATTGGCTCATTCTGTCAATCTGCGAGGCACCGACGGGCTGGTCCATCAATATACACCATCACCCTGTAATTAGTAATTAATAAATCAGACTATAACTTCACGAATGTACATGTAATATTAACCATTTAAACCTCACATGCATGTATAGTGGTATTGACAAACAGTGTACATCCAGATGAGCCGGCTCGTAACGAGCTGGCTCATCAGGATCTGCACTGTTTGCTACATATTTTTGGTTTAGCGCCAAAATCTGATAAAAACTATCATGAACATGAACCACCGGATACGGCATTAAATATAATGCCCTGAAATCGCATATTTTTTCCAGCAACATTGGCGTAGTGAAAATAAAACAAAGTCAACACCCCAGAAAAAAAATTGGCGAGGGGAGGTGGGCACACATGTGCTTTTGTTATTTTTCCAGCAGCATTGGCGTAGTGAAAAAAAAACACTAAGTCAACACCCCAGAAAAAAAATTGGCGAAGGGAAGTGGGAACACCTGTGCTTTTGTTATTTTTTCCAGCAACATTCGGGCTGGAAGAGAAATAAAAACAAAGTCAACACCCCAGAAAAAAATTGGCGAGAGGAGGTGCGCACACATGAGCTTTTGTTATTTTTTCCAGCAACATTGGGGTTGGAAGTAAAAAAAACAGTCACCCCAGAAAAAAAATGTCGAGGGGAGGTTGGCACACCTGTGCTTTTGTTACTTTTTTGCAGCAACATCGGGGTTGGAAGTGAAAAAAAAAAGTCAACACCCCAGAAAAAAATGGCGAGGGGGGGGGGGTGGGCACACATGTGCTATTGTTATTTTTTCCAGCAACAATGTATATTGGCGTCGAGTGAAAAAAACCCACTAAGTCAACACCCCAGCATGCGCCGACAGTTCAAACATACCGCAAAACGATCGAGTGTAAAAATCATAAAAAAAACCCCGCAAAATCTGAGACAAGGCGGCTGCCTCGTCTGCCTCATCCTGGCTACGGGCCTGACCAGTATTATTTTTATTTAGAAAATGAATGCCTTTAAAATAAATATTCACAAATTTTAAAATTGTAGTTGTCAATGTCAATTAGAATTTTCAATCCCTGTGGTGTTGATCTCTCTACAATGAAACACCCCCTCTTTCATGTAGATAGAATGAAGCTACATACATGTATAATAATAAAAGCAACGTATGTAGATGCTATGGCCAGTTTGAGAAACTGTTACGACCTGGTTAACCAAAACGTGTGACGGACTGACTGACATACGGACGGACGGACGGACAGACAGACGGACGAACGGATCGACGGACGGTCCGAACACTGTGTGCCACCCGTCTCCGGTGGCATAACAAACCCATTTGATATATTGTTCGCAGGTCATATTGATTTTGGAGACGATCCCCGCAAATCTGATTTGTACGCAAATTAGGATGATCCGTTACTGCCGGAAGCACGTGCGTTATTATTGACGTCTGTGTTCAGTGACATGGTGTGATTTATGAACCAAGCTTCTTTCCAGTTATAGAGGACATGATTATACATCATATTATTCACAGAGTTTGTTTCTTCCAAACTAACTGTTTATACATTTTCAGTGAAATTACTCTGGAGCGACTTACTTTCGCTTTACCTGGTGTAAACTTCCGGTTACGTCATTGTGTTTCTTGAAGCTTTACGCACGGCAAGGAAACTGCTATATCAAAGTAAACATGTCATTGTGTGGGGGATGGATCACTGTTCCTAACGGTAATATTTTATTTATTATAAATGTACAATATAAAAAAATATTGTGTTAAAAAGTATATACCTATCCGCTATACCCTAAAATCCGCTATACCCTAAAGAACTGTAGTACAATGTACGTCTGAAAGTAGAGGATTAAATTCATGTACTGTGAACTCGGTTGTCGAGAGAAGCAATAATGGGGTGAGTAGAGCATAATCTATTAGACTCGTATCATTACATGTCACTTTTCCAACGCCCTTATCACATCCCATACGCCCATTGGCAATGTACAGATTTGTAGATTTACACAAAGCTATTAACTTATATCCCCAGTTATTGGGTTTGCCGATATCACAGGATGCCCTGTCCATGAGAATATTTGCATCTGCTAACATTTGGCTGCTGCACATGAAATTTGAAATATCCTCATCGTCAATGAATTCTGTGATATAATCATTGTCTTCTAAATGATCGCATAATATTTTTGTTCTACTGTTGAAGTCTCCAACTAGACAGACTTCGTCGTAAATGTTGCATAATCGAGAAAGTTCATTTTCTATTTCAATGTTCCAATCTCCGTCTGTGTATAGGGAGCCCTCCGGTGGGATATATACCGTACCAAGCAGAGTGTTGCAATGTCTTCTGTTTCCTATATGAACACCAGCAATATTTAGAAACAGAACAAATTGCGACGCTGTGTCAAGTAGGGTCACCTGTGGGAGTAATGATTGTTTTACAAGTACACATATGCCTCCGTATATGCGGGTCGATTTGTGTTGTTTACGATCGTTACGCAGTATTGTGTATCCAGGAAAGACAACTGAGTCATACTCGTGTAGATGAGTTTCTTGAATACAGACGATATCATAATTCCGTATAAACTGTTCAAATTCTGGAATATTTAGTTTATCCCTGATACCACACACGTTAAGTGATCCAATTCTAATATGCTCATGTGCCACATTGTCCTAATGGTGTGGACCGGGATTCGCGGGTGGCGGTCCGGGCTTCGCGGTGGCGGTCCGGTGTGCATGGGTGGCGGTCCGGGGTTCGCGGGTGGGGTCCATGGTTCACGGGTGGCGGTCCTGGGTTCATGGGTGGCGGTCCGGGTTCGCGGGTGGCGGTCCATGGTTCACGGGTGGCGGTCCGGGGTTCATGGGTGGCGGGTCCGGGTGGGGTTGCGGGTGGCGGTCCATGGTTCACGGTTGGCGGTCCAGGGTTCATGGGTGGCAGTCCGGGGTTCATGTGTGGTGGTCCATCATTGTAAGGTGGTTGATTGGGGTACGCGGGTGGTGGTACTGGGTGGCCGGGTTGGTATGGATCTCTATTTCCTGATGTCGAATGTGTTTAAATAGCTGACCATTGATGTACAGTTTGTCCACTACTAAACGACACCTAGCACCTGACCGTTTTGCATCCCTCATCACCGGATACAGCAGCTTCCTTCGGGATTCAATTTCAGGCGGGAACTGTTCATTTACCCCATACGGTTTGCCCACTAATGTGGTGGCCGCTGACTGGCGAATCTGTTCCTTCTCTTTGAAGTCATTAAATTTGGCGACTAGCAGACGTGGTTCATTATGTCGGCGTGGACCCATTCTATGTGCACGTTCAATATTTGGGGTCCCTTCAAATCCCATCTCTTTATTTAAAAAGTCAGTTAGTACCTCTTCTGTATTGCGTTCCGGTACAAAAACACCATCAACAACAGATGTGGCCTCAGGGATTCTTCTAAAAACCAGATTGCTTCTCATGGACCGGGTTTGCACATCTAATAAAGATTCATTCAGTAATTGTAGGTCATGTTTCAGGGACACATTTTCAACCATTGATGTCTGCATACTTTGTAACAACTGCTTATTATGATCATTTTCAGTTTTGATATCTTGGAAAGATGAATTGAAAAACTCCATACCTGTTTCATAGTCAGTTAATTTCACTTTCAATTGTTCCATTTCTTGATCAATATTGTGTACTTTATTTATGACCCAGTTTAGCTGGTTTGAAATTTCATCCAACTTTTGTACCTTCCCACTAATTGTACCCATACTGTCCTCCATACGTTTTAATGCTTCATGTATGACACTCATTGAGTTGTTGTCATTTTGGGGACTACGTTGTTGAAGAGATCCATCATGCCCGGGGAATGCTACTGGAGTAGGCTGCCTCTGATAGTCTATACTGGGCATATATGACACTGCCCCTGTTGTAGCCATTGTGGGTGGGGTATAGGCAGTCATGATAGGAGATCCAATACTAGGCGTTGGGTGTTGCGGGTACATATGTGGCACATCTCTGTTGATGATCAGGTCACTAGCTACCCCATACAGCATACCAGTCTCACTCAGTTGTGTCGCAGACATATGTGAAAATACCGGGGCTGGTGGATTCAGGATGGCGGTTTGTTTACATTGTTCACCGGCCTGTACACACACATTTTTAACAGTTACTTTTGGCGTCTGTATATTTGTTTTCCGTTTGCGTTTTGGCATAGATAGTTAGGTAGACATCTCCAGAACACAACAATAAGGTGGTTACCAATAGTCAGTCGGTTGTTAGCGATATAAACACAATATTCTTCTTTTTTTTCTTCCCGGTCATTTTTTTACGTGTCGACATGTTTTACCCATCATGCAAGTCCCCCATGTACTCATCTGTTCATGTATCTTCGTATTTGTTCTATCTTCAGTACAATGGCGCTATATCATTATTCGTTTCTGGAGACTTTCTAAGTGCGGACAGTTCAACAGACCTTTCCGGTGGCCATAACATGAGTATCGGATCCCAAACAGGTATTGTTCATTGTAACCCGACTTTTCTGGCTGTAGCACATGGCCATACTATTCTGGTTAAGTTTATTATAACTGTAGTATTTATGCACGATTAAATTCAAATGATGTTAACTTACTTTATCTGGCACTGTTATAACTTAGTCAATGCTAGTTATTTTGTTTGTCGAAACCAATCTTAAGAACTCGATCCATGGTTCAATGATACATAATTCCAGCACAAAAATATTTACACAATTCCCTAACATTTGCTTGGCCCGTAGCGAGTCTCTGTCCAAAATTTATATTCCAGTAAATTCCCACGCCGAACTACTTCCCGTAACCGTGAGGCGCAGTTAAAATAATTCTTTAGAAAACGGAAAATAAACACATTTTCTTGATGAATTTATTTCAAATGCTGGAATTATAAGGAATGAATGGCCTTTTTTATGGAATTTATCGGGGATATAAACTTGGAAAAGTCGCGGGAATACTGGACGAGGCCTTCCGGCCTTCGTCCAGTATTCCCGTGACTTTTCCAAGTTTATACCCCGATACATTCGACAAAAAGGCCATTCATTCCTATAATAATGAAAATGTTCGAAAGTACAAAATCACAAGACGTGTCTCATATTATGAGACACGTCTTGTGATTTTGTACTTTCGAACATCTGCGTAATTTCATTTACAATATTTTTCATAAATAAAGTCAAAAGTTGGCAAAATTTCTTAATTCCGCATGTACACTGAAGATTTTGTCAACTTTTGACGCCTTATACGGAAAATATTGTAAATATTGCAATAAGAAAACAAAAGTTAGATTTTGAAAATCGGTCCACGAATAAAAACAATAATTTAAAAAAATATATTTTTAGCCCCCATGTTAAATTCCCATAGGAAAATCGTTTTTTCGCAATAAAATCAATATTTGATGGAATTTCATCAAATATCTTTTTTTAGGGAACCAGAATTTTTTTTTGTTATTGATAAAAATGTAATTACTTTTAACTATTTGTTTAGATTTAATGTGTTTAATAGCCAAATGTTCGTCGGCAGCAAAACGTGGAACAGACAGTAGTATAGTTTCAATATATGTAGCAAATATAATCTAACATAGCATACTTTCTTATAAAATCATTCTTGCGCAAGTAATATATTCTATATAAAGATGTTTTTTGGAACACCCTGTATGACAATAATTAACCGTATATAGTATATACATCCACAGAGCTGGCACCTGGAGAAAACATATCATTTGTCGACGCCCGATGGTACGACGAAGTTCTTACAGACAGGTACATGTAACTGCATTACATATTGTTGAATAAAATAACCCAGTGTATTACAATAATTATGCCTCTACCAATTTTTTGGAAATAAATGGACATAATATTGATTTCGCCACCGTTGTCCGTTCGTCCGTCCGTCACGTTTCTTGTAAGAAGCAAAACATGTACAGTGGGGTCAGCGTGTAAGTGCACACACGAACGAACACGACAGGTTGGTTCAAACCTGTCGTGTTCGTTCGTGTGTGCACTTACACGCTGACCCCACTGTAAACACCGTAATACCGTGTACATGTAGCTCCAGACTTGATAGTTGGTATGTGGCTTACTTTTGGTTTACAGATGCGCGAAGTGAATTTCGACTTTTTTATTCGACCACCAGGTATTTGATTATATTCCCCTTTTGAACTTATATGTAAACATTTGCAAACAAAATGGATATATTTCGATGGCGTTGATTATAAATGTTGAAAACCCGTTGAAACAGAGGACAGTTTTAGCAATACCGTAGTAAAAGGCCAGGCACTTGTACATGCGTATGTGCAAATAAGGGGCCCGTTTCACTATACTTCGTACGCCTAAAATGTTTTAGGATCGTCTGAACATTGCAAATGATGGATTTACATTCATGGAGCATAGGCTGCATGCAACCTATGCTCAATAAATGTAAATCCAATGATTGTTTACAAGAAAACAGTGTTAATGCGAAATTCACAGACTATCATAATTTTGCACTTACGAACATGTTAGTCGTACGAAGTTTAGTGAAACGGGCTCCAGGGCAACATGTACATGTAGCGATCTTCTAACCTGGAATGCCATCACGTTTTCTCTCACGCATTAGCCATATAATACATGCGTCATCACTGAATCACAATACTTTATAATCTGTCCAAAATATTTGTTTTCAGGTGACGCATTTAATTAGTATAAATAATGTAAAAATATCATGCTTCATTTGCATATGTAAATAGCCTGATACCGCCGCGAGTCACTATCAGTAAAATAAATATTACTAAATGATTATATCTGTATAACGGGCACTCGTAATATTTAGAACTGATAGAATAATGACACAAGTATACACGTATTTAATTCCTATAAAGAACATTTTGTGCCTACTGGGCATGCACCTTTTCTTGTTTAGTCTATAAATAGAGAATAGTAGGTTAGTGCCGTGATTGAGAACAAATATCTGGCAAGGCTCAGGAAACGGGATGGGCGAGGCTCTGCCGAGCACATCCCGTTTCCGTGCCGCGCCAGATATTTTTTCCCATTCACGGCACTAACCTACTATTCTATTTATCCCGTCAATACCTACAAATGGCTGTAAAATGCAAAGAAAGTATTGACTGGATATCAAAAATGTTTCACGGCACCGTGTTTCACGGCACATACGCACTGTGTTGACGGGATAAAACTAGCTATTGAAAACCATAACACATTTAGTATAGTGTACATGTAATACGTATACAACTGATATCACTTCAGAACATAATTATGTTTAGGTGCTCAATACTAGGGAGCCCCGCAGGGGACGTAGACTTCTTTTTTTATTAATTCATTCCCACGAAATAACAATTCGTTCCCACGAAATAACAATTCGTTCCCTCAATTTAATAATTCGTTCCCACGAATTAACAATCCCACGTATTAACAATTCGGTCCCTCAATTTAACAATTCGTTCCCAAGGGAACGAATTGTTCATTCGTGGGAACGAATTGTTATATCGTGGGAATGAATTGCTAATTCGAGGGAACGGATTGTTATATCTTGGGAACGAATTGTTAATTCGAGGGAACGAATTGTTAAATTGAGGAAACGAATTGTCATTTCGTGGGAACCAAGTGTTACTTTGAGGGAACGAATTGTTATATCGAGGGAACGAATTGTTAAATTGAGAGAACGATTTGTTATTTCGTGGGCGAATTAATAAAAAAAATCCATGTCTCCTGCGGGTCTTCGTACAGTACACATAATCTTGATTTAATATATTTATACACCCATTGACTGATTTCATAAGCCTCGTTTCTAATGAAATCAGTAAACGGGTTTATAAATAATATTGAAACATGACTCGTGTAAGTTTCTCTATGTATGTAGCGGCTAGCAACTGCTATCAGTATCAGCTCTCGAAACGCCACACCATGTGTTTATATTAAGTGGTGTCAAGTCACACATGAACCAGGAAGTTGAAAATGATACATACGACAGTCATGCACTGTACATGTAAACTATAATTACATGTGCATTTATTTTTGGCTTTCTGCTTTTCCCACGCATTGCCACATTGTCTCTCATGTTCTGGGATTGATGTCACGTTTTTCGCACACCCCCATTCCGGGATTGGCTCCCGTTCTGGGAATGACCGCCGATCTGAGTAAGATATACTTACTCAAATGTGGCTGTGACTGGAGAAATGGGGCTGTTATGTGTTTTGCGAACAGTGTAGATCCAGATCAGGCTGTGCATCCGCACAGCCTGATCATGATCTGCACTGTTCGCTATTCCATCAATTAAACACCCGTACTGCGCTAATAACAAGCAATACACGGTGAAACCCCTCTAAACCGGACACCCTGGGAGGTCCGCAGGGTGTCCGGTTTAGAGAGGTTCCACTGGAGAACAGACATATGAATACTTCAAGACGCGCGTGGCTGCTTAGCGATCGTGAACATACATTATTATCGGAGGTAAATATGGCAATGTAAAGTATCTAAATTAAGCTCAACTAACTTTCCTATGTGTCCGGGTTAGAGGGGTTTTACTGTATTATAATTAGGTGGAGGAGAGTGATATTGGATCACGGGCTGCACTGGTCACAAATCCCATAAGCCCCATTTCTCCAGTCACAACCACAAATGATTTTTCACTAGAATATCCTCTATTATTTTTTGTGTAGATATTTATAAAAAAATTGACATAGGTAGTTCTACAATGTATACATGTACTTATCCGAATATAATAAAATGGGAACGACACAACCGCCTATGTTTATCCTATCCTACCCATCTTATAAATGTTTCTGAACAACTAACTGTTGACACTGTTAACTCGCAATCATGCAGTTTATTTGTGTTGGCAAGATTAGCGACTGCGGTCGTGATAGAGAATAGTAGGTTAGTGCCGTGAATGGGGAAAAATATCCGGCAAGGCTCAAGAATTTCTTTATTTCTCATCAGAAGTATATGTTGTGAGTGGTCACAACATATACTTTGGTTCGGAAATAAGGAAAATAGATAGAGAATAGTAGGTTAGTGCCGTGAATGGGAAAATATATATGGCAAGGCTCAGGAAACGGGATGGGCGAGGCTCTGCCGAGCACTTCCCCTTTCCGTGCCGCGCCAGATATGTTTTCCCATTCACGGCACTAACCTACTATTCTATTTATCCCGTCAACACCTACAAATGGCTGTCAAATGCAAACAATGTATTGACTGGATATCAAAAATCTTTCACGGCACCGTGTTTCACGGCACATACGCACTGTGTTGACGGGATAATAATACTACTGTCTGTTCCACGTTTTTGTGCCGACGAACTTTTGGCTATTAAACATATTAAATCTAAAAGTTATTAAATGTAAGTAGTTTTTCATCAATAACAAAAAATTCACCTCCCCAAAAAAAAATATTTGATGAAATTCCATCAAATATTGATTTTATGGCGAAAAAATGATTTTCCTATTGGAATTTAACATGGGGGCTAAACTTAGATTTTTTTAAATAATCTTTTTTTTTGTGAACCGATTTTCAAAATCTAACTTTCGGAGTCAATTTCCAAATGTTTTCGTTTGATGACTCCTCCCCCACTGCTTCCACCTCTTTACCCCAATGTTAAATTCCCATATGAAAATTGTTTGTTCGCTATAAAATCAATATTTGATGGAATTTCATCAAACGATTTTTTTGGGGAGGGTGAAAGTTTTGTTATTGGTGAAAAACGTGGAACAAACAGTAGTAATAATAGTGCTATTGTCTGTTTCACGAAAGCTGCCCAAGTTTTACGGCCATATAAACAATTCAAAAACAATATTTTTTTCGATAATATTAAATTTAATTTAAGAATGAGCCTTCTTTTTATTTCGTGAAATTTGGTTAAATATTAGTTTTATTACGAAAAATTGATTTCTCTATGGGAATTTAACATGGTGGAAAAAGAGGTAAGGAAGTGTGGGAGGAGTCACAAAACGAAAAATATGGAATTTTGATCTAACTAAGAGACAAAAGTTAAATTTTAAAAATCGGTCCAATATTTCTGAAATTCTAAAAAATTTCCCCCATGTTAAATCCCCATGTCTATTTGACCAAATTTCGCGAAATAAAAAGAAGGCTCATTCTTAAATTTTCCTTTAATTTAATATTATCGAAAAAAAATATTGTTTTTGAATTGTTTATACGGCCACAAAATTTGGGCAGCTTTCGCGAAACAGAGTATAGTCCGCTTTCTCCGCTCTATGCACTGACTCCTTCCATTGTGTTCTCGAACAGCCGAACGTTCTGATTTGCAGGGAGATTTACAATCTAGCTACAGGCTTTTTCCAAACGTTGCCCATCAGTTCAGACTGCAGATGTCCGCCCACCGCCCCCACACTTGTGATCACCAACGCAACCTATCCCCTGTGGTACCTCACATGCACGAACAGGACCACCACCGGGATGGTACCCCGCCTTGGCGACGCCCACCCGCCTGTGTATATGGTGGACGGGGAACCCACATTCTGGAACTCGGGGAAGGTGAAAAACGTGACTGTTACGTTGACGATTCGAAAATTATATCAGGTTGGTGGCACAGGTGGAAGACTCGGACCTAGGACCCAATACTTGGCTCATTTTGGGAAACGTTACCCCACCCACCCATTTCCATACACTATATATTACAGCCTTGTTATTTCTTGGGAACGAATTACATGTAATAAAATGAATTCTACGTCCCCGGCGGGGTTCCGTGCATGTCCGTGTTGTATTGCTATGTAGTTTAGCCATAAAAGTACTTCGGTTTTCGGAATGTGACATGGGAGGGCGGATATTTTTAATATCTATTTTTATGTCTTCTTCTCTGATAAATCGCCGTATTTTAACGGGATGGTGTATTTGATCGATCATTTGGCGAATTTCAATATGTTTGCGTGTGTCCATGACGATTGAAAAAAAAGCCCCGACACGCAGGGATTTTCTGACACGGCGCTATGGAAAAACCTAAGAATATTTTTATAGCCTTATTTTCTCATTTAAGATTTCCGGAATAATACTGGAAGGATTACAGAATGTACCAAACTCCATTGATCTTGTGTTGAAACGAGGGTCGACAACTACTCTTACTAGAACAATCAACAATCCTGCAGCATTCATAAGGTAAAGACTCTAACCCTGCAACACGTATGGCTGCAACAAAACGATCATCGCATTTTAATACAGCGGATGTACTTGTATTATATGGTTTAATCATCCCACCGATGATATGCTGTAACCCGCATTTTCTGCACAGGCTGGGTGTACAGTGGGGTCAGCGTGTAAGTGCACACACGAACGAACACGACAGGTTGGTACACGAACAAACACAACAGGTTGGAACCAACCTGTCGTGTTCGTTCGTGTGTGCACTTACACGCTGACCCCACTGTACATACGTACGTACTTGGATTACTACACCTTTCATTTCATAATGGCTTATGAACTAATGCACCGATTTTAATAATAGTTTTAATATTCATTTCGAAAATATATCGATCAATAGTAGGAGGAAGTGAATTTCGTAATGGTATTGTGCATGTGCATGTAACACGAGTCATACTGATGTATATATCACCTATAGTATACAAATGTCATTACAAATGATACATCAAAATGCAGGGAATTGAATACTGCGTGTGCATATACATGTAAGCATTTTCCGTGGGGACGGGTGGGGGTTGGGGTATATGCCCGCGTAGCCTATTGCGTACTTATGTACACATACTTATATTACTTTAATATCGCACGAACTTACTCACATAATATGTGAGTAAGGTCGTGCGATATTAAAGTATTATACAAGAACGTTGATACTTTGTAAGTTGTCAACATTTTATAGTTGCACATATACAACACAGGAGGCGACATCTTGTCAGCATGAACTTGGAACCGGAAACTGCTTCTGGTGATGCGGTTGCTCGCATCCTGGCTGGCCGGACTTGATCGTATTTCACCACAGTTCTCCCCATCGTATGACTAAAGCGATGATACTGTTGTAAAACTATTGCCTACCTGTAGCCTATTTCACCAACATTGCAAAGTATACTTATCTAGCAAAGTATATTTTGAGGGAGAAACTTTCAATTTTAGGATAAATATATTATTTTTTATTATACTGAATTTATTAAATTATCACAGCCATTTTGGCTGTGATAATGTAATAAATTCAGTATAATAATTCTGCATCCTTTTAATCATCAAATATATGCAGTTGTTAGTTTTACATGAAATAATGCATTTCAGGAAAAATAAATGATTACGCCCTCAAAGTATACTTTGCTAGAAAAGTATACTTTGCAATTTTGATGAAATCGGCTACAGATCACATACATGTATGAACCTTCCTGAACTTGATTATTGTGTGCACCGTCAACATCTGACGTGATGTTCAGAGCACACACATAATTCAATTCAATACCGTTCTCTTTCAGAGGTGCAACCGTATTCGATATGAATATCACCGACGAGTTTGCCGTTACAACCCGCGATGAATATGAACAGATGCTGGCCGACGAAATTCAGCTGACTCTTAATTCAGATGGAGGGGAGACGTTCTATACCGTCAGCGAATTTAAACTCGTCACGAGGTAAGAACAGTCGGCTGGGAAAACGGTCCTTATGAACTATGCTGCAACTATACATGTATAGAGAATATCAGGCAAGGCGAGGAAACGCGTAGGAATTCCGAGGCTTGCCGAGATAGTTCTACCATTCCCGAGCCGAACAGTGGTTAGCACGTGGACTCAACGTTCCTACGATGGTTTCATACACCATGCAATATAGACTCTGCACAATTGATGATGTATATCTATGGGTGGCGATACATGCAATAATTTCAGTTTCCAACTACATTAGAAACGGCATTTACGACTCGTATCGCCACTCATACATGTCCTCCATTGTTTTCCATACATTCCAGATGTGCTTGCTATGGTAACGTGGAAAGCTGTAACTCTGCTAGTAGTGTGAATTACACATGCGCATGCACGGGCAACACCACGGGCGACCATTGTGAAAGCTGTGTGGACAAGTATTACAGAGGTGTCACCGAGCTGGGCTGTACACATGAGTGCAACTGCAATTCTTCCGGAGCGATGAATACATCATGTGAAGAGGTAATTACTGAGTCCCGCAGGAGACATGGATTTGTTTTTATTCATTTATTAATTCGTTCCCACGCGAAATAATAATTCGTTCCCTCAATTTAACAATTCGTTCCCTCGATATAACAATTCGTTCCTTCGAATTAACAATTCTTTCCCACGAAATGACAATTCGTTCCCTCAATTTAAAAATTCGCTCTTTCGAATTAACAATTCGTTCCCACTATATAACAATTCGTTCCCACGAATTAACAATTCGTTCCTGTGGGAACGAATTGTTCTTTTGGTGGGAACGAATTGTTAAATTGGGGGAACGAATTGCTATTTCGTGGGAACGAATTGTTATTTCGTGGGAATGAATTGTTATTTCGTAGAAACGAATTAATACAAAAAAATAAGTATACGTCCCCTGTAGGGCTCCGTAGGTAATACTACACTAAAACATATTTAGAACTAACACACTGGGTATGAGTGTTTTTCACGTCGGGTGGGTTTCACTGGCATTATATATACTTATCACATGTTTGACCAATTTCCGGGTGTTGTTTCTCTATTAACACAGCTCGTGTGCAAGGTATGTACATGAGGATGTGATAAATAAGTTAGATCATGTTTTTCCGCATGTACATGCGGACGAACCGTGATCTAACTTATACATACACGTCTAATAATAGGTTACCGAACTTGGATAACTACGAATAAGTACGTTTTGTATTTGTAGAGCCTCATCAACGATATTATTGGCGTAATTTGTCCGCTGCATATCGCGGTGCTTAATTTAACCCTTAAAAGGCGGAAACCGAAAATTGTCGTCTGCTGTTCTGTTACGTGTTCTTTGTTTTCTCAAGAAAAGCATGGTGTGACAGCACTTTAGAATGATTTCCAATGAAAATTAATTGCTGCAAAACCATGTTTTTGTTGAGAAAACTGGAAACCAAACAAATAAACAGCAGACGATACAATTTAATTCAGCATTGAAAGCGTTAACGTAAGCAACGTAACGTGCAGTCGACACATTCTGATAATTCCAACGTCAAGAATGCCCCGGTTGTTGTAGTAAGGGAAGTTACTCTCGATTTACCAAGCTCGGGATCGTATTTAAAGACTGATATAATTATTATGATCGTGTATGTACTTGATTTGACAGCACGTTATGACGTTAATTAATGTAGGGCTGAATTGCAAGTAACCTCCCCGACCAGGGACCCGTTTCACTAAACTTCGTACGACTAAAATGTTCGTAAGTGCAAATTTGGAATCGTCTGGAAATTTCAATTGATGGATTTACATTTATTGAGCATAGGCTGCATATGCAGCCTATGCTCAATAAATGTAAATCCAATAATTGTTCACAAGAAAACAATGTTAATGTGAAATTTACAGATTATCATAAGTTTGCACTTACGAACATTTTAGTCGTCAGAAGTTTAGTGAATCGGCCCCCTGGTACTCTGAGACATCCCAGGATATCATGTTAAAGAGGTTCCTCTGTACTATAACACGATAAAGTACGGACAATGCATGTCACGTGCATCTATGGAACTCCAAATCAACATAAACAAAAATAATTATTGTTACATGTAGGTCTAATTAGAGCTAGTAATACATAGTTAGAGCTAGCATTAATTACTTGAGTTTATGTATATTTGGCGTTCCATGAACGCCAAATCTACATAAACTCAAATAATTATTGCTAGCTCTAAATAATTGGAGCTAGCATTAAATATTTACAGCTGGCTCCAAATGATTTAGAGAGCTCTTCAAATAAGGTAGAGCTAACTCTAAATATGGGATACTAGCTCTAATTATTTAGAGCTAGCATTAATTAGTTGAGTTCATGTAGATTTGGCGGTCTATATGTAGGACACGAGGAACTAGGCTACGTTGTACACCCACCACTGTGTATATCTACTCGCCAGGGTGTGAGGCCCATCCGTTCGTCCATCTGTAGGCGTCAACCCCATTACCGTTATTCGTCAAGCTTATATGTGGTTGTGACTCCAGTGTAGCTCCAGATCTGTATGTGCATCCGCATCGTCTGATCATCGTCTGATCAGGCAGTTTGATTCGGACCAAGTTCAAACAACATTCGATTTCGTCTGATTCAAATTTCTCTGCAAAATGTTAAGACTAGCTACATACGTAATGTTGCTAAATTTGGTATTGGCGGACTTCGTAGTGTTAACACGGTCATCATTCAAAATAAGAAACTGCAGTCGTATTGATGAAAATAAGATTTACATGAGACCTCATGGGCGCCTCCATTACTCCAGTGTAAACAATATACCACGTGATCCCATCCCCTGAGAATACAATTCGTTGTTGTAGGAAACTATTTTACGCGACATGTATATTTGTCATGATAAGCTGCAATGTAGCCACTGAGTTACACCACTACTCTGGTGATCATGAAGGATTGATTATCTCTTCCTTAACTACAATGATACCTGTATTTAAATTAAAGGAAGTTCAGAGCGTGATGGGTTCAGATCATATGAATATCGGTGCCATCTATAGCCAACACTGAAGTACCACAATGGCAATGGCGAGATTAGTTGCGAACTGTAACTCTTGCAAGCTACTCCCGTACCATCCGGTACGGGAGTAGATTGCAAGAGTTACTGTTCTCAAATATGGCCAGATCTGCAGCGAATGATGAAGTTATGTCATAATAAGCATAATTTTACCAATGTACACTATTTAAAGGTTGGTGGACAGTGCACCTGCAAGGCTCAAGTGTCCAATGACAGTCGGACATGCAGTGAGTGTCGTCACAACTCGGTTGGCTTCGGGAGTGATGCGACCAATGGATGCACCCCGTGTCTTTGTAACCCCGACGGAATCGTGGATTGTACAGGTAACAATTCGCTAAAATTAACAAATATCTACATGTCAGGTACAATGCCAGACTGTATATGTTATTTTTAGACACGTGCCTTTGACTGGATACATGCGGTTTATTTATTTTGCGATGCGCACAGTCTGTCACGATCTATATTGTTCGCAATCCATCAATGGAACGTGTCATGCTTCTAACAAGGAATACAGTTTATTATTAGGCTACAGGAGCGTGTTACATGTATTTGATCAGGATATACAATGATCAGAAATCCCATGAGCCCCATTTCTCCAATCACAGCCATAAAAAAAGCCAATACTTTTGTACATAAAAACATATGTTATATACAGGTAGCAATGAACAATAATAATCCCCCCACCCTACAGGAAACGTGACGTGCGTCTGTAAAGCCAATGTGGAAACAGACTCTGGAAGGTGCGAGCATTGCATTGACGACCACTATGGGATGGTCGAGGCCGACGGATGCACGGCGTGTGGGTGTGGAGCGGGCACTGAACAGAGTGGCGGCACCTTCCAGAGTTGTGATATCGTCACGGGGCAGTGTCCCTGCAAAACACACGTACAGGGTGAGTACGTAGACTGTCATGCGGAGAAGATTCACAATGGAAACGATCGTTTTGTACAACGATATTCATAAATACGAACTATTTAAACGCCTGTCGTTTCTTTCAACCCATATCTTGTTGTTTTCTGCAACGCATGTCGTGTATTTTACACATCGTATTCGTTTTTGCAATTGGAAAACGATGTTTTCGTCTGTTTAAAGGTGGCACGTGAAACCTGGAACAAGTCGGGGCTGATTGTATTGAATTCATTTTCATTCTGGTGCGAAACATATCAAATGCAAATAACGCAGTAAGGAATCGCAACTCGGGAACAAAAATGCTTTGGCTATACAGTGGGGTCAGCGTGTAAGTGCACACACGAACGAACATGACAGGTTGGTTCGCTACCCACCCAAAGAGTATGTTGTTACCACTCAGTTAAACCGTCTCGCCGAGACGGTTCAACTGAGTGGTAACAACATACACTTTTGATGCGAAATGAAAAAAAAGGCAGAAAAATATTTACATTTTTTTTATACATGAATTACAGTGGGGTCAGCGTGTAAGTGCACACACGAACGAACACGAAAGGTTGGTTCCAACCTGTCGTGTTCGTTCGTGTGTGCACTTACACGCTGACCCCACTGTACTTGTATACCCCACTGTTCTCGTGGTATATCACACTGTTGAAGAACATATACATGTATGCCATATTCATTTCACAAATATGAATATCCTCTATTTATTTGACAAAATCGTGACCCCACTGTGCAGTCGAATATCCCCGGACGGCCATATATCTTCAACTACTCCCTCTCTGTAACAGCCAATTTTTTATATCCAGTGAAACCTCTCTAAACCGGACACAAAGAAATGTTAGGTGTGCTTAATTTTGATAATGTTCATTGCCAATTATCTCCAATGACAATGCCTGTTCATGATCACAAAGCACACACGCGTATCTTGAAGTAGTAATTTGCCTGTTTTACAGTGGAACATCTCTAAACCGGACACCATGGGGAGCTCCCATGGTGTCCGGTTTATAGTGGTTCCACTGTACCTCTATAATATTATTCAACCTCCATACCGCAGCCACCTGTCTACAACAGCAAGTTTTGCGTCTTCCCCTGGATGGCTGTTCGGAGCAGTGCACTGTAGTAATAATAATGTGTTGTAGCTGTTACTGGATAATTGTACGGAAGCCCATTAGGGCTACTTCACTTTTTTTTAATTTCCCTATTTATTCAAGATCTTTTATTGAATTTTCAAGATCTTTTCTTGAATTTTCGAGATCTTCTCTTGAATTTTCGAGATCGTTTCTTGAAGTTTCAAGATCTTTTCTTGAATTTTCAAGTTCTTTTCTTGAATTTTCGAGATCTTTTCTTGAATTTTCAAGGTACTTGAAAATTGAAAATTCAAGAAAGGAACTTGAAAATTCAAGAAAAGATCTTCAAAATACTTGATAATTCAAGACAAGATCTTGAAAATTCAAGAAAAGATCTTGAAACTTCAAGAAACGATATGGAAAATTCAAGAAAAGATCTCTAAAATTCAAGAAAAATTGAAAATTCAAGAAAGGAACTTGAGAATTCAAGAAAAGATCTTCAAAATACTTGATAATTCAAGACAAGATCTTGAAAATTCAAGAAAAGATCTTGAAACTTCAAGAAACAATATCGAAAATTCAAGAAAAGATCTCTAAAATTCAAGAAAGTATCTTGAAATTTCAAGAAAAGATCTTGAATAAATGGAAATAAAAAAAAATGAAGTGGCCCTAATGGGCTTCCATATAAATGAGACTAATGCCATCTGTATCTACGATAGCTCTCATGCTGTGCCGTCACACAGGCACACTTTCTAAAATGCTAGTCACAGTCTTAAATCCATGAGATAATTGGTTTCTAATTAACCAACCTCATTGCTTACTTTCTACTGTCTGTTTCACGAAAGCTGCCCAAATTTTACGGCCATATAAACAATGCAAAAACAATATTTTGTTCGATAATATTAAATTAAAGGAAAATTTAAAAATGAGCCTTCTTTTTATTTTGTGAAATTTTGTCAAATATTGATTTTATTGCGGAAAAACCATTTCCCCATGTTAAATCCCCATAGACATCTTCACAGAGTTGAACTTTTGTTTTCTTAGTTAGATCATTTCCAAGCTATCTAGCTAGGTTTCGGAGTCAATTTCCAAAATTTTTCGTTTTTTGACTCCTCCCACAACTCCTCTACCTCTTTTTCCCATAGGGAAATCAATTTTTCGTAATAAAATCAATATTTGACCAAATTTCACGAAATAAAAAGAAGGCTCATTCTTAAATTTTCCTTTAATTTAATACTATCGAAACAAATATTGTTTTTGAATTGTTTATATGGCCGTACAATTTGGGCAGCTTTCGTGAAACAGACTATAGTTTCCGTAACATCTTCAGCCCATTTGGGTACACGAATTCTATTTCGCAAGTTCGAGTATCAGTTCGGTAGATAATTAGAGCTAGCATTAAATATTATAGCTAGCATTAATTATTTGAGTTCATGTAGATTTGGCGTTCCTGGAACGCCAAATCTACATGAACCCAAATAATTATTGCTCGCTCTAAATAATTAGAGCTAGCATTACATATTTATAGCTATCTCCAAATGATTTAGAGAGCTCTTCAAATGATTTGGAGCTAACTTCTCTAAATATTTAGAGCTTGCAATAAAGTAATAATGTTTTCAACAATATGCATATCCATAGGTAAGGTATATCCACATGGGTTGTAGTGTTTACTGTAGTATGACAACACTTTTGGTCTGTTTAAAGTGTGTGGAGTCCGAAAGACAGAACGAATGTTTTTCATACTACAGTAAAGGCACCATCCCATGGTTTTATCAGCCGTGTTTTTAAAAGAAGTCCCGGCTATTGGATTGGCGAAAGCCGGGGGGCAGCTGGCGGAGTCCTATTGTAATGTTAAGTTTCCGTGGTTTGTCCATTTCTGTTACTGTACCACCTAGAACCACCATACTCGTACAACTTCATAATCACATACCACTATCCAACATGTGACATTTTTTTACCTTGACCTATTTTTTCCGCGTAATCGACTAAGCCGTTTTCAATGTTAAGATTTCATGTTTATGTACATTTCTCTGTTACTGTACCACATAGGACCACCATACGTGTACAACTTAATAGCTAACGGATGCCCACCACATACCACTGTCCAACATGTGCACCTTTGTTGACCTTGATATATTTTATCCGCTTAATCGACTTAGCCATTTTCAATGTTAAATGTTCGCGTTTAGATCCGTTTCTCACTTTCTGTACCATCTAGTACCACCATACTTTCACATCGTCATAGCCAACGGGTGCCCACCACATACCGCTATCCATCATCTGACCATTCTTTTTACCTTTATTTTTTCCGCGTAATCGACTTAGCCGTTTTCAATGTAAAATTGGACAGCACTCATCACACAGTACAGATGTTCACTCGTATCTTGTACTAATATTATAAGTTATTGTGGTTCTACACAGGCTATATGGTGTAATATTGCCCGTCTGGAGGTATGTTCACCCGAGGCGATAACCGAGGGTGAACATACCTTCAGACGGGCAATATTACACCATATAGCCTGTGTAGAATCACAATAACGTATTTGTCATACCGCAGATCCTGTATTTGGCCGTATAAACATATCTCTTATTTTGATCTTTGCGTTTTTTCAGGAAGAAAAATAATCCGAGATTCGATTTTCTACCGTCAGTCTTAATATAAAGGCGTAAATGAACATTTCGTTTTTTTATTGAACGAAAACAAACTAAATATGGAGTAAGAAATCCATCGAAAACGACTTTATGACAGTTTTTTTTATATCATGTAATTTAATTTATATTCCACTGCTCTATCGATCTGCTCTCCCTTTGGCGCCTCTACAATAATGTGACTGGTTCCCAAACATTCGCTGTCATTGCTACGCCGCGGTTTCGTGCGTGGAACCCATAGTTTGTGACCTAAATATAGCCGTGTCACGAAGGCAAGCGCGTTGAGATTTGAAAAGCAATTTTCGTTATTTTGGCTAATTTTTCGCTCATATTTTGATGAGCGAAGAATATTTATGGAAAAATAAACAATATAGACTGGTTTCGAGTGTACAATTTGTTACTTGTATTGATAAATTCGGGGTTTTATTGTGTTTAGTGAGGAATACAATTCGCAATCGGTAGACGCTTGCAAAATGTTTTTCATTGGACGCGAGGCGCCGGACGGGAATCACAATTCCTGTATGTCCGACGGCCTTGGCAGGTCATATAATATATATGACCAGGCAAGCTAGCCAATCAAAAGCCGAGAAACTTATCTGCGGTATGACAAATATATATATGCCAGCCTGCAGCTGCATGTAGGTTTTCTCATGCACTTGATTCTTAGGTCACTGACAAGTGTCACTTTCAATCGTGGTCATAATAACATTACTAGCCAATTATATGTTTTCCAATTATCTGTGCCTTGAAGAAAAGCCGGCCTTCGTGGCTTTGCCTCGTCTCTTGTTACTTGTTTATTTAATTGCATGTTCCGATATTTTTAAAAATGTGAATAGCCATATACATGTATGGCGTTAACATTCAAAATCATTTGTATTGAAAGCATGGAACAGCGACGTCGCCGGCCAATAGCGTGCCGTTATCCGTGGAAATTAATGACGTCAAATGAACCTTAAAGAATCAAGTCAAGTGGGACTAATGTAATTCATTGGTCGAATGGGCGTTACCATTATGCATTTATGGAAGGTGTAAGCGTTATACAACACCTAACAGTTTTACTGTATAACTTAACCGAATCCCCAATATATGACCAGTCTCTCATACTTTCGCTATCCGTAATGATGTTGTGGGACCTACTTGTACATGACCGGCATCTGGTCTGAATTGGTTCTCCATGAATTAAACAATAGGTTCACTTACGCCTGAGAAGGAAAATATGAACCTCACCATTTCCCCCTATATTTGGCCACTGAAACTCTGTATACATCACGTGACCAACAGGTTCAGTGTTTTCTTTTAAATGCTATAACTATGCTTAAAATTAGTGCTTAAAACATCCCAACATGCTTGTCAAGTGGAATTGGGTAATAATAGATGAAGATGTGCAGTACAACTTTGTCTGTGACTTCAACACACCCGGACTGTTATGTTATACGGACTTCTTTTGCATACCCACTTGGCGATTTCGCACCATTTAGTGTTTTCTTGCCTAAATAGTTAAGGGTGTGGAATCACGTGTTTCCGAACGGCGTGACGTCATGTTGTTTAGATGTGTTTACAGTAGATTTTATTTAATAAAATGACATATCTTTTTCAGAAATATACCTCAGAAAATGCGGTACACATTGCACTTTATTGTATAGGCGTCTTTTATAGGAATGAATGGCCTTTTTGTGGAATTTATCGGGGTATAAACTTGGAAAAGTCGCGGGAATACTGGACGAAGGCCGGAAGGCCTCGTCCAGTATTCCCGCGACTTTTCCAAGCTTATATCCCCGATAAATTCCACAAAAAGGCCATTCATTCCTTATAATTCCAGCATTTGAAATAAATTCATCAAGAAAATGTGTTTATTTTCCGTTTTCTTAAGAATTATTTTAACTGCGCCTCACGGTTACGGAAAGTAGTTCGACGTGGGAGTTTACGGGGATATAACTTTTGGACAGATACTTCCTACGGGCCAATCAAATGTTAGGGAATGGTGTAAATATTTTTGTGCTGGAATTATAATCTAATAATTCTGTCGTTTTGGCGAAAAATCGGTTACCATAAATATAAATATAAACTTGAGCACGTGAATGTAAGAAATAAACGGTACCCGATTCTTTGTGAAAGTTATAGGTTATTGTAGTTAACTTTCATAGTACCCATAAAACACATATGTCATCGTATTTGGTGCGCTACATATCATCAAAATCAGTCCGTTTGTGAAGAAGATTTTAAAGAAAATCTACTGGAAAAATGACGTCACAGATTACGTCACGTCTGAAAATCGGGTTCGGAAACCACGTGATTCCATACCTTGTATTTGTTCGCACATAACAGGTCGGACGTGTGACCAGTGTAAAGACAAATACAAGAACCTAAATCCCGTATTGCCGAGTGGGTGTGACCCGTGCACTTGTAATTTTGTCGGTTCGGAAACTTTGGATTGTACGGTGGACGGACAATGCACGTGTCGAAGCAACGTCACAGTGAACCAGGACTGCGTAAGTACTTACATACAGACCATATATTGTATATTAGTTACAAGTATGGTATCAATAATAATAGCAACCAAACTATACAAATGGGTCTGAATTACTGTTGATTTCCGATAAAGTGGCACGGGCACTTGACGTCACGGGGTCAGCGGACTATGTCTATTTTACCTTTTTAGGGATGTAGCCAGTTTGCAGTCATTTTAGATGGTTGGATCGACACCTTATCGAGAGCAATTTAGAGCTTGAAAATATATGCTCATGATAGCTTGGGAGATACTAACCGACTGGATGACTGTTGAAACAGGTGATTGTAAACAACAATAAATGCCATATTTGTAAAAGTACAATATATCGATAGTTTATTAATTTTGATTGCCCAGTCTTGCGCAAGCATAAGCATTATTGTCCCTACAGTTCAGATTGTAGCGTACTCGGTAAATTCGTTCGAACTGTGTTACTTTTGTGCGAGTTCGAGCCTCGGAAAAATTATTACATGTATACTCAACAAAACTAGAAACGTCCCTGTTTTATAGCCGGTGTAGCTCTGTCTATGTATGTACCACATGTTCAAAGTACATGTATTTTAAACCGTGGCGATGTTCAGAATACGATCGTGTATAGTTTAGCCGATACACACGGTTTACATAGCGGCCAGTGACCGGAACGTTGATTTCCACTTTTGCACGTGCACGCTATACTTGTCATCGATAAGGTTCATGTCGTACCATTCATGCGATAGGGGCTATTCGGAAAATTAAAAAACTTTTTTTATTTTTCACTGTTTTCGATATGCCACGTCTTTCCGAAAACGAGCGAAATCAGGCAATTGGGATGCTTGCGGTGGGATGGCCGCCAGGGCGGTCGCGCCTCGGTTTGGTTGCTGTCGGAAGACGATTGATCGTCTTGCAGCCCGGTACCAGCAGACTGGGGCTGTTCACGACCGGCAGCGACCTGGTAGGCCTCGTGTAACGACGGCTAGAGCCGATCGTTACATTACGTTGACGCACTTACGTCAACGTCGATTGGCAGCCACAGTCACTGCTAGGCGATACGGTGTCTCAGGGCAGACCATTCGCAACCGGTTACGTCGTAACGCCCAACCAATCCGGGCACGCCGCCCGTACATTGGTCAGATAAATACCCAACGTCACCGTGCTGCCAGACTGTTATGGGCGCGACGTCATCTGAACTGGAGAAGGGCTGACTGGAACCGAGTTTTGTTCACCGATGAATCTCGGTTCACAGTTAGTCATGCTGACGGAAGATTACGGGAATACAGGCGTAAAAATGAAAGATTCACCGATTGTTGCATTGTTGAGAAGAACAGCAGGTGGGGGAGGGAGCGTAATGGTCTGGGGTGGGATCATGGGAAACCGGAAGACAGATTTGTTGTTGTACAGGGCAACATCAATGCACAACGTTATGTTGCAGATGTGCTAAATGCACATGCCTTACCATTTATCCGTCAGCATGGTCCTGGTGTGACATTGATGCACGACAATGCCCGCCCTCACGTAGCCAGGGTCATCACTCAATACTTACAGCAAAACAACGTCGACGTCATGCCATGGCCCGCGGTCTCCCCGGATCTCAATCCCATTGAGCACATATGGGATGAGCTGGGCCGCAAAGCACGAGCTAACCATCAGATTGACAATGTTCGCGATCTTACACGGGCGTTACAACGGGAATGGAGGAATTTGCCCAACGCACTGGTATTGCGTTACGTCACGTCGATGCGGCGTATGATCATTGCATGCATTCATGCAAATGGTGGCCACACTCGGTACTAACGAGATTTACTGAATTTGCCACATTACTTATTGAAATTCCATCTCTAAACATTAAGTAACACATTTCTGAGTTTTTGTGATTTTTTATTTTGATCCCCTACCGCCCTTGGCCGGTTATCTCTCGAATATTTAACAAGATATCCAAATGCAATTTATTGGCTTTGATACAGAAATGAATGAACTTGTTTTTCCATTTTGATTTTTAAAAGTAACCCTTTTGGTTTTTGATGAATCTTTCCTTAAACATGGAGGGACGTTTCTAGTTTTGCTCAGTATAGTTGGTGTTTCTTTTTTTATACATAACTTATTCAACGTTTTCCCATATTTTATATGCATTTCTAGAGGATCACAAAGGGTACTTGTGCCGTGTGCACTGGGTCAACTGTGTCACAGACCACGCAGTCAGTAGCCTATTTCATCAACATTGCAAAGAATACCTTTCTAGCAAAGTATACTTTGAGGGAGTAATCATTTATTTTCCCAAAATGCATTATTTCATATAGAACTAAGTACTGCACATATTAGTAGGGGGGCAAGCACCCATAAAATGAATTCTGTTCAACCCGAGAGAGCAAAAGCAACGACTACTTTAAATCAATGCATTATATCATCCTGAACACGAATCCGGTGTCGGTCAATCAAATCAGGTGAGACAAGGTCATTGTTGGGGTCATTAAGTGCACATGGGTCAAATGAGTGCAAAACTCACTCTGTTTTGATAATACAATATGTACTTGCATAACATTACAGAACAATCCGATAAAGTATGTTGTATTGGTGATTATTGTTTTATGGGGCATACACAAAGCAATTCGGTTTGCTCGGACGGTTCTATCGTTGAGAGTATCAACATATTCAAGATGGCCGCCAAGCATCAATATTTAGCCTGAAATGTGTACTTATTTGATGAATGAAAACAAATAGGCACTTGGATCTTGATCGGACGGACGCAGAAAAACCGTTGGATACCATACATTAATTTTAAACATAGATGGAGGCTGTGAAATCCATATGAATCCAAGATGGACGCCAAATATTCATCAAGATCAGGCAGCATTATCTACACTGTGGTGGACCATATCTTGCTATTAAGCTAGATATGAACATATTAGTTTGATTTTCATTTGAGATACGATATTAAAATATAGATCAATATTTATGCTCTTCTTAAAGAGCGTGTTTAATTCAAAATATATTTTCCAAAAACTCGAAAGTTATTGAATATAATGTTTACTTTTGCTTTACTTATGTATACTACTGCATTATGTTAGGCGGTTAAATCAGTAAGTTGGACACACTTGATTTTGAAGTCATTTGTAATTTTGTTTATTCGAAATGGTCGCCTCATTTAGGCTATTTTAATATGGTGTGGTACTGGCAATTGTACGTTTCTTTTCATTTACTTTTACATTTCTTTATAGGACATGTGTTTAGACTAGTATGTCGCTGATAATAAACTTGGTGATGCTCGAATTAGGTTATACTCGTTGTAGAGTCACAATATTAAAATATATGTACTGTTTGTTTTACATATTGTATTTTATTGAGTGTTACGTTATCATATACATTGTACATTGTACTATAATACCATATATGTACATATGCTATAGTTCGGCCATGTTCGCATTACAATCAGATATTGAACTGTTACGTGCTGGTCTGCGGCTAAGTACCATGATATTTCAATCACTTTAGACTTACTTATAACCAAGATAAAACAATTTATGTAAAATACAACACATTACAGTTCTGTTTCCGTGAATATCCATACATTCACAAGTGGATATACCCATATGCATACATTTAAATTACACTGAAATATTGTATAAGTGTCCCATATAACCATACGTCTGTACAAGTCAGATCAGCATATTTTATTTCAGCAAAACTTTCTGCATGACTGCTTGTATAATCATCGCTGATAAATGGAAATATATTCTCAATTAACATTTATTCTCATCAACAAACGTCCCGTCTCCTGCACTGAAATCAATATTGAAATCGTCTATGCGTGTCACATATATAAAACATAATATCATGTAACGAATGCTCATGACTTAGAGGCCTCAGATCAGCTATGTGTCAATGTTGAAATTTACACATTTCGCTTCCAGGTTAGCTCATACCCGGTTAGTTGAAAATCCAGTCACGGGAATTGCGGTTTTGTACTGAAAATTGGTTGTTTGGTTGATGTGTGTACATTATTTATACATGAATCGCAATTTCAGCTACCCAAACACGTGCATGTGAAAATAAGTGCCTCTGTTTGGTCTCTTGCGATCTTAATTATAGGTCGTATGTTGGTGTGTATAGACACGGACGATGGAACTTTCTGATATAATTATAGATTAGGATAGAATAATCAACCATGTTCATGTTAATGCATTTAAAGTACTATATATTATATTACACAACTGGTTGTGATATTATAATACACAGTTATGACACTTACCCATACCATGTAAGGACATTATATGGCTACAACATATATGAGTACAGTGTATGGTATTCCACAGAAACAGTGCCCTTCATAACTGTGATACATATACATACATATGCATTCGATATAGATTGCATTATGACCACATACTACATTTTTATTAAAAAAATCTCTCTATCTACCAAACAATCTCATGAATGACCTCAACATATGTTCCATCATGAATTCACAACATATTGATCTCGATCGCATATTAGTATAATATACATACTTATGTGACTCACAAATATTGAATCATTAAATCCTTCCTATTTACACAGTACATGCCTACCTGTATATGACTTCTTGATATTATAGGTCATGCAAACACGATTTTATTGTTAATAAACACAGCACATGTCGTTTATGAACTGAGATGTAATGGTCTGGATGACACCATGCATTGAATTAGTAGAATATAGAGTAAAGTGTGAATGGCTCACAAATACTGGTTATTAACTTATTTAACATTTACTTACATGGCCTAGCACATGGCTACCGGCATATGCCTACTTAAATGCTACGTCATCCAAAAGTTACTTTATTTTGGGCATTAACAACATCATATGTCGTATATAAACTGAGATTTGATTACCATGATCACACCATTGACTCTACATATATACGATATGTATATGTTATATCATTCCCCAATTTTCAAGTAATGAATTATGCCTCTTGCTACACTAACAAGCACACTCGCAGTGTCCATGTGCAGTGTTTCCAAGTTACTGGTATTCCATGTTCATGTTACTGTCATCAATATTACGACTTTGTTAAACTAATAAATGTGTCGATAAATACTTTTCAAGTATAAATGGTGGAAATATAACGTATGCAAATGCATAGCATTGTCTTCAGAATTCGTCAACTTCCCTTTGATATATCAATCGCTGTGCTTACCCTGTCGTATACCGCATTAATAAATTGATTATCTTTTTTCATAGATAGATAGTATGCTTCGTTATAAAGAAAAATGACACAATATCCGCATCCGCATGGAATGTACCGGTATCTCATGGTTTCGATGTATGCAACAGACCCGTAACCAGACTTTTATGAAGCAATGAGCCTTTTCGAGGGATTGAATGATCGGGATACGGGGCCATGCTCTCCCAGACAATTGTGAAATCCAGATGGTCTGAAATACCATTTATATATATATATATTATCAGCAAAAACTGAGCACATACATGTAATACGACTCTCCTGCTTGCATCAATATTATAAAATGATTACGTATTGACAATAATTCTTATGTTAGTGCATGAAAGAGTGGACATCAAGGCACGACGAGGGAGGTTGGGGAGGGGGTCGTCCGACCACACCGACCCCCTGGTTACGGACCAGCAACATTGGTGTTCATGGTCGTGTTAAAGATAACATGCTAGAGTTACGGTTTAATGTTTAATGGCTCTAAACGGACTATCGACAGCTCATTTCATCTGTATGGATGGGGGCGGGTAACTGAATATTTGCATACAATTTCCATCAAGCCCTGACATTAGACAACCCGGATTTACTGTCAGGTCTTCACCACACTTTAGTAACTTAGCCCCCCCCCCCCCTCCCCATAAACGTAGTAGGATTACCACTGGTAGTTACTCTTATAACGGGATTAGCCGGATTAAACTCTCGCCTACAAGAAACATGAACGTGCGAATAAGGGCCAAGCCAGGGATATCGCGCTCCCGGCAATTATCAACCCACCATCGTTAATTATATAATAAATTATCATTCACATGCTCCCAACTTGCCACTGTAATTTTTATCCGAATACAGGTATTAGACACGGGCACTATGTTGATTCACTCAAATGATTGAATATCTAGATGTAATTGTAAATATGTTCCTGTTTCCTTTGACATTGTCAACATGTATTCAGAATTATGTTCTACTTAAAATCCAAGATCGGGACTATGTAGTCGTTTACTAATCATTACCATGTTACAGCTAGGATATATTGTTATCCATGAGTTGCACCAATATTTTGTTGACAGCTCATATTATAAAACTACGCAATATAGTAGCCATCTTGGTAACTAAAATGGCGGTCATAACATATTATGCTTTATGTTGTCTTCGGAAATACTAAAACATTGATTTTATGGTGTAGCATATGTCGTTGATGACTACCCTACTTAAAATAGATATGTCAGAATTGTATCCATGTTGGCGGCCATCTTTGATTTACCTTTATTTGAGGCGACAGATAATTCGGTACAGTTTGGAACACAAGCCTCGCACTTTTAAAATATTTCAAATATGATTTCCAATTATGTTTCATTTCTTTACTACTGTGTCGATCAACAGCGCCTAAGAGCTTAAGCGATACTTAGCGGCCATCTTGAATATTCCAACATGGTCAAATAATAAGTATATTAGATGGATTCATTCATTTTTGCAAAGAACACATTCAATAATAACAAAAAAGGCAAACAACTGAAATATAAATGTGCATGAAAGTGTAGCTATATATTTTTTGTTATTCCACACACATCCTATGTGTGAATATTTGGCGACCATCTTATATGTATATGAATTTGTGGTGAATTGTTTTGTATAAGTTATCAAAACGTATTTCTATATATTTGAACGCATAACGTAAGTACCAAACGCCATATAATAATCAAGTCAGAATATATTTAAGACAAAATGTTGATATCTGGCGGCCATCTTGAAAATCGCAAAATACACAACGATTTGACACCATAAATTAATTCGAATCGTTTCATATATGTCCTAAGGAAGAATATTCAACAATTTAAACAACTTTATATGATATTTGAAGCATGATATACACGTACATGTCCATCTACTGATATAAAATATGTTTTTGAACTCATTCGACCTCTTTGCACTTATTGACCTCAAAAGTGACCTTGTCCCACCTAATTTGATAGACCGACACCGGATTCATGTTCAGAAATGTATGATGTACCAATCTAGCATAGTCGTTGCGTTTGCTCTCTTGGGTTGAACAGAAATCGTTTTTAAGCCACTTCTCGTCAAAGTGCCCCTCCACTATATTTGATGATTAAAAGTACGCAGAATTATTATACTGAATTTATTACATTATCACATCCAAAATGGCTGTGATAATGTAATACATTCAGTATAATAAAAATTAATAAATTTATCCTGGATTTGAAAATGTCTCCCTCAAAGTATACTTTGCTAGATAAATATACTTTGCAATGTTGGTGAAATAGGCTACAGATCGGGGCGTACGGTGTTCACAACTAATTTACTAAAGAAATCTTATATATCTAACACCGTGAAACAAAACCGGGATTTACACATATTCTCAAATTGTCGCCTGTATGTATTTCATAGAAACAACAGTACGAGGTGTATGGTATGTGTGTGTGTTGGGGGGGTAGTGGGTAGGGTGGGTAGACTCTTCCGGGCGTCAAATATACACATCCGCCGTTGGAAATATTTGGCTGGCTAAACCCACCCCACACGTCGTATGTCCACCGCCCCCAGAGCGGGGAAGATATTGGTTGCGCGTATATGTGTGGTCCAGACAGACATACGAATATAATTCCAGCACAAAAATATTTACACAATTCCCTAACATTTGATTGGCCCGTAGCAAGTCTCTGTCCAAAATTTATATCCCAGTAAACTCCCACGCCGAACTACTTTCCGTAACCGTGAGGCGCAGTTAAAATAATTATTAAGAAAACGGAAAATAAACACATTTTCTTGATGAATTTATTTCAAATGCTGGAATTATAAGAAATGAATGGCCTTTTTGTTGAATTTATCGGGGATATAAACTTTGAAAAGTCGCGGGAATACTGGACGAGGCCTTACAAAAATTACAATTTTCGAAAATTGTAATTTTTTATCGCTTCGTCCAGTATTCCCGCGACTTTTCCAAGTTTATATCCCCGATAAATTCAACAAAAAGGCCATTCATTCCTATAGTAACTAACACGATTCAAATCACATTATGTAGTATATGTACATGTATATATCAGTTTTCGAACGTAAGTAAAAAAAAAATAAAGCTATATAAGCTACATTAAATAATATTTATAAAATAAACGTATTAACAACGGCAGATATGTGGGAGTAAGAAGTGTAGGGGGGTCCAATACAAGATACAACACTGGTGGTGTCGAACCCACAATCCTCAACGAAAGATTAATTTAAAAAATATAACTAACCACTACGCTACATGCATCAGCTAAGAAATGTATGGTCACAGGTTGGTATAGGTGCAACTATGTCTGTCTTATATTTAAGGGTGGGAATTGGCTCGATGACCTTCCATACCCGGACATATAAGTCCATAAAAGCCGAATTTTGAAGTGTTTTATGTGATATATGTATGTGCAGGGCGGACGGATGTGTATAAATGTGTGCCGAAATCGGACACTGCTTAGGTCCAATACGGTCCTGTAATTGCCGTGACGTCCAGCAGACAAATCCAGCCAATTAGAAGTTCTACATGTAAGTGAGTTTATATCACGAGTCCATAGTTGAGAACTTGAGACAGATCCGTAACTGGTTTGTTTGAGAAAGAATGTACAGCTGAATCTCGTTATCTCGATATACCTGCTTATCTCGATATACGTCCGAGGTCCCGGCAGAATTCCCTATATAAACCATATATTTTACTCCTGATAACTCGATATCGGATATGTCGCTATATCGGTTTAGTCGAAGTGGAAATCGAGTCCCGATAGTGTGTTTCCTTCACATTTGTATTCTGATATGTCGATGTGAAAATTACTTGAAGCGCCCGGCGCCGCCAAGTCTGAATCAGCGCGATAATCTCAGGTAAGTTTTCACACGTCTACAGAAACCAAAGACACCGCCGCCGCTAAAATGCGTTTAAAGTGGCACGACCAGTTAAAGCAGTTTACTTAAAACCGTAATTAATCAAATAAACTTAATGTGATGCCAAATCTCTTTTAACAGAAAAAATGAATTAAACGGTGAATAAACTCACGCCGCGATTGTAGTAAATTAATGCGTGGTATAACAATTGAAATTAGGTGATCAAATTTAAATTTATTAACGCCAAATTAACAGGGTGTGTGAAGTTAGCACTGCAATCGCAGATCGACAATCAACATTCAAATCGAATGTCGAGTTGAATGTACAGCTGTAAAGTTAGTATATGTAGAAAACTTGAATGAACAGCTGGCTAGTTCCAATGCGCTGCTGGCTCTGCAATGGACATTTGTACTTACAGTACAAAGTGAATGTACAGCTGGCTAGTGCCAATGTACAGCTGGCTCTGCAATCGACATTCAAACTTGTATTGTCAGTTCAATCTGAATGTAGAGCAGTGTACTACCAATGAACAGCTGGTTCTGCAATCGACATTCAAACTGGTATTGTCAGTTCAATCTGAATGTAGAGCTGGGTACTTCCAATGTACAGCTGGCTCTGCAATCGACATTCAAACTCGTATTGTCAGTTCAATCTGAATGTACAGCTGGGTACTTCCAATGTACAGCTGGCTCTACAATCGACATTCAAACATTTATTTTCGGTTGAATGTGAATGTAGAGCTGGGTACTTCCAATGTACAGCTGGCTCTGCAATCGACATTCAAACATGTATTTTCCGATGATTCTGAATGTAGAGCTGGGTACTTCCAATGTACAGCTGGCTCTGCAATCGACATTCAAACATGTATTGTCCGTTCAATTTGAATGTAGAGCTGGGTATTCCCAATGTACAGCTGGCTCTGCAATCAACATTCGAACATGTATCTTCGGTTGAATCTGAATGTAGAGCTGGGTAATCCCAATGTACAGCTGGCTTTGCAATCGACATTCAAACTCGCGTTTTCTGTTCAATCTGAATGTAGAGCTGGGTACCTCCAATGTACAGATGGCTCTGCAATCGACATTCAAACTTATATTGTCAGTTCAATCTGAATGTAGAGCTGGGTACTTCCAATGCACAGCTGGCTCTGCAATCGACATTCAAACTCGTATTGTCAGTTCAATCTGAATGTATAGCTAGGTACTTCCAATGTACAGCTGGCTCTACAATCGACATTCAAACATTTATTTTCTGTTGAATGTGAATGTAGAGCTGGGTACTTCCAATGTACAGCTGGTCTGCAATCGACATTCAATATGTATTTTCCGTTGATTCTGAATGTAGAGCTGGGTATTTCCAATGTACAGCTGGCTCTGCAATCGACATTCAAACTCGCATTTTCTGTTGAATATGAATGTAGAGCTGGGTACTTCCAATGTACAGCTGGATCTGCAAACGACATTCAAACTTGTAATGTCAGTTCAATCTGAATGTATAGCTGGGTACTTCCAATGTACAGCTGGCTCTGCAATCGACATTGAAATTCATGTATTGTCCGTTCAATTTGAATGTAGAGCTGGGTATTCCCAATGTACAGCTGGCTTTGCAATCGACATTCAAACTCGCATTTTCTGTTCAATCTGAATGTAGAGCTGGGTACTTCCAATGTACAGCTGGCTCTGCAATCGACATTCAAACTTATATTGTCAGTTCAATCTGAATGTAGAGCTGGGTACTTCCAATGTACAGCTGGCTCTGCAATCGACATTCAAACTCGTATTGTCAGTTCAATCTGAATGTATAGCTAGGTACTTCCAATGTACAGCTGGCTCTACAATCGACATTCAAACATTTATTTTCGGTTGAATGTGAATGTAGAGCTGGGTACTTCCAATGTACAGCTGGCTCTGCAATCGACATTCAAATATGTATTTTCCGTTGATTCTGAATGTAGAGCTGGGTATTTCCAATGTACTGCTTGCTCTGAAATCGACATTCAAACTCGCATTTTCTGTTGAATATGAATGTAGAGCTGGGTACTTCCAATGTACAACTGGATCTGCAAACGACATTCAAACTTGTAATGTCAGTTCAATCTGAATGTAGAGCTGGGTACTTCCAATGTACAGCTGGCTCTGCAATCGACATTGAAACATGTATTGTCCGTTCAATTTGAATGTAGAGCTGGGTATTCCCAATGTACAGCTGGCTTTGCAATCGAAATTCAAACTCGCATTTTCTGTTGAATATGAATGTAGAGCTGGGTACTTCCAATGTACAGCTGGCTCTGCAATCGACATTCAAACTTATATTGTCAGTTCAATCTGAATGTAGAGCTGGGTACTTCCAATGTACAGCTAGCTCTGCAATCGACATTCAAACTCGTATTGTCAGTTCAATCTGAATGTATAGCTAGGTACTTCCAATGTACAGCTAGCTCTACAATCGACATTCAAACATTTATTTTCGGTTGAATGTGAATGTAGAGCTGGGTACTTCCAATGTACAGCTGGCTCTGC
This sequence comes from Conchocele bisecta, assembly GCA_029237695.1. NCBI lineage: Eukaryota > Metazoa > Mollusca > Bivalvia > Lucinida > Thyasiridae > Conchocele > Conchocele bisecta. The sequence goes on along the minus strand of CM055272.1, from coordinate 63,600,512 downwards.
AATCGACATTCAAATATGTATTTTCCGTTGATTCTGAATGTAGAGCTGGGTATTTCCAATGTACAGCTGGCTCTGCAATCGACATTCAAACTCGCATTTTCTGTTGAATAAGAATGTAGAGCTGGGTACTTCCAATGTACAGCTGGATCTGCAAACGACATTCAAACTAGTAACGTCAGTTCAATCTGAATGTAGAGCTGGGTACTTCCAATGTACAGCTGGCTCTGCAATCGACATTGAAACATGTATTGTCCGTTCAATTTGAATGTAGAGCTGGGTATTCCCAATGTACAGCTGGCTCTACAATCGACATTCAAACATGTATATCTTCGGTTGAATCTGAATGTAGAGCTGGGTATTCCCAATGTACAGCTGGCTCTGCAATCGACATTCAAACTCGCATTTTCTGTTCAATCTGAATGTAGAGCTGGGTACTTCCAATGTACAGCTGGCTCTGCAATCGACATTCAAACTTATATTGTCAGTTCAATCAATGTAATGTAGAGCTGGTACTTCCAATGTACAGCTGGACTCTGCAATCGACATTCAAACTCGTATTGTCAGTTCAATCTGAATGTAGAGCTGGGTACTTCCAATGTACAGCTGGCTCTGCAATCGACATTCAAACATGTATTTTCCGTTGATTCTGAATGTAGAGCTGGGTACTTCCAATGTACAGCTTGCTCTGCAATCGACATTCAAACTCGTATTGTCAGTTCAATCTGAATGTAGAGCTGGGTACTTCCAATGTACAGCTGGCTCTGCAATCGACATTCAAACATGTATTTTCCGTTGATTCTGAATGTAGAGCTGGGTATTTCCAATGTACAGCTGGCTCTGCAATCGACATTCAAACTCGCATTTTCTTTTCAATATGTATGTAGAGCTGGGTACTTCCAATGTACAGCTGGCTCTGCAATCGACATTCAAACTCGCATTTTCTGTTCAATATGAATGTAGAGCTGGGTACTTCCAATGTACAGCTGGCTCTGCAATCGACATTCAAACTTGTATTGTCAGTTCAATCTGAATGTAGAGCTGGGTACTTCCAATGTACAGCTGGTTCTGCAATCGACATTCAAACATGTATTTTCCGTTGATTCTGAATGTAGAGCTGGGTACTTCCAATGTACAGCTGGCTCTGCAATCGACATTCAAACTCATATTGTCAGTTCAATCTGAATGTACAGCTGGGTACTTCCAATGTACAGCTGGTTCTGCAATCGACATTCAAACATTTAATTTCGGTTCAATGTGAATGTAGAGCTGGGTACTTCCAATGTACAGCTGACTCTGCAATCGACATTCAAACAGTTATTTTCCGTTGATTCTGAATGTATAGCTGGGTATTTCCAATGTACAGATGGCTCTGCAATCGACATTCAAACTCGCATTTTCTGTTCAATCTGAATGTAGAGCTGGGTACTTCCAATGTACAGCTGGCTCTGCAATCGACATTCAAACTTGTGTTGTCAGTTCAATATGAATGTAGAGATGGGTACTTCCAATGTACAGCTGGCTCTGCAATCGGCATTCAAACTCGTATTGTCAGTTCAATCTGAATGTAGAGCTGGGTACTTCCAATTTACAGCTGGCTCTACAATCGACATTCAAACATTTATTTTCTGTTGAATGTGAATGTAGAGCTGGGTACTTCCAATGTACAGCTGGCTCTGCAATCGACATTCAAACATGTGTTGTCAGTTCAATATGAATGTAGAGCTGGGTACTTCCAATGTACAGCTGGCTCTGCAATCGACATTCAAACTCGTATTGTCCGTTCAATTTGAATGTAGAGCTGGGTATTCCCAATGTACAGCTGGCTCTGCAATCAACATTCGAACATGTATCTTCGGTTGAATCTGAATGTAGAGCTGGGTATTCGCAATGTACAGCTGGCTTTGCAATCGACATTCAAACTCGCATTTTCTGTTCAATCTGAATGTAGAGCTGGGTACTTCCAATGTACTGCAGCTGGCTCTGCAATCGACATTCAAACTTATATTGTCAGTTCAATCTGAATGTAGAGCTGGGTACTTCCAATGTACAGCTGGCTCTACAATCGACATTCAAACTCGTATTGTCAGTTCAATCTGAATGTAGAGCTAGGTACTTCCAATGTACAGCTGGCTCTACAATCGACATTCAAACATTTATTTTCGGTTGAATGTGAATGTAGAGCTGGGTACTTCCAATGTACAGCTGGCTCTGCAATCGACATTCAAATATGTATTTTCCGTTGATTCTGAATGTAGAGCTGGGTATTTCCAATGTACAGCTGGCTCTGCAATCGACATTCAAACTCGCATGTTCTGTTGAATATGAATGTAGAGCTGGGTACTTCCAATGTACAGCTGGATCTGCAATCGACATTGAAACATGTAATGTCTGTTCAATCTGAATGTAGAGCTGGGTACTTCCAATGTACAGCTGGCTCTGCAATCGACATTGAAACATGTATTGTCCGTTCAATTTTAATGTAGAGCTGGGTACTTCCAATGTACAGCTGGCTCTGCAATCGACATCCAAACTCGCATTTTCTGTTCAATCTTAATGTAGAGCTGGTTACTTCGAATGTACAGTTGGCTGTGTAGTCGACATTTAAACAGGTGTGTTTGAATACAGTGCTGGGTAGTTTGAATACCGAGCTGGCTCTGAGATCGTTATTCAGTACTAATGTTTTCTGTATGTTGAATACAGAGACTGGGCACGTATGAATAACGAGCTGGCTCTGATCGTTATCAAGTACAATCTGTATTCTGAATACAGACTGGAACGTAATGAATAACGAGCTGCTCTGAGACGTTATTCAGCTCTCGCGTGCCCTTTTGCGGCAAAATGAACTGTCCTTTTACAGATAAAGCAGCATAAGTTGTTTAACAGTCGTTTTTCAAAGTCGCGTCCAAGGCTATGTCGGTCCCAGTCACATGTGAAGCATCGGTGAAAAAATCATGCAAATCCGATAAAGAAAGTGGCATTCCATTTTTTTGGCGATAACTTCGTAATTAATAGGCCGATTTGCATGCGGTTTTCGGTATTATGAATATTTATTTTGGCAACGTTTGAATATAGAGCTGGGTAGTTTGAAATACGGCTGGCTCTGAGATAGAAACTTGTTTTTAGTATAAGCCGAATACAGAGCTGGATATAATTTTGAATAACGAGCTGGCTCTGAGATCGTTATTCAGAAAATTGTTTTAGTATAAGCCGAATACAGAGCTGGATAATATGAATAACGAGCTGGCTCTGAGATCGTTATCGAGCTCTCGCGTGCCCTTTTTGCGGCAAAATGAACTGCCTTTTACAGATAAAGCAGCATGAGTTGTTTAAAAGTCGTTTTTCAAAGTCGCGTCCAAGGCTATGTCGGTCCCAGTCACCTGTGATGCATCGGTGAAAAAGTCATGCAAATCCGATAAAGAAAGTGGCATTCCATTTTTTTGGCGATAACTTCTTAATTAATAGGTCGATTTGCATGCGGTTTTCGGTATTCTGAATATTTATTTTGGCAACGTTTGAATATAGAGCTGGGTAGTTTGAATAACGAGCTGGCTCTGAGATCGTTATTCAGAAAATTGTTTTAGTATAAGCCGAATACAGAGCTGGATAGTTTGAATAACGAGCTGGCTGTGATATACGGTTATTCAGATTTGCTTTGGCAGTATTTGAATACAGAGCTGGTAAGTTTGAATAACGAGCTGGCTGTGAGATTGTATTTTCGCAACATTTGAATACAGAATATTCAGAATATACAGAAAACATAGTACTGAATAACGATCTCAGACCCAGCTCGTTATTCAAACTACCCAGCACTGTAATCAAATGTTGCGAAAATACAATCTCACAGCCAGCTCGTTATTCGAACTTACCGTCTCAGTATTCAAATACTGCCAAAGCAAATCTGAATAACGATATCACAGCCAGCTCGTTATTCAAACTATCCAGCTCTGTATTCGGCTTATGCTAAAATAATTTTCTGAATAACGATCTCAGAGCCACTCGTTATTCAAACTACCCAGCTCTATATTCAAACGTTGCCGAAATAAATATTCAGAATACCGAAAACCGCATGCAAATCGGCCTATTAATTACGAAGTTATCGCCAAAATAATGGAATGCCACTTTCTTTATCGGATTTGCATGATTTTTTCACCGATGCTTCACAGGTGACTGGGACCGACATAGCATTGGACGCGACTTTGAAAAACGACTTTTAAACAACTTATGCTGCTTTATCTGTAAAAGGCAGTTCATTTTGCCGCAAAAAGGGCACGCGAGAGCTGAATAACGATCTCAGAGCCAGCTCGTTATTCATACGTTCCAGCTCTGTATTCAGAACATACAGAAAACATTGTACTGAATAACGATCTCAGAGCCAGCTCGTTATTCATACGTGCCAGCTCTGTATTCAGAACATACAGAAAACATAGTACTGAATAACGATCTCAGAGCCAGCTCGGTATTCAAACTACCCAGCACTGTATTCAAACACACCTGTTTAAATGTCGACTACACAGCCAACTGTACATTCGAAGTAACCAGCTCTACATTAAGATTGAACAGAAAATGCGAGTTTGGATGTCGATTGCAGAGCCAGCTGTACATTCGAAATACCCAGCTCTACATTCAGATTGAAAAGAAAATACGAGTTTAAATGTGGATTGCACAGCCAGCTGTACATTCGAAGTAGCCAGCTGTACATTCAGATTCACTCGAAAATACATGTGTGAATGCCGATTGCAGATCCAGCTGTACATAGGAACTATCCAGCACTACATTCATATTCAGCATAAAATGTGATTTTGAATGTCGATTGCAGAGCCAACTGTACATTCGAAGTACCCAGCTCTACATTCAGATTGAACAGAAAATACGAGTTCAAATGTCGATTGCACAGCCAGCTGTACATTCGAAGTACCCAGCTATACATTCAGATTCAACAGAAAATACGTGTTTGAATGTCGATTGCACAGCCAGCTGTACATTCGAAGTACCCAGCTCTACATTCAGATTGAACAGAAAATGCGAGTTTGAATGTCGATTGCAGAGCCAGCTGTACATTGGAAGTACCCAGCTCTACTTTCAGATTGAACTGACAATACGAGTTTGAATGTCGATTGCACAGCCAGCTGTGCATTGGTAGTACCCAGCTCTACATTCAAATTGAACAGAAAATGCGAGTTTGAATGTCGATTGCAGAGCCAGCTGTACATTGGAAATACCCAGCTCTACATTCAGAATCAACGGAAAATACATGTTTGAATGTCGATTGCAGAGCCAGCTGTACATTGGAAATACCCAGCTCTACATTCAGAATCAACGGAAAATACATGTTTGAATGTCGATTGCAGAGCCAGCTGTTCATTGGAAGTACCCAGCTCTACATTCACATTCAACAGAAAATAAATGTTTGAATGTCGATTGTAGAGCCAGCTGTACATTGGAAGTACCCAGCTCTACATTCACATTCAACCGAAAATAAATGTTTGAATGTCGATTGTAGAGCCAGCTGTACATTGGAAGTACCCAGCTCTACATTCACATTCAACTGAAAATAAATGTTTGAATGTCGATTGTAGAGCCAGCTGTACATTGGAAGTACCCAGCTCTACATTCACATTCAACCGAAAATAAATGTTTGAATGTCGATTGTAGAGCCAGCTGTACATTGGAAGTACCCAGCTGTACATTCAGATTGAACTGACAATACGAGTTTGAATGTCGATTGCAGAGCCAGTTGTACATTGGAAATACCCAGCTCTACATTCAGAATCAACGGAAAATTCATGTTTCAATGTCGATTGCAGAGCCAGCTGTACTTTGGAATTACCCAGCTCTACATTCATATTGAACAGAAAATGCGAGTTTGAATGTCGATTGCAGAGCCAGCTGTACATTGGAAATACCCAGCTCTACATTCAGAATCAACGGAAAATACATGTTTGAATGTCGATTGCAGAGCCAGCTGTACATTGGAAGTACCCAGCTCTACATTCACATTCAACCGAAAATAAATGTTTGAATGTCGATTGTAGAGCCAACTGTACATTGGAAGTACCCAGCTGTACATTGAGATGGAACTGACAATACGAGTTTGAATGTCGATTGCAGAGCCAGCTGTACATTGGAAGTACCCAGCTCTACATTCAGATTGAACTTTCATTACAAGTGTGAATGTCGATTGCAGATCCAGCTGTACATTGGAAGTACCCAGCTCTACATTCATATTGAACAGAAAATGCGAGTTTGAATGTCGATTGCAGAGCCAGCTGTACATTGGAAATACCCAGCTCTACATTCAGAATCAACGGAATATACATGTTTGAATGTCGATTGCAGAGCCAGCTGTACATTGGAAGTACCCAGATCTACATTCACATTCAACCGAAAATAAATGTTTGAATGTCGATTGTAGAGCCAGCTGTACTTTGGAAGTACCCAGCTCTACATTCAGATTGAACTGACAATACGAGTTTGAATGTCGATTGCAGAGCCAGCTGTACATTGGAAGTACCCAGCTCTACATTCATATTGAACTGACAACACAAGTTTGAATGTCGATTGCAGAGCCAGCTGTACACTGGAAGTACCCAGCTCTACATTCAGATTGAACAGAAAATGCGAGTTTGAATGTCAATTGCAGAGCCAGCTGTACATTGGAAATACCCAGCTCTACATTCAGAATCAACGGAAAATAACTGTTTGAATGTCGATTGCAGAGCCAGCTGTACATTGGAAGTACCCAGCTCTACATTCACATTCAACCGAAAATAAATGTTTGAATGTCGATTGCAGAGCCAGCTGTACATTGGAAGTACCCAGCTGTACATTCAGATTGAACTGACAATACAAGTTTGAATGTCGATTGCAGAGCCAGCTGTACATTGGCACTAGCCAGCTGTACATTCACTTTGTACTGTAAGTACAAATGTCCATTGCAGAGCCAGCAGCACATTGGAACTAGCCAGCTGTTCATTCAAGTGTTCTACATATCCTAACTTTACAGCTCTACATTCAACTCCACATTCGATTTGAATGTTGATTGTCGATCTGCGATTGCAGTGCTAACTTCACACAGCCAAATTAACATTCATTAAACAGCTCATCAACTGATTGACCTGTCCTAACTGAGTGAATACACCGCGTATCTTATAATCGCGAAAATCGGGTCGATCAAATCACCGGCAGTCAAGAGCCAGCATTGGTCCCCGGTAGCTGTTCGATCACAGCTCTTCACCTCTACACCGACGTATGTGAAGTTGTCATTACTTGCCGGAGGAGGTGGTTTTCCCCGTGTACTCGGTTTCCCCACCATTCATCTCACGGAGTAATGCAGAATAGACCGGAATTGGCCGCCCGCATTAGTCTTATTAAACATTATTGACTGTAATATGCATCGTCTGAAATCAAATTTAACATTTTGGACCATGACCGGCGGTATGGTATGGGCCACTCACTAATAATTATATGGGCAATTGCTATACCGCCATGTATTATCTTCTCTTTTTCTTTCGTCTTCAGAATATGTGAAACACATTGTCATCTAACCAAATAGTAACAGATAAACGCCGCACCTGAACTCGAATAATAGCAAATCGTATATAACGATAAGCCGCGAAACGACAGTAGCTGGGCCCGAAAACATATTACATCACACTTTACATAACCAAATATCGATCATTCCCAGCCTGATATGTTATGCCCTGACCAATCGTCAAATATCATCATTATATAGGATAACACTGTTACGGCTGAATCTCCATATATCACATGCACTCACACTCAGCCTTTTTCACGGTCTTACATACCGGCTTCGTGCGATAGGAGAATGAACTAGCTAGGTTAAATTAATCGCCTCATTGCCTCCTTCATGTAATGCACATATTTCGACTGTATGGCAGATATTAGTAAATTCGGAAACAAACGGGCCATTGGCCTGCCACTTTTGGGTTCAAATGCCCGGGTTTGGAAGGTCCTCGAGCCAATTCTTACCCTTAAATATAAGATAAAAGAAAGAAAAAAAAAGAAAAAAAGTTGATCAAATCATTTCTGTTCGCAATGTTGAAAGATGTGTACTGCTTTTGATTTAATAAAAGTTCAGTTATCCCATGACAATAGATAATGCGGTCAACATTTGTCAATGATTTACAAATTCAATGATTAGACAGTGCATCAGAATTGTCACCAATGGAGACGCATCTCATGTGTTGTCAAACATGTTTTTGTTAAGAAATGAGAAAAAAAACTGCAGAAAAAGTTGTTTTCCAGTGTTCTGTTTCTAATTTTAAATGTCACATGAGAATCGTCTATGATAGAGACGAATCTCATGTGTTGCCCATCATGTTTTGTATATAAATGAGATAGAAAGTATCAGACAAAACGATAGATTACGGCCGATTTGGCATGGGCCGACTTTGTTTGTTTGGTCGACGGCGCTAGGTCTGACGTGGTTTGGGAACAGAATTTGTTTCTTCAATAACATCGTTGGAAGAGACTACGAGCGTTGACATTTAGATGTAATGATTATTCATTGATGTGTATTACATGTGTGTTGAAAATCGCTCGTTTACACGAGCTCAGTAGCTGCGAAAAAGTATAAACAAATTCACCGGAAATTGTATAGCGTATTCGATATATTTAGTAACATACGCATTGTGTAAAAAAGAAAGTGCGCGATTTATGAAAACCCGAAAATAAAGTAAAGAGGCATTTCTGAAGCGATTTCGTTCGGATTTTTTTTCGAGAAATTTGCCGAATTGTTATCTGGGGATATGTCGATATGTTTTCATCAGTCCATTCGACTTCGAGATAACGATAATGACCTGTATTTATAATGATGTGTGTGCAGATGATTGCAAATCATGTTAAAGTTTAACCACATTGTCTACACTGCATGTATTCCGAGAATTATGTCAACTTTTGACGCCATTTACGGACCATATTGTAAATTGTGTAAACGTATTTTCATGAAATTACGCAGATGTCTGAAGGTACAAAATCACATGGCGTGTCTCATATATGGTATAAATATATGCCATCTCATTTAGGAAGAACTTATATTTCAAGCATATGGTGATCAGGATCCATAACTTGCGTGTAGTATGAAACATGTATTATTTGAAAGAACGGTAACTCTTGCAATCTCCTCCCGTACCGTCCGTAGCTAGCTACGGACGGTACGGGAGTAATTGCAAGAGTTACTATTCTTTAAACTAAGACATGTATTTGTCATATACAAGCATACAATTGGTTGTAAATGAATAAATGCATGTCTTAGTTTAAAGATGCATTGATCTTCATTAACATGGTCTCCAGCTCAATTTGGTACACGTAAACTGGATTTCTGTAAAACTGTATTGCATTATATATTTATAGGAACCGGCTAACCTACATATGGATCCCGATTACGGACCCCTGGCTGGTGGTACCAGCGTTACCATCACGGGAGATAACTTGGGGGGCACAAACATAAACGTGACTGTGAGCATTGGCATTGTACAACAGACTGTTCTTGAGAGGTTTGTACGGTTGAACCGCGTTCCGTGTCATATGGGACTATGAATAGAGCTTTGCGCATTCTATCTTATAGAGAATAGTAGGTTAGTGCCGTGAATGGGAAAAAATATCTGGCAAGGCTCAGGAAACGGGATGGGCGAGGCTCTGCCGAGTAAATCCCGTTTCTGTGCCGCGCCAGATATGTTTTCGCATCCACGGCACTAACCTACTATTCTATTTATCCCGTCAACACCTGCAACAATATAACCCCAGCCACCGCACGTATTCATACGCAGTGATTAGGGATTGACAGGATATCAAAAATGTTTCACGGCACCGTGTTTCACGACACATACGTACTGTGCTTGACGGGATAAATCTCGTTCACATGACGGAGCATCTCATTACCGCGAGATAGCATTTCGTTACCACTAGTTAGCTATCTCGTTCCATCGAGATAGCATATCATTCCAACGACATACTCAGCCAATAGAACAGCAGATATTACTCCACCATCTTGAATTACAATGAAACTACTTTTTTATTGGCTCTGACTATGTTGTTGCGGCCATAGCAAACACTAAATGTATTATAGGAATGAATGGACTTTTTGTGGAATTTATCGGGGTATAAACTTGGAAAAGTCGCTGGAATACTGGACGAAGACGATAAATTCAACAAAAAGGCCATTCATTCCTTATAATTCCAGCATTTGAAATAAATTCATCAAGAATATGTGTTTATTTTCCGTTTTCTTAAGAATTATTTTAACTGCGCCTCACGGTTACGGAAAGTAGTTCGGCGTGGGAGTTTACTGGGATATAAATTTTGGACAGAGACTTGCTATGGGGCCAATCAAATGTTAGGGAATTGTGTAAGTATTTTTGTGCTGGAATTATAATAGAAGTGCACTTTTATTTTTCCTTCAGGTCTGCCAAATCATACCTTCACATATGATCTCTGTTATACATTATGGACAAATTTACGTTGAAAATGACTTAACATATACTATTCCCATGTTTTTTTGAGGTTTTTTGTTGATACGTGTACTTCGCAAACGCCGTAAACGCAATTTATCCGGTCACAGCCACACATTAGTCATTTTGAGAATCTGAGAATCCAGTAGCCTATTTCACCAACATTGCAAAATATACTTATCTATAGTCTGTTTCACGAAACCTGCCCAAATTTTACGGCCATATAAACAATTCAAAAACCATATTTTTTTCGATAATATTAAATTAAAGGAAAATTTAAGAATGAACCTTCTTTTTATTTCGTGAAATTTGGTCAAATATTTATTTTATTGCGAAAACAAAATTTCCCCATGTTAAATCCCCATAGACATCTTCACGGAGTGAAGATGTCTATGGGGATTTAACATGGGGAAATTTTTTAGAATTTCAGAAATACTGGACCGATTTTTAAAATTTAACTTTTGTTTGCTTAGTTAGATCATTTCCAAGCTATCTAGCTAGGTTTCGGAGTCAATTTAAAAAAAATCATTTTTTTTGACTCGTCCCACAAATCCTCTACCTCTTTACCCCCCCCCCCCCCCCCCCCCCCCCCCCCCACCCCCTACCCCCCCCCCCCCCCCCCCCCCCCCCCCCCCCCCCCCCCCCCCCCCCCCCCCCCCCCCCCCCCCCCCCCCCCCCCCCCCCCCCCCCCCCATGTTAAATTCCCATAGAGAAATCAATTTTTCGTAATAAAACCAATATTTGACCAAATTTCACGAAATAAAAAGGCTCATTCTTAAATTTTGCTTTAATTTAATATTATCGAAAACAATATTGTTTTTGCATTGTTTATATAGCCGTAAAATTTGGGCAGGTCTCGTGAAACATACTATAGCCAAGTATACTTTGAGGGAGAAATTTTCCATTTAAGGATAACTTTTAATTTTTAATTTTTATTATACTGAATTTATTACATTATCACAGCCATTTTGGCTGTGACAATGTAGTAAATTCAGTATAATAATTCTGCATACTTTTTATCATCAATTATATGCAACGGTTAGTTCTATATGAAATCATGCATTTCGGGAAAAATAAATTATTATTCCCTCAAAGTATACTTTGCTAGAAAAATATTATTTGCAATGTTGGTCAAATTTGCTACAGATGTCCTTGTTAGGAAATTATCCTTTTCAGAAGAAAATACATTTTTCAGATCCAGTTTAGAAAAACAAATTATTTTCCTATTCTAGTCATACCGATAATGCGCATGGTCAGGATGTGCGTGACCACTTCCGCTTAGAGGCAAACCAACAGTGAAAATAGTAGACAAATCCAGGGCCGAACATTACCCGGTTCGCCATTGGTGGCCTTCAGCGGCCAAACTGGATTCCGTCTAAAAAGGAAAACGATGTGCAAAAGACAATACACTTTATTGAAAGGAACGACAGTCGTTTAAATATTTGGTAGCGAGATTTTTTAACTCAAATATTGTTTCGCGTACATAATACCCCCAACGATATTCGTTGCTACTAAAACAAAAGTCTGTTTCACGAAACCTGCCCAAATTTGACGGCGATATAAACAATGCAAAAATAATATGTTTTTCCATAATATTAAAATTTAAGAGTGAGCCTTCTTTTTATTTCGTAAATTTTGGTAAAATATTGATTTTATTACGAAAAATGAGTTCTCTATGGGAAATTAACATGGGGCAAAAATATGTGGAGAACCTGGAGGAGGAGTCGAAAAACGAAATAATTTGGAAATTGATTCTGAAATCTAGCTAGATAGCTTGGAAATGAGCTAACTAGGAAAACAAAAGTTATCTTTTGAAAATCGGTCCACTATTTCTGAAATTAGAAAAATTTCCCCATGTTAAATCCCCATAGACATCTTCACTCTGTGAAGATGTCTATGGTGATTTAACATGGAGTAGTATATAGGGAGTCAAAATGATACCACCTAACGGTGGTATCATTTTCACCCCTATATACTACCACCACCACCCCCGATAAAACACCGTTTCGTCCAATAGCACAAACTGGTCACCAACACAAAAAACGTGACAATTGGTGTCAGAAATACATCATGTTTTTCCCCAATTGAACAGATAAAACTATAGTACTAAAACGGATTTGTTTTCGTGTCGTTGTCATAAATACCTCATGTTCATTTAACGTGCAATTGAACAGATAAAACTATAGTACTAAAACGGATTTGTTTTCGTGTCGTTGTCATATTTAGTTTTCAACACGGCATTTTCCTCCTCCACTATAGCTAATATATTTCTACGATATTGAAAAATTATTAATAATTTGTAAAAAAACCGTGACAATTGGTGTCATAATACATCATGTGTTTTTCACTGCCATTTGAACAGATAAATCTCATAGGTTATAACATAACATTATAACAAAATGGATAAAGTAATATAATGGGAAGTGGAATTTTGTAATAGCCTTGTTGACGAATTTTACTATAAAATGAAATCATTATGTAAAATAGATTACATGAAATATCAGCGTAATTTATTACGCGCCGATAAAAGAGTTGCATTTTCAATATTATCCGAAAATTATGTAGAAATTATAAGAGCCAAATTCGCGAAATGAGGAGACTAAATAGGATTGACAAACGACTAGTTGAAGAGAATGGAGCTAATTTTATAAAACTGTTTAAAATCAAAGATTCGTTTACGGATACGTTTTTCTACGAAGAAACGGAAGAAATTAGTGATTTATTTGAATCAAATCTTCCATATGAAGAAAATGTTTATTCAGAGTTGTTTCTCCCCAAATAGGTCTAATTTAGCTTGAAGATCAGCAACTAACTCTACCAACTCTAGTCTACCACGTTCCCCCATAGCCACAGGGCAGCGTAGTTGCTTATGTCTACAAAGAGTTTGGGCACTAACGAACTTACAAGGGCATCTGGGGCATTGAAATTGCGGGGCGACACAAGGAAACTTTCTACGTCTCGATATATGTCTTCGTAGATAGTCTTTACAAGCAAAAGTCTTACAACAAGTAGCACACTCCATTTTTTTTGTATATATATGTATATGTTTATGATTAATTTGACATGAAAAACATCATGTGTAAATTATTCATATCCAATTGAACAGATAAATCTCATAGGTTATACAAAAGTATATTACAGAAAAATATGATAACGCCAGAACTAGAAAGTTTGAGAAGAGAAGCCGAATCTCTAGGGATTACTTATAGTAAACGGTTGAGAGTTAGGGGGTTGACAAATCTTATAAATTCCACCCGCGCCCACAAACGAGGAGCCTTTAATGATATATCCAAAGCGGAGGAAGTTGGTAACAGAATTCAAAAAGAAAGTATTGCGGGGTTAAGGGCTAGTGTAATCAAACCTTCAAGCACAAATAATTTGTCCCAAATTAGACACACAGGCAACCCAAATAATAAGAAAAAATCTATCGTTAGCGCGATAGTGGAAAAAGGTGAAGAAATATTGGGGGCTCACGATGAAACATTGGAAAAGGTAGAAAAAAGGGGAAGACGGGTAGTTGCATTATCCTTTCGTAAAAACATTGACATTAACGAGTCTGAACGCATGTCCGATAAAATCGCTCCGTATCTAACAACAAATTTTTATTTGAGATATTCATATTCTTACAAGCTAGAACATATGGAGGAAACTAAAAATGGAAAACCTAAAACTATAATATTTCACAAAAATCTCGGTGGTAGCGAACCACTATCATCAATGAAAACCGTTAAAAAATGGCTGTCAGATAAGGAGCAAACACGAATAATGTCCGATAAAATAGACAGACCGAATACAAAGTGGAAGTTTGTAAGATGGGTAGAGGTTTTTGTAAAGTTAATACAGGGCAGTAGGGGAATAGATTTGGGACTGCAATCCAAAGAAGCGGCGGGAGGAGAACTTCCAGAATGGTTGAGGAATAGAAAAGGTATGTATTCTTTAGATAAGTATAATGACGACCTTTGTCTGTTCAGGTGTTTAGCTATGCACCTTGATAAAAAGATCAGACCTGACAGATGTACGGAAAAAGCGAAAGAACTTAGTAAGCAATATTTCGGTAGTAAGGTGGTTTCACCAATTCCTTTTTTCGATCTGAAAAAGGTTGAAGAGTTTTTTAAAATCGGTATAGAAGTATATCAACCCACCGAATGTGGCGTATGGTGGTTGAAAAAGGTACCAGCGCACTATGATGCAATAGGCAATAAACCAATGACAATAGGTCTGTTTAATAATCACGCATTTCTGATACCTAAAAACCTAAAAACCTATCTAAAATTTACGCCTGCAATAATTGCAAACAGAAATTCACGAAAGCGAGTAATATGAAGAGACACGGACCAACATGTATGAGAGGTGAGACAAAAGTAATATGCGATGGTAATTATTTAGAGCGCCCGCGTTCGTCGTTCGAGAAAGCGTTCTACCCAAAAGGTTCTAACAGTTATGGCGCGATCGATTGGATGTACTCTGTGGAAAAGCGGGAGGGAATTCACATTCACCACGAACAGTGTGGACACGGAGGTGAAAGATGGATTTTAGGAGCTCCGGTAGATGGATACTGTCCAGAAACCAATACCGTATATCAATATCACGGCTGTTACTGGCACGGGTGTGAGATTCATGCAAAGCATAAAAAAGAAGAACGCGCATCCACAATGAGAAGAGATAAAGTTATTAGAAAAAGCAAAGAATTCAACCTAGTAGTTATGTGGGAATGCGAATTTCGAAGAACGGGTAAAGATATAAAGATCGGTTGCGACACTACTCTTTATCCATATCAGATATATACGATTTTGAGGCGTATCTCCAGCCAGAAGTTGAAACTACCGGTAATAGTTTAGAGTACGAAGCTGAGCACGTTCCGGTAAGCGTTAGTATAGGAGATAATTTATCAGGAACGGTAACTCATATTTGTGATAAAGATCCCTCAAAACTTATAGAAAAATTCGCAGAAGATTTGAAAAGTCAGGGGGAAAAAGCTATAAGAGAAGAAGTATGGTCAAGATACGAATTTAATACGGAATATTTACGCGAAAAACAAATCGCCCAGATCAAACAGTGGATAGATCAAGTACCGGTTATAGGTTTTAACAGCAGTAAGTACGACATAAACTTAATAAAGAAATATTTAGTAGGTGAACTGTCATCAACAACGAAGAAAGTAATGGTTGGAAAAAGGGCGAGCGCGACAATATTTCTATTTATTCCGGAGTTTAGATTTCTTGATGTAATACTTTATCTAGGACCCGGTGTAAGTTACGATAGTTGGATAAAAGCCTACGACTGCAAAGGACAGAAATCTTTCTTTCCTTACGAGTGGTTCGATTCTCCAAACAAGCTGGATTACCCGGGACTGCCTGATATAGAGAATTGGTATTCCAAAACCAAAAACTATCTGGGAAAATGTTACTAGACGAAACAGAATTAAGTAAATGTCGTAGAATTTTCGAAGAAAATAATATGAAAACTTTCAGAGATTGGTTGAAATATTATAACGATTTAGATGTAGCACCGTTCCTAGAAGCTGTGGGAAAAATGTGTGAATTTTATAAACACAGGGGTGTAGATATCTTCAAAGACGCGGTAACACTACCGGGTGTGGCTATACAATATTTATTGAGAGGAACCATTAAAGAACAAAAATCTTCGAAGACGATTATACCGGAGGATGCTCTATGCGCTCCGAAAGAAGAAAACATACAAAATGATGAAAGACGCTCTAGTTGGTGGTCCATCGATAGTATTTACGCGATATGCGGAAGCGGTGTTTCAAATATTAGAGTGGGTTCCAAACCTTGCGAGCTGTTTTGGGGTACGACGCGAACGCGTTATATTTATCTACGTTAAGTAAAGAGATGCCGTGCGGAAAAGAAAACTATACATCATATAGATAACCCACATAACCCTAAACTTATTAAAAAGTTTAGTAAAAGGGTTTTATCCGGAGACTGGTTTGGGTTTGCGGAGGTGGATATAGAAGTTCCACACGACTTAAAAGATAAGTTTTCCGAAATGTCTCCACTTTTTATAAACAGAGAAGTAGAGGTTGATGAAGTTCCCGCGCACATGTTAAAATATTTAACAGATACGGGGCGGGCCGAACTAGAGGAAACGGAAGAAAATTGGTGGGATCTATGTCGGCCACTAAAGTATTGCTGTACGCGCCGCTGTTGAAATGGTATTTAAAACACGGCCTAGAAATAACGGGAGTTCATGTGTTATAGATTATATTAGTAGTAAACCTTCGAATGGTTCGCTAAAGAAGTTACAGCCGCAAGACGAACGGGGGATGTAGAACCGAATAAGAAACCGGTGGCGGATATAATGAAATTATTAGGAAACTCGTGTTGTGGAAAAATGATAGAGGCAACGAGAGACATTTAAATACGACATATACGCGAGACGAAACCTGTGTTGACAAAGCATTAAGATCCGCGTATTTTGACGATTTGGAAGAGATAGGAGATGCGTACGAAATATCTTCCCGAAAACCCAGGTGTGCGGTAAAGAGACCATTCCACTGCGGAATAGCGGTTTATCAACACGCTAAATTGAGAATGTTGGAATTTTACTACGAATTTCTAGACAAATACGTAAAAAGGAAGACTTCGAATTAATACAGATGGACACGGATAGTATGTATATAGGAGTTAGTGGAAAAACGATAGAGGAATTGATTAGACCTAACTTACTAGACGAGTTTGAAAAAGAAAAAAAGAAATGGTTGGCTTGGGATAAATGGAGTAATAGAGAACCAGGACTTTTCAAAATGGAATTTAGCGGAGATAGGGCGATAGCGTTATCTAGTAAGTGTTATTTCGTAGAAAATTTTAATTCAATTAATAAAAACTCCGCGAAAGGAATGTCCAAGAGAACTAACGATTTAAATTGGGATAGATATAAACGAGTACTAAGCGAAACTACAGAAGATGGAAAACACATTATAGATGTAGCGCAAAATAGAGGATTTAAAATGAAAGACGGCGTTATGAAAACGTACAGTCAACGAAAATTAGGACTCTCGGCGTACTACGATAAAAGACGCGTGTTATCGGACGGAATACACACGGAACCTCTCTAACGATCCGGGGGTAGCTGGGTGTCAGAAGGCACCATAAGAAGTTCTTCGCGAACAAACCCACGAGATGGACCACCATCTAAATAGTAGAGCACGGGCTCATCGGGCTTGGTAATAGATCGATCTAGATGATATACATTGAGAGACCACACGGGATCAGTCGCGCGGCGGCTGCCACCTTCGAGCTCTCCCGGTTGATAGAGGTAGCGGACGTCAATATCTGATGGAAGCCGTTGCTCCTCTAAACCAACGGGTCGCCCGCGCGAGACGGCAGAGGGCTCGCTCGTCACCCTTTTAAACTTGATAGCATCTACAGGCTTCTTACCTATCAATCTGGTCACCTCTCCGTTCAGTGCGGAGACCACGGCGGGCAGTCTGGCCACCCACTCGGTCGATCGCGAATGAGGGTCTACAAGTTCTTTAGCATATTGGTGTCCGAACAGTCTCTCAGCCAGGGTTCGATTGAAGCGCTCCACGATCCCCTGGTCC
Organism: Conchocele bisecta; assembly: GCA_029237695.1. Lineage (NCBI taxonomy): Eukaryota > Metazoa > Mollusca > Bivalvia > Lucinida > Thyasiridae > Conchocele > Conchocele bisecta. The sequence continues at coordinate 63,582,479 of CM055272.1, read as the reverse complement.
CGGTGGATGTTGACGCGGCCACGTCTGACAGAAACTTTGTGTTTAGATAATAGATGAGATACCGCGCCCATGAACTCGCGGCCGGGATCGACCTGGAGAAGATTCGGCCATTTGAGAGGACTCCTTTTATATATTCGGGAAAGGGCCTCGGCCACCTCCTTAGACTCTTTAGTGGTCAACGGCTCAGCCCCCTTATAGCGACTCGCTACGTCAACGATTGTCAGTGCGTACTTGTACGTTTTGCGACCGACGCGATCGTGAGGGAGAAACAGGAGATCCGCTTGGTGAACTTGGTTCGGCACCGGCACGTCGAATTTCGGGCGCGGAATATTGTGAGGCGCGGGTAAATATATCTGCCAGATGGCCTGCTTCTTGAGCCATTCCTTGGTGGCGTTTTCTGAAACCTTGGTCGCTGCCGCGAGGTTCTTGATAGCCGCGAGTCCCTTCCAGTAGCCGCGTGGGCTATAGTACGTATTCGCCAGCTTGCGCGTTAGTTTGGTATCAAGTTCGCGCCTGTTCATCGTAATGCGAAGTATTATAATATATCGGACAATCTCCAACACGCACTCGTCATATAATATGTTGGTTGGTTGATCAGTAATTGTTCAGAATTTGATAAGAATTTGCAAAGCATTTGCTAAGAATTTGCTAATTACATTATATAAGAGGTTGGTTGGTAAGAATTTTGCTAAGAATTTTGCTAAGAATTTTGATAAGAATTTTGCTAAGAATTTGCTTTATATAAGAGGTTGGTTGGTTGTTAAGAAATTGCTAAGAATTTTCTAAGAATTTGGTAAGAATTTGCTAATTACATTATATAAGAGGTTGGTTGATCAGTGATTGTTTATTTTGTAAAAAAATAATTAATTTAAAATTTTCGATTGAATATAGTAGCCGACGAGACCCACCACACCCATTCCTACGACGATGAACGCGATCTCGCGGTCTTTTTGGGTCTCTGACGGTACATAGAAATCTGAAAGTTGGGGCTCACGATCCAGCGGCGCGAGACTTCTCTGCGGATATGCCAGCGCGTACTCGCGGTTGGCTTCTTCGACGTTCTGGAAAGTTTGTGCGGCGTGATTCTTGCGGCGAAGCTCTTCGTTGACCCAATCCAGATGTGCGGTTCGTTTTTTCGACCATGCTGCGTCTGCACTCTTGAGTTGTTCTTCGGCTAAATCGTGACGCTCGCGCTCCTCATCCGCGTCCGAGCTTTTCAGTTTAGAGAAGAAATAGTTGCTACCGCTGAAAGCCAATGCGTTTACGAGCGCACCACCTATCATTATTGCGATCGAAGCCATTTTTATTTCCATATATAACGGGTAGAATTCCAGCTCTTTAACTAGATAATCTCGGGTCCAAACTGCGGCCGCTACATCTAAGGTCGCGAGCCCTACGTCTCTCGCAGTAAAGTCCAATTTGGGAGCGGACCCTCCTAAGACCCTCTTTGATAGTTGAGCATACCCGATACTGAAACCCGATATCACCACGGCGTGATAAAGCGCATTCACTAACATTTTACCATCTTGTTCAGCCATTATTGCATATAAAAAGGATCGCGTTTAATGTTTAAATGGGGCGCATCCCTCAACGATTGTATTGGAACCGCGTCCAACAGTGTTGGGGGTTGTTTTTTCAATTTCAGCCTCGTTGATGATCTGTTGTTGAAACGGTAAAGCACATACAGGGTGCCCACAACTGACAGACCACCAACAACAACCCACGGGATCCAATCAGTTGGAGCAATCGGTTCCAATCCAATAGCGATTGGGGGAGAAACAGCTGCCACCGGGTGTTTTGTCGTCTCTGTCTCCGATTGCAACGACCGTTTGGCCTCTCGAAGCTCGGCGAGTATTTTATCTTGTTTAACTTTTCGTGTGGCAGCAGCCGCTCTCCCAGCCGCCTGTCTTTTGGGATTTTTTATACGCTGAATGCCATCCAGTGGCGGAGTAACACTCGGGTTCGATTGTGTTGGAGCAATCGGGTTCAACACCGTCACTCTCGCGGGTGCGTCTTGTGTCATCATTATTAGGGCTTATAGTTCGTGGACATATATGTCCAAATTGACAGTGTTTACCCGTGATCAACGCGGTTGTCAGCGGAGCTAAGTACATTCCAAACTTGTGATAAAATGAGCAGCAGGCTGTTCTTAGAGTGTGTCCTATAAAAGGGTCGGTCTCTAGATCGCCAATCAATCCCGCGGTGTCTGGTATAGGGAGAAGTATACTAACGGTGGTAGCGTAAAAATAAATAGCCGCCGATCCGAGAGTTTTCGTCATCTCCGCACCTAATTTGGATTCGTATCGCGCGTACATTTTATCGACCTCCGCATCCGACATCTTATCCACCTGACAAACTGAGAGACTCCTACCGAGATAATACTCCGATTGTCCCCCAGCAACCAGCGCAGCCAACCGCTCACGTCGCGCCGCGTTTTCATTTTCTTTCGGGACCGTATCGGCAGCCGTGCTGACAGGGGTTCCTACAGTTTCAGTCGGAGTGACTGTTTCTTCCATTAGCTGATCGAGAAGTTCGTCGCAGTTCATTTTTCTTAAAATTAATTTAATTATTCTTACGAGTCTCATAAGTCTAACATATTGCCAAGCGCACCACCAGATACTTATGATCAACGTTATGCTCACAATAAAGCTAGCAGCGGAGCAACAAATTCTTAGCAATTGCTCAGCATTGTTAAGCATTTTCTCAGCGTTGTTAAGTATTTGTTAAGCATTGTTCAACATTGTTCAGCAATTGCTCCAGCATTTATTCAGTAATTGCTAATTACATTATATAAGCGGTTGGTTGGTTGATCAGTAATTGATAAGAATTTTATAAGAATTTGTAAAGCATTTGCTAAGAATTTGCTTTATGTAAGAGGTTGGTTGCTAAGAATTTTTGCTAAGAATTTTGCTAAGAATTTTGCTAAGAATTTGCTGAGCATTTGCTAATTACATTATATAAGAGGTTGGTTGGTTGTTCAGAAATTGCTAAGAATTTTGCTAAGAATTTGCTAAGCATTTGCTTTATATAAGAGGTTGGTTGTTCAGAAATTGCTAAGAATTTTCTAAGAATTTTGCTACGAATTTGCTAAGAATTTGCTAATTACACTATATAAGAGGTTGGTTGGTTGTTCAGAAATTGCTAAAAATTTTGCTAAGAATTTTGTTCAGAATTTGATAAGAATTTGCAAAGCATTTGCTAAGAATTTGCTTTATATAAGAGGTTGGTTGGTTGTTCAGAAATTGTGCAGAAATTGATAAGAATTTTGCTAAGAATTTTGATATTGCTAAGCATTTGCTTTATATAAGAGGTTGGTTGGAAATTGCTAAGAATTTTCTAAGAATTTTGCTAAGAATTTGCTAAGAATTTTGCTAAGAATTTTGCTAAGAATTTTGCTAAGAATTTGCTTTATATAAGAGGTTGGTTGCTAAGAATTTTGCTAAGAATTTTGCTAATTACATTATATAAGGGGTTGGTTGATCAGTAATTGTTTTTGTAATTTATTAATTGATAACTTCGTAAGCAGTCGGTTGATCGGTCTTTAACAAAAGCTTGGCGTGCTTAGTTTCCGAAAGCATCTGTCGAAACTCCAGGCGCTCCTCGCGCGTTGGGATAACGTCGTTCTCTCGAAGACAGTCATCGAACGAGTCTTGGTCCTTGCAGTGAAAGAGGGCGACCCATTTCGTTTGCTCGCGCAGATCCTTTAGGACGGCGTTGTACTTCTGAGTGGAGATCCATTCGCTTTGTCTCGCATGGCGGCCAGAAAATGCGAGCTCGGAGAGCATGTCCTTCTTTTTGGTCATCGCAGCCTTGGCCGAGCAATCGTCAATCACGTATAGGGTGGGCTCTCCCTGGAATATTTGATAGAAGACACGCAGCCAACCGTGAAGCCTGTCGCCGGGGTCAATAACGTATACCTCAGGGTCGGTCCATATCCAAGGGCGCCGCTGATAAGTCTCGTTGTGCCGCACAGTGGGACACAGGATCACGATGTGACGAAAGGCATCGTGGTAAGAGCCCTCGAGTAAGTCGAGGATGAAAACCGTTTTTCCGCATCCTGTCTGCCCACATATTATAGCAGAGTGTGCATCTCCAATCACCAATTGGTATTGATTTTTAGTACATCGCTGATACGTATCGGCCATCTTCGATGTTGAGTTGCGCGTCCGTAATTATTTATAAGTACACGTTCAATGTGCCAGCTCCATCCGCCTCTTTGGTTATCTGGATCGTCACACCCTCGCTAGCGTTCTCAACTTGGCGTCCGCTACCGTGCATTTGGTCGTCGTCGCTGGTTCGCATGTCTAGCCATAACGCGTATTTGGTAGTCAGGAAATCCGCGAGGGAGACGTCCGAGAGCTGCAGATCTTTGGCAACCGCGGCAACCTCCGGGGAACGCTTAGAGCCGGAAGCAAAATGTTTTCTTACTTCGTCCCACTGCTGGTGCGCGCGAAGACCCGCGCTGTAGAGTTGATTGGGTAATCCCTCGATCGTCACCTCTACCTTCGTGATTTTGGGGTTATAAAATTTGTCGGATTTTCTAGCACCGAGCGCGAACCGACCCTCCTCGAACAACATCAGTATACCTTTCATCGAGCGGGCGGGTACGTTGAAATTAATATTCCACAATGTTTCGCTTTTGTCTTTCGTCATCTTGCGGTGGCGAAGAACTCGGTCGTAAAGTATAGCAACGCGCCCGATATACTGGGTTCTGATCAATCGCGCGAGTTCGGGCATCGTGACCATGTCGTACTCCAGCGAAACATTGTCGATCGTATACTTCGATGTCATATCAGTGGCAATGAGAACTCGGCCGTAGTCATTGAACGTTAGTTCGTATTCGAGGCGGTCAGCCAAAGCACTCTGATAGTAGGGCATGTGACTCTCCAGCAACTCAAAGTCGAGCGGGATGTAGAATCGGTTGCCGTAAGCGGCCGCGACCGCGTTGTTGCTCGCGATGTTATCTACCTTGTCACCAGCCCCGATTCTAAGTCTGGTTACGTTCCTATTTCGGCTGGTGTCAATACCTTGATATACCGCATTTTCGCGCTCTTGTGCCGTCTTCCACAGGTCCTGGTAGCAATGGTAGACGTCACTGTCGTCGATCGACAACACCTCATTACCAGAAATCTTTATCATGGTCTTCTTGACGATGGCGCGACCCAGGTTCTCAACGATGGTTCGGTCCGCGTCCGTCGATGTAAGCGAAATAGTGAAAGCGAGGCGAACAGTCCCCGGCGTAATGACGTCGCTAGCTCCGAGGTTGGGGAAGCGAACTAAGACTTGCTGGTTCTGGTCGATCGTCGAGGGGTTGTTCGTAATAACGACACTCTGTCTCACGCCTTTTGCCCCGAGGGGCTCACGCAGTCTGCGATATGGATTGAGTTTGCGACCGTATTGACTCGAAGACATAATCTATTAAACCTGTATGGTTTTGTCTTTAATATAATAATTATTATTATAAAGATGGCTGGTCTCGATATTGGCATGGACGATTTCGATCGAGACGATTACCTCGATGATGATGATGACGATGACTTCGACGAAACGACCTTCATAGATACACCAGGAACTTCAACTGCTGGTGGTGTTAGCTGTATGTGGGAGGCCCCACCCGAAACTCCGGCATGGGCGGGCGGTGCCGATATTCCTGCGGGGATCTCTAAGAATGAGCTGGCTCCTATCGAGGAAACGAATTCTCTGGTGAAACGGTGGGAGAGTAAAGTTTCTAAACACGGCATCAAGGCCACGTTGGAGTTTCGCAGCACTAAAAGAGGAGACCTGTGGGTTAAATGGGGCAAGTACTGGAAGTTGCTGACGTACAAGAACGACCCGACCAAGTTCCTCAGCCCCTCTTCAGTGAAAACATATGGAGCAGACCTCGCTCGAGCTCTCGGATTGATCGGGGACCGGTCGCGGGTGCCTAAAAAAATGATAAAAACCATGCAGGATACCGACGAAACGCTGGCCAAAGCGCAAGTAGTCCGGCCGCCACGAGGGCTACGACGAGCCCTAATTTCTCCTCCTCGTGGGTTGTGCTTCCAATGTCAACAGTGTTCATGATTGGTGTTTCCGCGGGTGGAACAACGGGTTTAAATGAACTTGATTCGCGAATTGGGATGGGTGCTTGCGGTTTTATGAAATCGCTTCCGCTGTTGGGGGTGCGCTTGATGATATCCACGTTCACGTTCCCGTTGTGGCCGATTTTTTGATTGGCGGTGGCGATTACGATCTGATTATTGTAACCGTCAACCGGGTCGTCTCGTAGTATCATATTGCTCGGCGCCATATAAAGACCTATACCAAATACGTAGTCTACTGGGGTACTAGCATTCTGTAAAACGTCTTGATAATTCTGGATCGCCTTCTCCAGGTCCACCTTAGCTGAGATGGCGTCCTCGACAAGTGCCAAGAACTGTTTTTGCTCGTCAAACGCCGTTCCGACTCCTATTATAGAACTGCGAGTTTGCTTTTGGGCACCGAGGATGGCCCAAACGTACGTGCGAATGGAATCGTTGAGACGAGAAACCCCAGCCTGCGTGAATCCCATTCCCTTATCTAACATAAAGGTACTCCACGCGGTCTGAACCCCGGAATCCTGCTGTATGTAGTCTATATGAGCTCGTTTCGGAGGTAACCAAATACAAGATGATACTCCGCAGCGTCTACCTCCAGATACTTCGGGCCCGAAGGTCATCGTCGCTGGATCAAAATTCCCGGCGTTCCGACTGACGATGTGGTCACCGGAGTGATCGTGTCTAAAATCAGTCTGCGTCCAATTCCCGGACTGACCCCGAATGAGAACGTCCCCGAGGCCAGTGCTGTTAGAAAATACTTTCTGTTTCCAATCCGAATCTTTTGAAACGTCAAATTCGTTACACAGTCTTTCGAACGCCTTACGGTCGTATGTGCTGGAAATAGGATTCCAGCCATTGTCTTGAGGTAGTGAAATACCTAGTTCTTTGATAATCCTCCTAATAGTATAATACACGTGAAAGTTGTAGACACTTCGGAGCATGACATTCTTGGATGCCATATGGTCTTGATGCGAAACTCCACATCCGGCTGTTGCGCACCATACAGCGAAATTTAGCTGATTCTGCCAAAACTGCATCGGTGTTGCTTTCCACCCGTTCACAGCCTCCATCGTAATAATCTTTGGCAGCCTATATTTCTCAAACGCGTTAGGAAAATTGGTGACAAAGCCACTGTCCGTTCTAACCTTTACAGTTGGGTGTACAAGGTGGTCAACAACGTCCTTTTGTATATATTTACCTCCGACCGCGTACTTTGCATTAGAGTTAAAGCTAAATGCTTGGGTATCCATTGAACGATATTTATTATGTTTGCTTCTATCACTAATGTTCAAAATGAGAGTTGTGAACTTCAAAAGTCGATCGACAACTGCTGCGGAAAACGCCGGGTAGGCCTCAGACCAATCACCTTCACGGTTGGGTGGAAAAACGTGGGGGATAAGGAAGGGTTCGGCTACGTGAAGGATAGACGACACGTAAGTGTGAGGCTGCCCCCCGGCCTTTGGAGTTCGAGATCCCTCCAAACTTTTGTCGCGTCGGAGCTTGCTGGTAGAGCCAACCTCACAATCTCGAAAGTCACCGGACACGCGACCTTAACCGTCGAACCCGCCAACCGGGTAACGATCACCCCGGCTTTGGCCCCAATGTTAGGATTAGCACCCACTTACAACGAGGATGAACGGTTTCGGATCCCTACCTTCTCCGCGGGCGAGCACCTCGGCGATATTCCGGTGAACCTTACCTTCACAAAAACTCTCGGGGTGCACCTGGATCGGGTGAACACATCGTACAACCTGGTAGACGGCACTCCCAGCACATTACTAAAAACTGTGCCGGCCAGCGATTGTTTCTTTGGGGAGACTGTGACATTAGACTTGCCACACCCCGAGATGAAAGTTTTGGAATCGGGACACATCCACGAGTTGAAGATTTCTATTCTCGATGATCAAGCGAGAAAGTTGAATAACTATTACCCGATTTCGGTCGTTCTCGAAATAACCGATTAAACATTAATATATATACATATTAATCATGAGCATATACGGTCCAGGTAGTTCCAACTTAGAACGGGACGTTCCCGTCGCGGCCGCAGCATACGATGAAGCTGCAATGAGAAGGCTGGAGAGGGGCGTATCACAGTCCCACACAATTTTAACTAGGGCGGTTGCGCAAATGGAAAAAATACAAGCTAGCAAACACGTCATAACAATTTGTGCCGAGGAGCGGGGTTCACTAAGCGAGGGGGCCTACGAATATGCATTCGGTTCCAACGCGAGCAACAGATACGGGGGATACACCATGGCAGTGTCCGGGACGATTTTTCGAATGGCGGTCTGCTCGGTCAACTTTCGCGGACACGCCACTGACGAAGTCCGAGTGAATGTCGTCCTGAATGGTGTAGAACAGAATATTGGCATCACCAAGCACGCGGGGCAGAGGTCAGGGTTTACTATATTCGATGATGACACTACAATTAAAGTTTCGGCAGGTAGTGTTATTAACTTTGTTACAAAAATTGCCGACCAATCGGCTTCCTCCACTGTAGTGACACTGTTAATACAACTTGATTTATGATGAATGACGAGAAACTATATCCACACTTACCTTCGGGGACGGTCGACCCGGCATCCTTTAGGATGACCAGGATCGTCGAGATACAACATATTCTACAACACGAGGGAGAGACGCGGACGGGATACGCGAAGAAATATAGACGGTCGGTCAATATATTACAGGGGGTGAGCACCGCGTTAGCCTCAGCATCCGTTATAAGCGGGGTGGGGAGTGTGTCTTTATTGTCAACAATCGTCGCTGCACCGGTCGCGGTCGCCTTCAGTGGTGTAGCGGCGGGGGTGGGACTGCTTTGCATGACGGCCAGACTCGTGGGCCGAAAACTAGAGGCCAAGAGTCGAAAGCACGATCGAATAGCGGTTCTCGCGAGATCTAAGAAAAACAGTATCGACGTTATCGTGTCAAAAGCGATAGCTGACAACGATATATCGGATAGCGAATTCAAAATGGTCGTCGAAGAGATGGTCAGATACCAGGAGTTAAAGGGTACGATCCGGTCCAAGGCTCGACCACAAATTCTCGCGGACGAAGATATAAAAAAACTCGTAATTGAAGGGAGGGCCGACGAGAGAAAAAATCTCCTCGCCCGTCTCGGGACGTGATATGCTTATTCGTGTGTCTACAGCGACATCAGGATATTCCTCCACCATACATTCCAGCTGTTCCGACGGCCCCTCCATACGGAACATAAAAAAAAATAATTTAGGGCCCCGTTGCGACACCCACTGACCACCATACATTTGTTATAACCGCGTATCGATATACTTTGTGGATTTCTTTACCCGATTTTTTAAATTGTTTATTAAAATTAATTAATAAATTGTTTACTGCACCTATATAATAATAAAATTGCTGTAACATTTCTTTACCGGATTTTTTAAATTGTTTATAATTTTTACCCGATTTTTTAAATTGTTTATTAAAATTAATTAATAAATTGTTTACTGCACCTATATAATAATAAAATAACGAACCATCCCGGAAATTCGTGAACCTCGCTAAGTGTTTATAAATAATTATACTTGCAGTTTTTATCTGTTTTTTTCTTATATTAATTAACTTTATAATTTTCTTAAAATTAATTAATAATAATTTTTACAAAACTAATTATCAAATTAATAAAATAACGAACCATCCCGGAAATTCGTGAACCTAGCTAAGTGTTTATAAATAATTATAATTTGCGCACCATTTTTATGTTGTATAGGAAAGTGATGAATATATATACGTTTGAAAGCCTTACAACAATTGGTCTCATCTCGTGTGTGCCATGTTGTTGATCCGGTATGACGTCCGTCTCGTCTGTTTAATGGTAGCAGTCTCAAAATGTGTGTGTGAATTGGTGATGGAATTGTATAGCTCAAAGGTGCCGGCCTAAAAGATTTCTACCTAAGAGCTTGCAATTTCGGAAACCAAATTCACACATAGGCTCGCCTTACTTCGCTGGTTTCTCTTAATAGAGGAATTGGCAATGGGGTTCAAGGCGACCCGTAAAATGAGACTGTGAGCCAACAGATGAGTGGGCTTAAGAAAGGTCCCAACACCCCAGTGGCTGGGTGCCGGCTAGAAATCTGCCCAGTCGCTGGGGTTGTGTACACGAGTGGAGGCTTTTCCTTTTTGTTTTACAAATTATTAATAATCGTAGAAATAAATTAGCTATAGTGGAGGAGGAAAATGCCGTGTTGAAAAATAAATATGACAACGACACGAAAACAAATCCTTTTTAGTACTATAGTTTTATCTGTTCAATTGCACGTTAAATGATCAATTGCACGTTAAATGAACATGAGGTATTTATGACAACGACACGAAAACAAATCCGTTTTAGTACTATAGTTTTATCTGTTCAATTGGGGAAAAACATGATGTATTTCTGACACCAATTGTCACGTTTTTTGTGTTGGTGACCAGTTTGTGCTATTGGACGAAACGGTGTTTTATCGGGGGTGGTGGTGGTAGTATATAGGGGTGAAAATGATACCACCGTTAGGTGGTATCATTTTGACTCCCTATATACTACTCATGGGGGCATTGTTCTTTTGCAATTAAATAAATATTGGACCAAATTTCACGAAATAAAAAGTAGTTCCATTCTTAAATGTTGCTATAAATTAATATTATCGAAAAATATATTGTTTTTTGCCTTATTTATATATCCGTAAAATGTGGCCCGGTTTCGTGAAACAGACAGTAGGCATATCGTTGTAAGACGATCGTTTTCGTTTGTGAAACTTCAATAAATATTCGCTGTATACATGTACATGTAGTCATAACTATGTATTATTGCAGAGTAGACTATGACTGCTGAAGCCTAAATTAAAATTAAGTTTGTTTGCGCTTTACCACCCGTCCCTACTGTTTAGCCCCGACTAATTTGTTTTTATTTCAATTTCCAGTTTCTCTTTTCGCGACCATCTTACGTTGGGTCAAAACGAAATAATACGGTTATAATACAATCGAATCGGGCCGCTGTATTGACAATCTCAATTTAAATAAACAATTTAGGTCCACCGCCACCAAATATTTTTTCCTATATAAGCTAACCAATGACCACACATTTTGCTAATCTCTGATACTTTCATTTTTCGTATGGATGTTGTGGGACCTATTTTCATATAACATGCAGCAATTCTACTCTGGATATTCACCAATTAAAATATAGGTTTCATTATTGTTAAGAAAGATAAATTCAATCTCCTGGACCACCCTGATGGTGGCATAAAAAGTCAGCGACTGTAATTGAAACCGCCTCACGTGACAAACATGATCCAAGTCACAAAATAATCCCAAAGCACATGCTTGCAACTGATGTAAATGATACATTAACATGCATGTGAAGTAGATTAGTGCATCAGTTGACTGGTTTCTGCACGCAAACAGTGTCTATGGCATAACAAGTATGGCTTTTTTTTAAATACACCGCGCATGAATATCTGATGATTTAGTGTGGTCAAACCATTACTAGTTTCGAACGGTAACTCTTGCAATTTATTCCCGTACCGTCCATAGATTACGGACGGTACGGGGATAGATTGCAAGAGTTACAGATCGCAACTAATAATTTACCTACCTACATATTACCTACCCATGTCTAAAATTCCGTGTGGGAAAAGGGCAAACAATTAATATTTTAATTTATGCCTGAACATGTATTTTCGCAGAACCGACAGCTCCATCATATTCACCACCCAACTGGCGCAAGGGATCGAGACATACAAAGTGGCGGTTATATGGGAAGACAGTCTGGGGACTGCGCACTCCTATAGGAACGATGTATTTGAGGATGCGACTCAATTCAGATACAAACCTAATCCAGGGATAGACGACGACCAGGCAAAGTCTTTCAGAACGTTTGCCAGGTATAGACAATCACCTGCGCGAATATTGCCCTGATTATATGACAATGCCAACTCCAATCAAGTAACTTGATAGCTACAATATAGAGAATAGTAGGTTAGTGCCGTGAATGGGAAAACATATCTGGCAAGGCTTAGGAAACGGGATGGGCGAGGCTCTGCCGAGCACATCCCCTTTCCGCGCCGCGCCAGATATTTTTCCCATTCACGGCACTAACCAACTATTCTGTTTATCCCGTCAATACCTACAAATGGCTTTAAAATGCAAAAAAATAACAGTGATTAGGTCGTATTGACAGGATATCAAAAATGTTTCACGGCACCGTGTTTCACGGCACATACGCACTCTGTTGACGCGATAAAATTCGCCTCCGATATGTTATCTATGGCTACAATTTGACCCATTCGAAACAAGTAAGCAGCAGAAGTGGATACACACACCTGTTGTGTGTAGGTCAAAATTTGGTAAACTGTATAGTTTATACATTTAAACAAATAATCTTTCATGTAGAACTAGTAAATTGCCAAATATAATAGAACAGGGCAATCATTTTCCCGTGGAAGCCACATTTTCTCTTGTAGTTCAATATTCAACATAACGAAATGAAGCTTTCAAATTTACAATATATGCATGCAAATGTCAGATAAACACCATGACACGGTACAATAACCAATTTCTGCATGTGTATGTTCTTTATTAATAATTTATTTATACGCCGGATAACCGATTGCAAAAATTACTCTTCCATGCGTTACATTAAAGAGATGGGGTTACATTTCTACCCTCGCGAGAGGTATGGAGCTGGGTAGCAATTTTGTTTCTAGTAACTTGATTGTCTGTGTCTGAGCTGTAGCATAGATTAGCCTGAGTAAATCAAGCGGCTTGGTTTCAAGCACACAATTCTAGTATTTTGAAATAAATAAATCAACACATATTGGCAAGATTGGCGCAGGCCTTAGTGTAATATAGGAATGAATGACCTTTTTGTGGAATTTATCGGGGTATAAACTTGGAAAACTCGCGGGAATACTGGACGAAGCGATACAAAATTACAATTTTCGAAAAGAAATAAAAAAAAAAGAAGACTTTTTTTTTTTTTTTTTTCGAAAATTGTAATTTTTTTAAGGCCTCGTCCAGTATTCCCGCGACTTTTCCAAGTTTATATCCCCGATAAATTCCACAAAAAGGCCATTCATTCCTTATAATTCCAGCATTTGAAATAAATACATCAAGAACATGTGTTTATTTTGACAGACGACAGCCATTTGTTTACATTGACAGCACTGACAGCGCACCTGTAGAAAGTAGTTCGGCGTGGGAGTTTACTGGGATATAAATTTTGGACAGAGACTTGCTACGGGCCAATCAAATGTTAGGGAATTGTGTAAATATTTTTGTGCTGGAATTATTGGTTCCTTAAACTTTAGCTACAACACCTTTGAAACTTTGCACTTGAAATCAAGAAGATTGATTGGCACAGCCCAGTCTCGACCAATGCATCTTACTGATTTCGGGGTATGATGTTGGTATACACGCTCAGTATTTGTGATAATTGGGCCAAAATACATTTGTTTCTTTGTGCCCCTTCCTGGATAGTGCAGCGGTGAAAAGATGTTCACAAATGTGGCATGATTGGAGAAGGGACTGCGATCAGGTTATATAGATATCAGCCTGTGCGTCTGTAACAATTTGTTCAAGATCTGTTCGCTATTCCAGCAATGAAACACCCGTCATGCTTCTAACAAGCAACATAGATCGTCATCGGACTGCTGAGTGTGTTATTATACCCCCGCAACGAGTTCTGGGGGGGGGTATACTGGAGTCAGGTTGTCCGTGCGTCCGTCCGTCACTAAACTTAACATCAGATAAATATTGTTATGACATCTAAAATGCTCAATAATTCACATATGCATTCCTGTAAGGTTCTACTACCATGCTGTGCCAAATCCACGACCGTCCAACCCCCCATGATCCCAAGGTCAAGGTCAAATACTTAGTCTCTTTACAAAACTTAACATCAGAGAAATATGTTATAACTTCTATTTCCTTAATCTAAAATGTTTAATATTTCACACATGGATTCCTGTAAGGCTCTACTATCATGCTGTGCCAAATCCACGACTGTCCAACCCCCGCTGAATACAATGTCAAGGTCAAATACTTGGTCTCTTTACAAAACTTAACATCAGAGAAATAAGTTATAACTTCTATTTCCTTCATTGAAAATTTGTACTATGATGCTCTGACAAATCTACGACCGTCCAACCACCGCTGATCCCAAGGTCAAGGTGACATAGTTAGTCTCTTTACAAAATTTAACATCAGAGAAATATGTTGTAACTTCTGTTTCTTTCATCAAAAATTCTTAATATTTCATGCATGCATTCCTCTAAGGCTCTACTATCATGCTGCGATAAATCTCCGCTGATCTCGAGGTCAAGGTCACATACTTAGTCTCTTTACAAAACTTAACATCAGAGAAATCGATTATAACTTATATTTCCTTGCTCGGATCTACTTCACATTTCACACACGCATTGCTCCAATGGACCTCTACCACGCCGTAACAAATTCACGTTCGTGTCGCTCACGCTAAGCCCAGAGTCAGGGTCACAAGCCCACACACTTGGATTTTTTGTTTACATATTTAGGGGTACCTGGGCCCACGCGGGGGTATTCCGTAAGCATCGCTTACTGACCATCTAGTTTGATCAGGAGCTGCCCTGGTCACAAATCTCATAAGCCCCAATTCTCCAATCACAGTCACATATATATGAGGGGTGGTACAGAAATTTGCTAAACTACTGGGGCCCGTTTCTCTAAACTTCGTACGACTAAAATGTTCATAAGTGCAAAATTATGATAGTCTGTAAATTTCCCATTAACAGTGTTTTCTTGAAAACAATTATTGGATTTACATTTATTGAGCATAGGCTGCATATGCAGCCTATGCTCAATACATGTAAATCAATCAATTGAAATCTCCAGACGATCTTAAATTTGGACTTACGAACATTTTAGTCGTAAGAAGTTTAGTGAAACGGTCCCCTGGTTTCGATGATTTGAAACGAAAACCAGCAATGTGTTGTTCATCGTATTTTAATTTTAATCAAATGTGGCTGTGACTGGAGAAATGGGGCTCATTGGATTTGTGACTAGTGTAGCTCCCGGTCAAATAACACACTCGTGTAGCCTGATAACGATCTTTATTGATTTTTAGAAACAGGACGTGTGTTTCATTGATGAAATGACGAACAGTGTAGATCTACACTGGTTGCGAAGCCCATAAGCCCAATTTCTCCAGTCACAACCTGAAATAATAAGCATGTTGAATCCTTTTAACCCGAAGGCCCGCTATAACGGTTTATGCAAGCAGTGCCGATCCAGATGAGACGGCTCCTAACGAGCCGTCTCATCAGGATCTGCACTGTTTTAAAGTAATTTTCATATTTTTGAGATAAAAATACACCCTTTTCATAAATGGACTAGTCTGAAAATAATTTTGTGACGATTGGATTGGTTGCAAAATTAACATATCAAAATCCATTCCAATTACTTATGGGCGATAGGGTTAAATACAAAATGTATCGCAAAGCAGACAATCTCTTCGATGGCTTAAGGCCCCTTTACACACACGGAGATCGTTGGGCGACCATTGAGCGATCATTGAGGGATCCATAATTTGCCGATCTCTCGACGATCTCTCAAAGCCCCGAAAGGTCGTTTCTGTTTAAAATGCTTGGGAGATCCTTGTGCGCCCGTTGCGCGATCAAAATGCAAATTTTGGCCAACTGTCATGGCGATCTATAGAGATCTTGGAGCGACCTTGGCGCTCATTGAGCGCTTATTGAGCGCTCATTGAAAGACCCTTGAAATTGATCTCCGAATGGTCTATCAGCGTTCTCCACCGAGGTCTTTCAATGATTGGTCTTTCATCGGACGCTCAACGATCCATCACTGATCTCTCAGACATCTCTACCTTCGGGGTGTAAAAAGTTGGCGTCCATTGAAAGATCCCTGAGAGATCATTGGGAGATCGATGAGACCGTTGAACGCTCCTTGAGCGCTCCTTCAGATACCTTTGACAGATTGCTTCCCTCGGCGATCGTTGAGAGATTGCTTTGGACCGAGTCAAAACTTTGAGGAGACCGTGGCGACCGTGGAGATCACTGGAAGATCATTGAGATCATTGAGAGATCATTGGGAGACCATGGCGATTGCTGGGCGCTCATTGAAAATCGTTGAGAGATCTGGCCATTTTTTCATCGCTCAACGGTCTCTCAACGGTCGTCAAGTAGATTTATAGAACATTATCAAATATTTTCCCAACGTTTGAATCTCCTGTCGCTTAGGCCTAAAGAAAAGTCTTGTGGTGCGGGGAACGGTCCAGAAAAAGCTAGGTAGGGAGGGTTGGAAAATCTTTTTTTCTATTTTATTTTTTTTAAATATTAGCGCTCAAAAATTACGCAAAAGACTGTCACAAAGCCCGTTTTTAGGTATGGTCGGGTTCCCCGCACCACAATACTTTTTTTAGGCCTTAACTCTTGTGCAATTCAAAATTTAAAAGTCAGTATAGATATCCGTATGTCGTCTATATGTACATGTATATACATTCTGCTAACTTGATTACGTTTTCGCCCAAACGCTGATAAAATGTCACCCCTCACTCCACTCAGCTTAACTATATACAGTATATAATATGACACAGAACACTTGTGCACGTTTATACGCTTTAATTTTGTATTTATACAGCGGTGGGTGTTCTATCCATATAACTGGCCATGACCTGGACAGTGTGGCCTATCCTGCCCTTTTGGTGCACACAGCGAATGGGAAAACCTTATCGGAGGTACGTACATACATATATACACACAATTCTTTTTTTTTTTATTAATTCGTTCCCACGAAATAACAATTCCTTCCCTCAATTTAACAATTCGTTCCCTCCAATTAACAATTATTTCCCTCAATTTAACAATTCGTTTTGCCGAATTATCAATACATTCCCACGAAATGACAATTCGTTCCCTCAATTTAACAATTCGTTCCCTCGAATTAACAATTCGTTCCCACGATATAGCAATTCGTTCCCACGAATTAACAATTCGTTCCCGTGGGAACGAATTGTTATTTCGTAGGAACGTATTGTTAAATTGAGGGAACGAATTTTTGCAGTGATTCGTGGGAACGAATTATTAAATTGAGGGAACGGATTGTTATTTCGTTGGAATAAATTGATAAACAAAAAGAATTGTACGTTTCCCTGCGGGGCTCCGTAGAGGTAGTACACCTCTGACTATGGCTATGATTGACAGGAGCGTTTGACTGATATGGAATAAGTCATGCAAGAAAACTGCGGTGATCTTATTTTTGATGAGTTTCTTAGTCATTTATCTCAGGTGATAATGTATGTGTATGTCATAATGATCAAATGTCTGATTTACAGTAAACCGGACACCCTGGGGACTTCCCAGTGTGTCCGGTTTAGAGAGGTTTCACTGCATAACGAGATATGCGATATTTCATGAAACATATTGACAACATTTACGATATTTTCCGTAAATGATGTCAATGTTGACGAAATGTTCGGAGCAACTCCACATTTGATATGAAAATTTCGTCAACTACAGAAATTGTGACAGTTTCTGTAAATATGTTTCTCACATCCGAGAAAGGGACTTCATGATATTGCCAACCAAAGTATTCTTGCCCATAATACAATTGATACAATTGGATTGCGGACGATATCATGACTGACGCAGTGACTGTAGGCCCTGATCAGACTGCGCGAATGCACACGCTGATCTGGGAGTATGCATATCGAATAAGTTGCAAGACCCATTGTGGCTACTGCTATATAAACAATGCAAAAACAATTATTTTTTTCGATAACATTAGATTATAGCAAAATTTCAAAATGAGCCTTCCGGCTTTTTATTTTGTGAAATTTGATCCAGTATCAATGTTATTGCGAAGAAACAATTTCCCCATGTTAAATCCACAGGTGATTCTAGCGTGTCTCGGATGGTCAATTATTGTTTGTATATACATGTAACACCTTTCTAAATAATGTACTAAATAATGTACAAAACAATTCAAATGCATCCGGGCCTGAAGATTATGTAATTATGAAAGGTACAAAACTCGCATTCGTCACCATTGTAAGAAACGGCCACACGAAGTCTTAAAGTTTTACTCGCCTATACAACGTGTTACAGCGTGTCGAATCCGCTGTTTGGGTGGGTTTTCGCATAGATTTTACAGTTGCTACTGCATTAACACAAATCTCAAAGATTTCGAGAGTAAACTGCACTAAAAACGATTCTCACTAACCTAAATAAGCTTTTTTTAAATCAGGCGAGTACAAAATGCGACTTCGTGTGCGATTTTCACACAATGGTGGCGATTGCCAGTTTAGTACCTGTCATAATTACATAATCTTCAGACCCGGGCGCATTTGAATTGTTTTGTACGTTGTTTAGAAACGGGTTTCATGTATATACAAACAATAATTGACCATCCAAGACACACTAGAATCACCTGTGAGTGAAATCCATGAAAACATCTGCTCGGAGTGTAATACATTCAATTAGCGAGAATCGCCCAATTCACCAAACTCTGAATTAATTAAAAACACGTACAATAAAAAGAATAAATGTGTTTCCTTTCCAGGTGTATTTTTGAGAAAATATGATATACATGTACATGTAATTGGTATGGTGTGAGAACGCTGGTTGAAACCAATATTCGTTTCTGCATCTATCAAATGCTACATTATTTCAGATATTACAACAGCTAAGATCAAACTTGCTGTTACACTGCTGCCTGCGTCAATCTTGCACAGATGCCAACGTTGCAGAACATATATTGGCAATATCAACTATCAATCAAACAGTTGTATTGGATGTTCCTGAGATGTAGCAGTGCTCATGCTCAGCCATTCATGCTGCTTACATTCAAACACAGTATTCAAATAGATTGTAATAAGCACATTTACAACATTTGCCAAGATTAGCGTGAGTTTTGCCGAGGTTCTTGAAGAACGGTTAATATCTCGGTGTTTTATGGGGTATCTCTGGTGGTCTAGGGACACTGTTGCCAACATACAATTTACGTCACCTCCCGCGAGTTACACGTATAAGTACGAATTTGCAAGGTGAGAAACGAAGCTTCTACCCGCCTACGTTTTTAACCAATACCACCATTATTTGCTAACTGATAACAATAAAACTGGTCCCAAATTGTTTGTTTAGATTAATGTAATGGACCTGGGGCCGGTTGACTAAACTTCGTACGACTAAAATGATCGTAAATGCAAAATTATGCCTGTAAATTTCACATTATCACTGTTTTATTGTAAACAATTAGTGGAATTACATTTATTTAGCATAGGCTGCATATGCAGCATATGCTCAATAAATGTAAAGCCATGAATTAAAATTTACAGACGATCACAAGTTTGCACTAACGAACATTTTAGTCGTACCGTTTCACTAAACTTCGTACGACGAAGAAGTTCGTAAGTGAAAACTTGAAATGACTATCCAATCAAATGACGCACCACGCGTGTAATGTCCGCTTTGAGGGCTCGTTAGAAAAGTCGCGCAATTGTATGACTTTTAATGTCTTAAGTGATGTAGGAACATGTAACTGCAGTTCATGTATTGTGTCGGTATCAGGATATTGAGATATGTCTCCTGAATCGATAGAACATCTCTTCATACCTCTCAGTTCTGAAAAAAAAACATGCACCCCAACGTACAAAACGTTTAAAATGAATTTATCAACCGGACTGGTTCACATCTGACATACTACAGGCAACCAGGAAAAGAGATCATTTTCATACGGTAAAAGATACAGTAAACTATAAAATGTGGCGTAATGAAACAAAGTAATTAATAGAATTGGTCAAACAGACATTTTACACTAAAACAATAAATGACAATAAAGCAAATCCTAAACAGCTCTGGACAAATCTCAATGACCTTTCTGGGAAGGGGAAGACAAATCAAACCCAGTTTATAGCAGACGACAATGGAAATTTGCAATACTGCTAATTAATTTAATGATTTTTTTATATCATTATTTCAGTAGCCTATTTCACCAACATTGTAAAGTATACTTTTCTAGCAAAGTATACTTTGAGGGAGAAATTTTCAATTTTAGGATAAATTTATTAATTTTTATTATACTGAATTGATTACATTATCACAGCCATTTTTGCTGTGATAATGTAATACATTCAGTATAATAATTCTGCATACTTTTAATCATCAAATATATGCAGTAGTTAGTTCTATATGAAATAATGCATTTCAGGAAAAATAAATGATTGCTCCCTCAAAGTATACTTTGCTAGAAAAGTATACTTTTCAATGTTGGTGAAATCGGCTACAGGACTATGACACAGATCCTACTTCGTTCAATCCATATAATAAAATGCTTGACAACAACATACTTGAAAAATTACCACACAGTTTCGTATACCTCAAATAACAGTATCATTTGTACTAAAACAAATTAAACAACTAAATTCATCTAAATCGACAGGACTTGATGACATACATGTATCAGTTACATATTTGAAAATGGTGCCAGAATTAGTCGCTCCCGTGTTAGCAAAAATATTCAACCTGAGCTTAAAACAGGTATATTTCAAAATAAACTGAAGACAGCCAAAATTATCACAATAGACAAAAGAAGCAGCAAACATGACACGAACAATTATAGACCTATATCACTTCTACCCATTTTATCTAAAATTATAAAAAAGCATGTTACTATCTCCATTCAAAGATTCCTAGAAACATATAACTTACTGTAAGAAAGACAGTCAGGTCTTAGAAAAAATCATTCATGTCAAATAGCTTTAATAAAAATAGTAGATGACTGGATCACAACCATAGATCAAGAAAATATTCTAGATTTATCAAAGGCGTTTGATCTTGTGAATCATTCAATCCTTGTTAAGAAACTATCAGATTTGGTACACATTAGCTAACATGGATTCGTTTATACTTAAATAACCGCTCCCAACAGGTAATATGTTCAGATAAGCTCTCAAGTCCACTTACTATACAATCCGGAGTTCCTTAGGTATCAGTGCTAAGACCAATATTATTCCCAATATACATAAATGATCTACCATTGTGCACACATTTCTGTTGTACCGACATGTTTGCTGATGGCAGTACACTGACCACATTTGCTAATTCCACAGATGTAATAGCAACAAACCCCAATTATGACTTGGCTGAACTGGAGTCCTGTAGCCTATTTCATCAACATTGCAAAGTATACTTTACTAGCAAAGTATACTTTGAGGGAGTAATCATTTATTTCTCCTCAAATGCATTATTTCATATAGAACTAACAAATGCATATATTTCATGATTAAAAGTATGCAAAATTATTATACTGAATTTATTACATTATCACAGCCAATTTGGCTGTGATAATGTAATAAATTCAGTATAATAAAAAATAATAAATTTATCATAAAATTGAAAATTTCTCCCTCAAAGTATACTTTGCTAGTAAAGTATACTTTGCAATGTTGATGAAATAGGCTACTGGTGTGGAGTCAATGCTATGTCAGTAAATATTGATAAAACCATGTCAATGATCCTATCAACTAAACCCAAACTTAAATCTAATAGAGAACACCTTCCAGCTATAATATTTAATAATATGCAGCTTCAGCAAACATCCTGTGAAAAGCTACTTGGAATTCACATAGACGAATCCTTATCATGATCATGGCAAACCCAGGTAAGTAGTATATGGGAGTCAAAATGATACGAGTTTTTCTGGGAGCCACCCGCTATGCGCGGTTGGCTCCCATCAGGAACTCGTATCATTGTTGCCTCCCATATGCTACTTAAATTTCCCCCCACTGTTCACCGGGTATGGATGAGAAGAGTGAACAATATTTTTCATCAACCACGAGACCATATACTTCCTCGACTGGATGAGACAGGCACCACGTGCTGGACAGGCACCACGTGCTGGACAGGCATCGTAACAACGGTGGTGTACTTGTTTTCATGTATTGGTTTTAACCATAGGCGACAAAGTATCTAGACACGCTATATATGATAGTGATACGTCACTGGTGTGATACACACACACACAAACAGCTGACACCTTATTAGAAATAAGAAGCGCTTGGTTATACTCACAGTATAATACAGCAATCTGCCATACATATCAAAAACTTACAACCTATTGAAGATAAGAATTCCATTAGTTATACTCAGTATATATATAGCCATACATAGCAAATTTGTCATACATATCAAAAACTTACAACCTATTAAAGATAAGAATTACATTAGTTATACTCGGCATAATGCCTACCATAAAGCAAATGAGAGAGCAAGCTAAGACTTGGGGAATTTCCCTAAGAGGTTTGAGACTTAAGAAAGCTATAGCAGATAGGATAAATGACGCGCGAGCCGTCGTTCGCGATGAGAGGCTGCGGCGTGCTGTTTCGACCGGAGGACTGCATGCCGACCTCGAAAAACGAGCCGAGAAATTAGAGAACGAGACGACGGCCAGTCTGCGTGCCACTGCTTACGCGCAGCGTGTAAAAGATGATCCCAGCTCTCGCACAAAAACACTTGAGAAGGGGTACTACAATATAATTTATCAATGTCTGATGGGGAGACCTCCTAAGAGTAGGAGAGAGCTCGCCAGAGATTTGGTGGAGCAGGCTCCCAGGATTCTCACTGAATATGTCGAAGCTAGGGAAACTGTTGATAGGGGTAGGAGGAAGATAGTATGGACTTTCGAGAGGGGGGTAGACGGGGAGATCGCTAATCGCATAATGAATAAAATTCGTCGAGAAATGCCCACGGCATGTTATCTGAGGTATTTGTACTCATATCGTATTAGGAACATCGAGACCGACGCTACGATGATCTATCACAAACACACAAAGGGCAGTCCGTGGATAAACGGGATCGCCAAAGCTGAGAGTTGGATAGCCGATAGAGAGAAAGATCGAATGGACATCGACAAAGTCGATAGACCAAATACAAAATGAACCTTCGTTCGTTGGATATCGGTCGAGGTGAAGATGATCATCGACGCTCAACAACTCCTCATGGGAGCAGGAATACTTCCCGATTGGTTAAGGCAGAACAAGGGAATGTATTCCATTGACAAGTACGACGACTACTTGTGTCTGTTTATGTGCATAGCCATCCACCGTGGAGGGAGACCCGACTGCTGTTGTAGGGAGGCACGAGCTCTAGCTCGCGAATACCTTGGTCACGGTTTCGGACCGGGTAGTAAGGGAATCCCTCTGGACGATATTAAGAAGATCAAAGAACACTTTAAGTTAGCCATTCGCGTTTACGAGCCCACCGACGACAGAGCGTGGTATCTCATGAAGTCTCCGGCAAACTACGACGCGGTAAGGGTGCAGACCATGACGATAGGAATGTTTGGAGGTCATTCGTTGCTCATAACGAACATCCGCAAGATGACGAACGAGTACGGGTGCACCGGATGTCAACAACGGATCACAAAATCGTGTAACATGCACAGGCACGCGACCACCTACGTGGGTGGAAAGACCGTGGTGATATGTCCCGGTAAGAGTAGAGAGACCGCAGTCGGCCTATGAGAAGGAATTCTATCCCAAGGGGTCAGCGAGTGCGATGTCAATTCAATGGTTGAGCACAGAAGAGGAGAAGGTGGGAAAACATCATGCGAGATGCTGTCACGGCGGCGAGAGGTGGGTGGCCGGTGATCCGGTCGACGGCTACTGTCACGAAACCAAGACCGTGTTTCAGTTTCAGTTTCACGGATGCTACTGGCACGGGTGTCCGACATATTGCAGGAGAGGTAACGCGAGATCACTGTACAGGACGACGAAAATTCAAGACGCTAAAATAGGGGATCAGGGTTACGAGCTGGTGGTGATGTGGGAGTGCGAGTGGTTGAATGAGGTGAATCCCCACTATCCACCATCGCCGCGCGAGGAGGAGGAGACGACTCTGTACCCTCACCAGATAGTCTATGACTTCGAGGCGTATCTCGACAAGTCGAAAACCACACGACCCACCAAAGACCTGACCTTCGAGGTCGAGCACATTCCTATATCGGTGTCGTTGGGGGATACGATGCATGAAGGGATCACCCACATCTGCGAACGAGATCGCGACATACTAGTCGCGAAGTTCGTGACCGAGCTGCAGATGAGAGGCAAGGCAATCAGGGAGGGGGTTAGGAAGAAGTATCTGCCGGCCAACATAGATATGCTATCGAAGCCTCAGCAAGCGAAGATCGTCTCGTGGATCGACCATGTCCCGGTGGTGGGGTTCAACTGCAGTAGGTACGACCTGAACCTCATCAAGCAGTACTTTGTCGAGAAGTTGGCGGCCACCGTGAATAAGGTGATGGTCGGAAAGAGATCCAGCACGACGATGTTTCTGTTTACCCCGGAGTTTAGATTTCTCGACATCATCCAGTATCTGGGACCCGGTACCACGTACGACCGGTGGGTTAAGGCGTACGACTGTAAAACGGTAAAGTCTCACTTCCCGTACGAGTAGTTCGATAGCACGGACAAGCTCGACCATCCGGGGTTGCCAGACTATCCCGAGTGGTACTCGAAGTTGAAGGGTGAGTTTCTACTGGCGTTGTCTGAGTGGAAAGAGTGTAAAAAGGTATTCCTAGAAAATGAGATGAAGACGTTCAATGAATGGTTGCAACACTACTGCGACTTGGATGTCGGGCCGTTCCTGGAGGCTCTGAATAAAATGACGGAGTTCTACAGGGGAAGAGGTGTGGATATACTCAAGGATGCTGTGTCTCTGCCCGGTGTTTCCCTTCAGTACCTACTCCGCGGGTCGATCTATGGGAAGGCGGACACACCCGAGTTGTGGTCGCCGAAGTCTGAGACTTACGCGATGATGAAGCAGGGATTGGTCGGTGGTCCGTCCATATTGTACTCCAGATACGCAGAGGCTGGCAAATCAACGATCAGGGGTCAGGTAAGGAGTCGGGAGGAGAAGATGTGCAAGGCAGTGCTGGGGTACGATGCCAATGCGCTGTATCTGTCTACTCTGTCGAAAGACATGCCGTGCTTGGAGGAGACGATATGGACGTGTGACGACCCACACAGACAGTCGTATATAGACTGTTTTGTGAGGAAGGTCAGGAGTGAAAAGTGGTTCAGATTTGCAGAGTTGGATATATAGGTCCCGGAAACGCTGCGAGACAAGTTCTCTGAAATGTCACCATTATTTGTAAACAGAGTTGTCGAGGAAGCAGAAGTCCCGGAACACATGTTAAACTATTTGAAGGACACGGATCGAACACGAGTAGACAGTAAGAAGCTCGTTGGAGCCCTATCTGCCAAGAAGATGATCATATACTCCCCGCTACCAAAGTGGCATCTGGAGCACGGTCTGGTCATCAACGCGGTGCATAGGGTGATAGACTACACGCCTGGCAAACCGTTCCAATGGTTCGTTAAACGCCAGGCGAACGGGGAACGTCGATAAGAGCAAGGCGGGGTTGGCAGAAATATTCAAACTGGTTGGCAACGTGTGTTGTGGCAAACTGATAGAAGCTCAAGAGAGACACCTGAACACAACTTATACGAAGGATGAGAATACTCGACCGGGCACTGAGGTCGGCGTGGTTCGAAGACCTGGAGGAAATTGGTGAGGCTTACGAGATATCGAGTACGACTTCTTAGACAAGTACGTGGATCGCGGAGATTTCGAACTGATACAGATGGACACTGATAGCATGTACCTCGCGGTGTCGGAGAAGACGCTGGCGAAGGTGATGATTAAGAATATGAAGAGAAAGTTTAACAAGGAGAAGTCCGAGTGGTTGGCTTGGGATAAATGGAGCAACAGAACTCCGGGATTGTTCAAGCTGGAATTCGAGGGGGATAGAGCCATCGCTCTGTGCAGCAAGTATTACTTCGTGAGCAAGTATTACTTCGTGCCAAACAAACTAAGCACTCGGCCAAGGGGATGTCGAAGAGATCTAACGATCTGAATTGGTATAGGTACAAGAATGCTCTCGAAGGGAGAATGGACATGGCGGAGAACAGGGGATTCCGAATGGTTAACGGTGTGATGAAGACGTATAATCAGGAGAAGTTTGGGTTGTCGGCGTATACGACAAGAGGAGAGTGATGGAAGACGGGGTACACACCGCGCCTATAGATAGGTAAAACAAACAAAAAAGGAATATCAACACAAGGAGACAACTGACGGAAAGGCTCTAACGAGAGCCTGACTGACTATGACGACGGACGTTCTGGGGGTAGCTGGGTGCCAGAAGGCACCGCAAGAAGTTCTTCGCGAACAAACCTGCGCGATGGACCACTGTTGAGGTAGTAGAGCACGGGGTCATCGGGTTTGGTAATAGATCGATCTAGATGATATATATTGAGAGACCACACGGGATCAGTCGCGCGGCGGCGGCCACCCTCGAGCTCTCCCGGTTAATAGAGGTATCGGACGTCAACATCCGATGGAAGTCGTTTCTCCGCTAACCCAACAGGTCGTCCGCGCGAGACGGCAGAGGGTTTGTGTGACACCGTTTTAGCCTTGATGGCGTTCGTATGCTTCTTACCGATCGATCTGGTCACCTGAACGTTCAGTGCGGAGACCACGGCGGGCAGCCTGGTTACCCACTCGGTCGATCGCGTATGAGGGTCTACAAATTCTTTAGCATATTGGTGTCCGAACAACCTCTCAGCCACGGTTTCAATTGAAACGCTCCACGATCCCACGATCCCCTGATCCCCTGGTCCCGGTTGATGTTGACTCGGCCGCGTCTGACAGAAACGTCGTGCTTGTCCCCCAGCAACCAGCGCAGCTAGCCGCTCGCGTCGCGTCGTGTTTTCATTCGTATCGGCAGTCGTGCCGGCAGTCGTGTCCGCTCCTACAGTTCCAGTCGTGTCGACTGCCGACACGACTGTTTCTTCCATTAGCTGATCTAGAAGTTCATCGCAATTCATTATTTTATTTTTAATAAGTAGTACTATTCTGACTAACCTCATAAGTCTAACATATTGCCAAGCGCACCATCCGATACTTATGCTCACCGTTATACTCGCAACAAAGCTTCCAGCGGAGCAACAAATTATTAACATTGTTAACCATTGTTCAGCATTGTTAAGTATTTTGTTCAACATTGTTAAGTATTGTTAAGTATTTTGTTAACCATTGTTCAGCATTGTTAAGTATTGTTAAGTATTTTGTTAAGCATTGTTCAGCAATTGCTCAGCATTTGTTCAGCATTGTTTAGCAGTTACTAACGAGCGTTAAGCACAATCTAAGCTGTGCTTAATACTTTGCAAGCAGTTGGTTGATCAGTCTTTAACAAAAGCTTGGCGTACTATCTCTCGAAGACATTCATCAAATGAGTCTCGGTCCTTGCAGTGGAAGAGGGCGACCCATTTCGTTTGCTCGCGAAGATCATTGAGGACGGCGCTGTACTTCTGAGTGGAGATCCATACGCTTTGTCCCGCATGCCGGCCAGAAAATGCGAGCTCGGAGAGCATGTCCTTCTTTTTGGTCATCGCCGCCGTCAATCACGTATAGGGTGGACTCACCCTGGAAGATTTATATATAAACCCCGCAGCCAATCGTGAAGCCTGTCGCAGGGTCAATGACGTATACCTCAGAGTCAGTCCATATACACGGGCGCCGCTGATACGTATCGTTGTGTCGCACAGTGGGACACAAGATCACAATGTGCCGAAAGGCATCGCGGTAGGGCCCCTCGAGCAAGTCGAGGATGAAAACTGTTTTTCCACATCCTGTCTGTCCACATATTATGGCATAGTGGGCATCCTTTGTAAAACCCAGAGGTTTTTTATTGTTAATATAAAGCTGAGACGTTTCGACCATCTTCGATGTTGAGTTGCGCATCTGTGATTATATATAGATACACGTTCAATGCGCCTGCTCCGTCCGCCTCTTTGGTTATCTGGATCGTCACACCCTCGCTAGCGTTCTCAACTTGGCGTCCACTACCGTGCATTTGGTCGTCGTCGCTGACTCGCATGTCTAGCCATAACGCGTATTTGGTGGTTAGGAACTGCGCGAGGGAGACGCCCGAAAGCTGCAGGTCTTTGGCAACCGCGGCAACCTCCGGGGAGCGCTTAGAGCCGGAAGCAAACTGCTTTCTGACTTCGTCCCACTGCTGGTGTGCGCGAAGGCCCTGGCTGTAAAGTTGATTGGGGACTCCCTCGATCGTCACCTCTACCTTTGTCATTTTGGGGTTATAGAATTTGTCGGTTTCCCTAACCCCGAGCGCGAACCGACCCTCCTCGAACAGCATCAGTATACCTTTCATCGAGCGGGCGGGTACGTTGACATTAATATTCCATAATATGTCGCTTTTGTCTTTCGTCATCTTGCGGTGGCGAAGAACTCGGTCGTAAAGTATGGCAACGCGCCCGGCGTACTGGGATCTGATCAATCGTGCGAGTTCGGGCATCGTGACCATGTCGTACTCCAGCGAAACATTATCGATCGTATACGTCGATGCCATGTCGGTGGCTATAAGAACTCGGCCGTAGTCGTTGAACGTTAGTTCGTATTCGAGGCGGTCAGCCAGCCAAAGCGCTCTGATAGTAGGGCATGTGACTCTCCAACAGCTCAAAGTTGAGCTGGATTTAGATGCTGTTGCCGTAAGCGGCCGCGATCACGTTGTCCCTCGCGACGTTATCTGCCTTGTTACCAGCCCCGATTTTAAGTCTGGTTACGTTCTTATTTGTGCTGGTGTCAATACCCTGATAGACCGCGTTTTGGCGCTCTTGCGCCGTCTTCCACAGGTCCTGGTAACAACGGTAGACTTCGCTGTCGTCGATTGACATCACCTCATTACCAGAAATTTTTATCGCGGTCTTCTTGACGATGGCGCGACCCAGGTTCTGAACGACGGTTCGGTCCACGTCCGTCGACGTCAGCGAAATAGTGAAAGCGAGGCGAACAGTCCCCGGCACAATGACGTCGCTAGCTCCGAGGTTGGGGAAGCGGGCCAAGAGCTACTGGTTCTGGTCGATCGATGGGTTGTTCGTAATAACGACGCTCTGTCTCACGCCTTTCGCCCCGAAGGGCTCCCGCACTTTGCGGTATGGATTAAGTTTGCGGCCGTATTGACTCGAAGACATATTTAGTAACTCTATTAAACCCGTATGGTTTTTTCTTTAATACATCGTTAAAAATGGCTGGTTACGATATTAACATGGACGAATTCGATCCCACTACGGGCGATCGAGACTATTACCGAGATGATGACCTAGATGATGATGAAATCGATGACGAAACACCCTTCATAGAGACTCTAGCCGGCGAGGAGATAGGTAGCGCTACCAACACCATTAGTCTCAGTCAGGAATTAGTCAAGTCAACTGTAGACGACTACTACAACAGTTTGGTAGAAAAAGGTTTGGTCCCGTCTGTCGGCCGCGACTACTCCAAGTTCGAATTGGATCGGTATGGTAGGTTGCGACTACGATCAGCACCAAATATCCCAAACATCAACATGAAGACTGCAAAATCCCTAGCGCTGAGCATCATTGCCAGAAACCGGGGCGGTGGCGAAATCGTAAGGGACGAACTAGGATTCGTAGAAGAGGGTTAAAATAATTATGCCGTCCCGTGCTGTAGAGGCCCTACAGTCTACCGACGAAACGATGGCGAAGACAGCCGCCGCGATAGAAACAATCTAACTAAGCGAGGTCCCTCGTGTAGCCACCGACGCTATTCGCACAATGGAGCTCAGCGAAAGAGAGATAGATGGAATACTCAGCACAATGAATGACCCACCGTTACCTCTTCGCGAACTCCGGGGATTCGATAAGGCTCTACAAACGGTCCTGGGCGAACTGGTCCTTAACCTCTCCAAACTCGCGGCGCTGGATGAAAATATCGCACTAGAAGAAAGAAAACTTGGGGAAGCCCATGGCGATAGAGAATCTACCGAGCGGATCACCGAACGCCTGCGATCGTTGCGGGATGAAAGAGCAGCTCGCTTGGAGGATGTATCGGCTTGCCGTGATGGTCTCCGCGCCCAAATAAGTCGGATCCGCGAAACAATCTCGAGGGTTCTGCACGAGGAGACGACACTCGGTGAGCGTCTTCGCACTCTGTTCAGAGAGCAGGGCGTCACGATATTAACCATCCTCACAGCTGTCGGCATGACTATATCTATCATAGTTCTACCTTTCACTGGAGGTGTGGCTGCACCCGCGCTAGCACCCGCGCCACAACCCGGCCCAACACCAGGTGGAGACAAGGATTGGGTAAAAAAGCATCTAAAATCCCTCGCCAGTCTCCTGGCTAAATTAGCCGGAAAGGCGGTTGGTGCGCTACCAGGACTGATCGGGGGTCTCGTTTCTTACTTGTTATCTATAGTATCAAAAACTGCCGGATGGCTCGCCGAGAGTACTTGGGCTTTAATCGTGGCGATCGCCGGTCTTCTACCATTCGCCACCCGACAGTTCCTAAAACCAAAGCACGAATAGTCCGACCGCCACGAGAGCGACGACGAACCCTATTTTTTCATCCTCGTGGGCTGTGACACTAGTTCCTAAGGAACTTGATGGGGGTGCTTTGTACTGGGGTGGGTGCTTGTGGTTTTATGAAATCGGTTCCATGCGCGATGCGCTTGATGATATCCGCGTTCACGTTTCCGTTATGACCGACATTCTGTTTGACGGTGGCGATTACGATCTCATTATTGTAACCATCAACCGGGTCGTCTCGTAGTATCATATTGCTCGGTGCCATATAAAGACCTATTCCAAATACATAGTCTACTGTGATGCCGGCATACTGCAAAACGTCTTGATACCGCTGGATCGCATCCGGGAGGTCCACCGGAGATGAGATGGCGTCCTCGACATTTACCAAGAACTGTTTATGGCTATCGAACGGCGTCCCGGTTCCTATTATAGAACTGCGCGCTTGCGCCTGTGCGCCGTGGATGACCCACACGTATGTGCGAATGGATTCGTTGAGGTGAGTAACCCCGGCATGAGTAAATCCAGTGCTTTTATCTAACATAAATGATCCCCACGCGGTATTTACCCACGCAGGTTGCTGAATGAAATCAACGTGTGCCGATTTGAAAGACCATGGTACTGGTGCCACGAAGTCGGTATTCTTTAGTTTTTTTTGGTGTTGGTAGATCCTTTGGGTGCTTCACAAACCCCATACCCGTCATGTAAATGTCACCTAAACCGAAAGTATACCAGAACTCTTTCTGGCGCCAGTCCGCGTCTTTTGGGACCCCAAATTCGTTACACAGTCTTTCGAACGCCCTACGGTTTGTATGCGCTGAAAATGGGATTCCAGCCGTCGTCCTGCTTCAGAGAGATTTTCTGCTCTTTGAGAATCCTCCTAATAGTGTAGTACGCGTGAAAGTTGTAAACGGCCCTCAAGAAGGGATCCTCCTAGGCCAGATGGTCCTAAGAGGAAACCCCGCATCCAGCTGTTGCGCACCATACGGCGAAGTTGAGCTGATTCTGCCAAAACTGCATCGGCGTCGCTTTCCACCCGTTCACAGCCTCCATGGTAGTAATCTTGGGCAGCCTATATTGTTCAAAGATGTCGGGGAAGTTGGTTTGAAAGCCTGTTCCACCGCTAACATGGATAGTGGGGTGCACAAATCGGGGAGCGCCCGCCTTAGTGGCGTAGACCCCGCCAACCGCGTACTTTGCATTAGAATTAAAGCCAAAAGCCTAGGTATCCATTGAAAAATATATATTATCATGTTTGCTACTATCACCAATGTTCAAAAAGAAGTCAATCGACAACTGCTGCGGAAAACACCGGGTAGGCCTCAGACCAATCACCTTCACGTTTGGGTGGGAGAATGTGGGGAAACGTGAAGGGTTTGGGTATGTGAAGGATGCACGTCAAGTATGGGTAAAGCTGCCTCCCGGACTGTGGAGTTTTAGACGGCTCAAACATGTTATCACCTCAGAGCTTGACAGTATAGTCAACCTCACAGTATCGAAGGCTACCGGACTTACAACAATGACAATCGGTCCAGACAGCCAGATAAGGATCTCCCCGACGTTGGATACTCGACTCGGGTTTAGAGAGACATACTCCGCGAATACAGGCTTGTTTACCCCGGGT
Source organism: Conchocele bisecta (assembly GCA_029237695.1). Lineage (NCBI taxonomy): Eukaryota > Metazoa > Mollusca > Bivalvia > Lucinida > Thyasiridae > Conchocele > Conchocele bisecta. The sequence goes on along the minus strand of CM055272.1, from coordinate 63,550,381 downwards.
GAGTACGTCGGTGATAACACGGTGGATTTTGTCTTTACAAAAACTCTCAGGGTGCACCTTGATTGGGTGAGCACATCGTACAACACGTTAGACGGATCTCCCAGCACATTACTGAAAACCGTGAGCCAGTGATTGTTTCTTTGGGGAGACTGTGACCTTAGACTTCCCATGCCCCGAGATGAAAGTTTTGGAATCGGGACATATCCACAAATTTACGGTCTCTATTCTTGATGATCAAGCGAGAGAGTTGAAGAACTATTACCCGATTTCGGTCGTCCTAGAAATTTCAAATTAATTCAAATAATTAGACTCAAGTTCATAATATAATTTATAACAACCAACATTATGAGTATATACGGCCCATGTAGTTCTTCCAATTTATTGACAATTTCGGATATAAATTATATTCTACAGGTGATTTTTTAACTACCGCAAAAAACATATCACTGATCAATAGAACCATGTCGGCGGCCACGAACGAGATTCATATGAGTATAGCACAGCTTAGAGTAGACGTCCTGACGGCAACTGCACAAGTTCGCGAAGAGGATCAGGCAGCAATTACTGAACTAGGTGGGAAAATAACCGAATTTCGGGAAGAGGCCCATACAGAGTTTATGGAAGTTTCCGATAAACTGAAACGTGTTCGTAGAGCCGCTCACAAAGCACTTGAGGAGACATCTGAAAAGGTTCGTGTTGAGGCCCATTCCGCTATCGCGCAGCTTGCCACATTGTTGGACACATCTGTAGAGCAGTTTAAGTTATTGCAAACACAAACACGTGTCATCACAGTTTGGGCTGAGAAGCGGGGCCCATTGAATGAGGGGCTCTATGGATATTCGGTCGGTGCCAAAGCGAGCAATATATATGGGGGATACGCCATGACAGCTCCAGGTACACTTCTCCGAATGGCGGTCTGCTCGGTTAATTGTAATGGTAAATCTGTGGGCGTGGTCGCCGTGAATCTCGTACTGGATGGGGAAGAACGGGCGATTGGAGTCAATAAACTCGCTGGAGATAGTTCAGCGGTGGTTTTATTCGCCGGTGACGATCCAATTAGACTTTCCGAAGGTAGTGCTATTAACTTTGTTACGAAAATCGCTGACCTAGCGAGTTCTTCCACGGTTATAACATTGTTAATTGAACTTGATTTATGACGAGTGAACATTTAATACCGTTGAACAATACCAACAATGTTGGACAATTGGAATTGGGGGATATGACCCCGTCAAACTTCAGGTTGGAAAATATCGTCGAGATACAGCAGATTCTAAAACAAGAGGGGGAAACTCGGAGGGTAAATGCTAACAAATATAAACTAGCTGCAAATATAGCGGAGGGGGTGAGCGCCGTGCTGGCAGCAATTTATATAATGGGTGGAGCCGGAACAGCCGCATTATTGTCTACAGTCGTGGCAATTCCCATTGCAGGGGGTTTAAGCGGGGTAGCCGCTGGGGCGGGGTTGTTATGTAAAATAAAAGTAGAAAGCACGACAGAATATCGGTTCTCGCAAGGTCTAAGAAAAATAGCATCGACGTTATCGTGTCCAAAGCGTTGGCCGATAACAATATATCGGACGCTGAATTTGAGTTGGTGGTGGAGGAGATGTCTCGATATGAGGATTTAAAAAATACTATTAGAACTAAGGCGCGCGCCACCCTTCCCAAGCTTGAGAATACTGATTGGGATACATTTAGGTTAAAACTGGGAGATAAAGTGGGGGAAAAAGTTACAACACCCACTGACCACCATACATTTCTATAACCTCAACTGTCCGTACCAGGAAGTAATCGTGTTACCATGTGCCGCAGTCAACACTCATATATATAGTGTATCTCGATAGCTTGGTGCATATGGTTAAACCAATACACAAAACAACAGGTATTGTTTATCTCCAGGTTTATGTTTCATAACTGTCTTGGTTGTGTGTGTGTGGTTTAACAACTAAACCAATACACGAAACAAGTACACCATCGTGGCATCGATAAGGCGAAATACACTCGGCTATAAATACCCATAACCGTGTAATTGGAACATTGTCGTCTGCTGATAGATTAAAAAAAGGTGGTCCATGCTCAGCATATTTTTCTTTGGTGGGTGCCCTATATATGCAAGTAGCGGTCTGGTAGGAACACCATTGATAAGGTAAGCAACCGGCATGACAACGGTGGTCGGATGGGGACGCTGTTTAACGTTGATAAATCATCGGGCGTGTTTATTCACTGAGCGCTCTGTTAAACTGTATAGGCAAGCAGCGGTCGGATAGGAACGCTGTTTAACATTGAGAAAATATCGGTTATATCTTTATAACTGAATTTCTGATTTGAATTATTACTAAACGATAATACTTGCGAGCACGTAATTCCTTGCTAACCAGTCGATGAGTAGCACGAGTGCCACCGCATGGTGGACATAGTATTGACTCGGATCTGGTCCCTACCCCGCAATGCCTACATGGGCGAGGCGAAACGGACCCTCTTCTCATCCATGTCCGGTGATGCTTGCAATACTCGTAAATACCGGTACGATGACACCTCTCGTGACTACCTGTCTTCAACCACGCACAATTAACTAGAACCATTGTGTGATTACATATACTGAGTATAACATAGGGAGGATTTATCAACTAACATGGTGTCATCTCCATCTCGTCTCATCCAGTCGAGGAAGTATAGTATATGGTCTCGTGGTTGATGAAACATATTTTTCACTCTTCTCATCCATACCCGGCTCCCAGAAGAACTCGTATCATTTTGACTCCCATATACTACTAAGCAGAAAACATTGTCAAAACATGCAATTCATTATTATATCTTTTGTGCAGAATAAAGAAGTACCTAACGAAACCTAGCAGAATACTATTCTTTAATGTATACACATTACCACATATTACTGTGCATCTGTTTGGGAAAGTTGCAGCATCGAGTCTCTCTCTAAAATTATTAAAGTACAGAAAAAAGCAGCAATACTTATCTTAGATAAACCTATAGACTACCCCTGCGACAAACGTTTTAAGGAACATAATTGGATGAAGTGCATGAATAACGTATGCCCAAATTATCTAAACAATGCATTTTAACAAACAACAAACAACAAACAGCAATTCATGGGTTAAACTTAAGGTTAGCAGATAAAAACAATATATATCTACCAAAACCTAATATTGAACTATTCTATTCTGGAGCCAAAATATGGAATGATCTACCAGTGTATGTTAAAACTGCCAAGTCCATGGAAGATTTTAAGAGCAAATACATAGTGCATGTTCATACAAGTACTCAACATGTGTAGCCCTTAATTTATTACTCATGTACAGTTTCATTAAATATATAAAAAAAAATCATACTGATGCGATTATTACACTGTGACTCATGTTTACATGTACTTGTATAAAATTATTATTTGTTAAATATGCGTGTACTTGTAGATAGATAGATGATCTCATGGAAGATTGGCTAGGCCAACTGACCTTCTTCTATAAATAAAGACGTTACTTACTTACTTACTTACTTATTTACTAGAACCCGAATTTGGAGTTAGTGGTTGAAAGTTAAGGATATAATCGGTCTGACAGCAACGTATGTTGGAAATTTTATTTGCAAAACATCAAAAAGCTTTCATTCCTTGGGTATGTTGACAGTATAACATGGGTAATAAAGTTCGGAACGGTAAATGTGTAGATAATTGACCATTTCTGTCGTTTGTAATGATTGGGCATTAGTAGTAGCACAAAACTATGTACATTACACAACACAAACGAAATCCACCCATATGTACCAAAAATTCACCAAAATACCCATATGACACAAACATACTGACCATCTGTTCAAACAAATGTTAATGTATATGTGTGACAGAGAGTATCATGTATTCTTTCAGATTTGCCATCATTCCACGGCCGAAAAAATGCTATGTCCGACACCTAATATGACCCAATATATGACCAATGGGATGGTTTCGTTCGGCTTTCGTCTAGACAACGTTCAGAAGTTCGAGAATTTTACGGCGCTGTTTCCTGGAATTTCATTGATCGTTGTCCCAGACCCTGTTATAGACACCGATCAGGCTGCGAGCTTTGACAACACATTTGACAATGAAATAACTATTACGGTAACTTCATCCAAACAATTATCCAGTTCCCTTTATATACTACACCTCTGCCTGCACTAATCTTTCAAATATTTGTCAATTATTTAGTATAGAATGCTTGAACAGTGTGCTTGAAAGTAAGCAGTTTGATTGGCTGTTCCTGAGCTGCAGCTCAGGAACAGCCAATCAAATTGCTTGAATACAAGTTGATATTATCAAAATATGTTCAGAAACGTTGCTATCTGAGCAGGCAGTGGTGTAGTGTTATAAGGTTATCGAACTTTGAAAATCATGGGTAATTTCTCTTACTGTCTGTTGCACGAAAACTGTCCAACTTTTACGGATATATCCACAATGTAAAAACAATATTGTTTTCTGTAATATTAAATTATAGCAAAATTTAAGAATTTTTATTTCGTAAATTTTTGTCTAATAAAAATTTACCAAATAAAAATTCTTAAATTTTGCTATCACTTAATATGGGGGAAAAAGAGGTGGAGAACGTGTAGAAGGAGTCGAAAGATGAAAACAAATGTAAATTGTCTCTTAAACATGGCTAGATAGCTTGGAAATGATTTAACTAAAGAAAACAAAAGTTAGTTTTTTGGAAATCGGCCCACTATTTCTGAAATTGGAAAAACATTCCCGATGTTTCTTGTTTTTTTTTCGCAATAAAATCAATATTTGACTAAATTTCACGAAATAAAAGAAGGCTCATTCATAACGTTTCATAACATTTAATATTATCAAAATAAATATTGTTTTTGCATTGTTTATATAGTCGTAACATTTGGGCAGGTTTCGTGAAACAGACAGTAGAGCTACTTCTCGGGAATCATTGACGTTAGATTTGCCAGGATTTGTCAAGCGTAACCCTTTCAACACCAAGTAACTTAATAGGATGTCCCATGCCAATGTTTCACGCTATTTCATTAATTTTGTTCATTCAAATTATCCCATTCTTCTAAAATGGTAATCTGTACGACGTTTAAAATTATTAACAAACAGTGGAGATCCTGATGAGACGGCTCGTTACGAGCCGGCTCATCTGAATCTGCACTGTTTGCAAACATTGTCTCTATAGAGGTCTGTGGTGTTGAAAGGGTTAAACCCTGGACAGATTTACATGACATTGTATTATAAATATTCTAATTCCTAATCTTATCGTAGTCTAACTCCCCATGTATGTCCACGGTCGGTAGGTACATGTGCACGTTGGTACATTTAGATGATAAGCGTTAGGTTGGTCCATGTGTTATTAGCCACGTGATACTTTTCAGATATGAAAAATAATGTATTTCATAGTAAATAGTGCATTATAATGTAACGCATATTGAAATGGCTAGTCTGTTTTAAAGGTACATGCCCACCAAGTAGGCACACACTGTTCTTTATATCAGATACATGCTCTGATATATTTTCTAGCAAAATAAACATTCATTTCTCATTACGCCCACGTATTTATTGGCATTATTATACATTTTATACCAGACGTAAACTTCCATACTGATACCAGGGGGGATAACCGTGTTTCCTTAAAATTTTAACGGACATTACTATTTATTAACTGTATTTATGTTTGATGTGCAATGATCATACTTTCTAATCTGTCGAAAATAGTATTGTTTCAGGTGACACATTTAATTAGCATAACTCATCTGCGTATCAAAATACCCTCGCGTCACAATCAGTAAAATAAAGATTACTAAATGATGGTATCTGTATAGTGGGAACTCGTATTTTTTAGAACTGGTGGAATAGTAACACAATTATACACTTATTTAATTCCTATAAAGAACATGCTGTGCCTATTGAATGGGCATGTACCTTCTGTATCTGGGGGCCGTTTAACTAAACTTCGTACGACTAAAATGTTCGTAAGTGCAAAATTATGATAGTTTGTAAAGTTCACATTAACAATGTTTTCTTGTAAATAATTATTGGATTTACATTTATTGAGCATAGGCAGCCTATGCTCAATAAATGTAAATCCATAAATTGAAATTTACAGACGATCTTAAATATGCACTTACGAACATTTTAGTCGTAGAAAGTTTAGTGAAACGGGCCCCTGTTATGCAAATTTAGTCTACATTCAACGTCAAAATCATATAATGTCACAGTTACAACATTGCATGGCTTGTTTCATTATACTACTGTCTGTTCCACGTTTTGCTGCCGACGAACTTTTGGCTATTAAACACATTATATTTAAAAAATATTTAAAAGTAAGTACTTTTTTATCAATAACAAAAATGTCACCCTCCCAAACAAAATTTATTTCATGAAATTCCATCAAATATTGATTTTATTGCGAAAACAACGATTTTCCTATGGGAATTTAACATGGGAGGATCAACAAACGAAAAGTTTTGGAAATTGACTCCCCAAGTTAAATTATCATAGGAAAATCGTTTTTTTCGCAATGCAATCAATATTTGATGGGATTTCATCAAATAATTTTTTTTGGGGATGGTGACTTTTTTGTTATTGATAAAAAAGTACTAACTTTCAGATAATTGTTTTATTTAATGTGTTTAATGGCCAAATGTTCGTCGGCAGAAAAACGTGGAACAGACAATAGTAGTTTTCATGAACGTTCCGGTCTCCTGTGGATATACTACATCTAATTGTTTATGGTTTATGGTTGACTACTCGGAATACAATACATGTGGCTGTGACTGAGGAAATGTGACTTATGTAATTTACGACCAGTGTCGATCCTGATACAACAGAGCGTTCCTCTATAATGATAACGATCTGTATTGCTTGTCAGACGCATGACGCAGTTTCATTTATGGCATGGCGAACAGTTCAGGGGCCCGTTTCACTAAACTTCGTAAGACTAAGATGTTCGTAAGTGCAAATTTAAGATCGTCTGTAAATTACAATTTATGGACTTACATTTATTGAGCATAGGCTGCATATGCAGCCTATGCTCAATAAATGTAAATCCAATAATTATTTGCAAGACAATAGTGTTAATGTGAAATTTACAGACTATCATAATTTTGCACTTACGAACATTTTAGTCGTACGAAGTTTAGTGAAACGGCCCCCAGATCCTGATCAGCCTGATGTGGATATACACTACTGTTTGTTTCGCGAAAGCTGCCCAAATTTTACGGCCATGTAAACAATTCAAAAACAATATTTGTTTCGATAATATTACATTAAAGGAAAATTGAGCCTTCTTTTTATTTCGTGAAATTTTGTCAAATATTGGTTTTATTGCGAACATTTGATTTCTCTATGGGAATTTAACATGGGGGAAAAAGAGGTAGAAGAGTTGTGGGAGGAGTAAAAAAAACGAAACATTTTGGAAATTGACTCCGAAACCTAGCTAGATTGCTTGGAAATGATCTAACTAAGAAAATAAAAGTTAAATTTTAAAAATCGGTCCAGTATTTCTGAAATTCTAAAAATAAATACCCATGTTAAATCCCCATAGGCAGACATCTTCACTCTTTAACATGGGGAAATTGTTTTCGCAATAAAATCAACATTTGACCATATTTCACGAAATGAAAAAGAAGGCCCATTCTTAAATTTTCCTTTAATTTAATATTATCGAAAAAAATATTGTTTTTGAATTGTTTATATGGCCAAAAAGTTTGGGCAGCTTTCGCGAAACAGAGTATAGTCGCAAATGTCATAAACCCAATTCTTCCAGTCACAGCCATAAGTAACATTGACCACATACTCTAGGGCCAGCGACTGGACGAAGCCTGCCTCGACTCGGACATCCGGATCCTGGTGGGTGGGCAACCGTGCGCATTCAAGAGCCGCTCGGCCACCACCATCACGTGTGACCCCGGGGAGACGTTCCCAGGCTCGAGCCGAGACGAAGACGTCTTGGTATGTTTTTGTATCCATGTCTGTTTCACGAAACCTGCCAACATTTTACGGCTATGTAAACAATGCAAAAACAATGTTTTTTTCGATAATAGTAAATTTTAGAAAAATTTGCTAAAATTTAAGAATGAGCCTTCTTCTTATTTCGTGAAATTTGGTCCAATATTGATTTTATTACGAAAAAAACAATTTCCCCATGTTACATGTAAATCCCTATAGACGTTTTGACGGCTGAAGATGTCTACAGTATGGGGATTTAATACGCGGACATTTTTCTTAATTGAGATATTTAACTTTCTTTTTCTTAGTTAGATCATTTCCAAGCTATCTATCCAGGTTTCAGTCATTTTCCAAAATATTTTGTTTTTCGACTCTTCCTGCAGCTGCTTCAGCTTCTTTTCCCCCATGTTAAATTCTCATAGAGAAATAATTTTTTATAATAAAATATATAGTTGACCAAATTTAACGAAATAAAAAGAAGGCTCATTCTTAAATTTTGCTAAAATTTACTATTATCAAACATAATTATTGTTTTTGTATTGTTGAAGATACAGTAGAACCTCTCTAAACCGGACACCAAGAAAACAGCGGTGATCTTATTTTTCATGAGTTTCTTGGTCATTTATGTCAGGTGATACTGTCTGTTCGTGATCGCATAGCACACAACTATGGCGCATAATGATCAACTGCCTGATGTACAGTGTAACCTCTCTAAGCCGGACAGCCTAGGGATCTCCCAGGGTGTCCGGTTTAGAGAGGTTTCACTGTATATGATGATATTTGAACCACTGGGTTGTTTTCATATCAGACAAGATATAGACAATCTGATACTTATGTACCGAATTCGGTGAAAATTGAAACAACACAGCGTTTCGTGTTTCTTGTATCACACTGAATATGGTGTTTACTACAGGTTGTCATTGGCAACACGTCCGTTCACTGGGGCAAAGTGACGTTTATTGAATTCTGGAAAGTGAAACAATTTATCTACATTTGCGTCAGCGTCGGCTGCTTAATTGTCGTCGTGATGGTGCTTATATGTGTATGCTGCCGTTGCCGACGACGACGGAAACACGAGATGAAAAAACGCGACAGCGCGTTGGAACTGGTTGAAAGTATGTATACTAGAAACGTTCTCAGTACCTGTATTTTTCTGTCCGTACCGTAGAAATTGAACCCATTCCTTTCGGAATACACATTTATACCGTCAACACAGTGCGAGTGTGCCGTGAAACACGGTGCCGTGAAACATTTTTGATATCCAGTCAATACTATTTTTGCATTTTACAGCCATTTGTAGGTGTTGGCGGGATAAATAGAATAGTAGGTTAGTGCCGTGAATGGGAAAACATATCTGGCGCGGCACGGAAACGGGATGTGCTCGCTCGGCAGAGCCTCGCCCATCCCGTTTCCTGAGCATTGCCAGATATTTTCCCATTCACGGCACGAACCTACTATTCTCTATTTATTTTTGTTCAAATGGTGGTCGCGTCATATATTTTTGAGGGTATGGAAAGAAACTCCTGGATTTTCGCAAACATTATGGCGTATTCTCAGCATGAAAAGGGTTAAACGTCAATAAAATAACGGTGACATTAATTTAAATCGTACAATTCGAAAACCACATACAGACTACATGTATATTTTCCAATTAGCGTGTCACGGAAATCTTCGGTAATTTCCGTGATATTCATTGAAACGGGCACCTGCTTACGGTCACTCTAAAAGCTTATATGTTAAAGTTGATAATAGGGCAATTCACATTCATAAGGATGATAATGCTAAACTCTCCTATATTGTTTTATTACCAGATTTGTGTAAAGTTAAATTCTCTTAATTTTGCAGTGCGACAAACATTTTCTACTGATTTGTAATTCATAGACTTTGTCTTATTTGATTATCTTTGACATAATTGCAACTTGCAATACTTAATATAATTTCATCTTTATTTGATATGGTTAGAAGTAATTAACGTAATTCCCTTTTTACATACATGGGAATTATAAATCTTGGTCAGACTACGTTAGTAACTATTTGTATCGTTGCATGTTTTATCTTGATTTCACGGCAATATTACCGAGATTTCCACCGATAATCGAAACTAGTATTGGTAAAAGTGTTACAAGTTATAAAATTGTTAATACATGGAAATGTGTTGTTTTTATTTTACAGATAATTAAGCAGAATCATCGCGAATTATTTACTGCAAACTAAAGTTCCTTCAACTTTATTTGTACAACCAGGTAGTGCGTATACGGCGTCGATCTAACCGCCATTAACATTTTCACAACAAAGGAAGAATATTTAATTCCACAGTTGGTATAAAATATTTGCGATGTCATTTACGGAAAACATATTTAACTTTGGAAATCATTTTCACGTGGTCATAAATGTCAATTTCAATAAAATAAACATGTTCGGGAAGTGATATACATGTTAGCCTGACACGTTAATTCGAATATCACAGTGGTCAATGGTCGACTCGTCACACTACATGTACATGGATTATTGATTTACATATCGATAAAATTGCATACATCACGTGACAACTGTAGCTTTCCGAGATATTACGGAAAAAGCCGATATCACGGAAATTGCCGACTGACCATCACGTATTGGTCAGCTGAAATTGACCATGTGATCACTATGGAATTTGTCCAGGTAAGGTGGCCGCGAAAGTTGGATATGTATGGGTTTTTGCGACCAGTGTAGATCCAGATCAGATCTGGCGGCCGTTTCACTAAACTATGTCCGACTAAAATGTTCGTAAGTGCAAAATTATGATTTCACATTAACAATGTTTTTTTGAAAACAATTAATGGATTTACATTTATTGAGCATGTGCTGAATACATGTATGCTCAATACATGTAAATACATTGCTTAAATTTACAGGCAATCATAAATTTGCACTTACGAACATTTTAGTCGTACGAAGTTTAGTGAAACGGGCCCCAGCACCGTTTGCCATTGTATTAATGAAACACTCTTAGCACTTCTAACAGGTAATCGCAGCGTGCGATATTGCTCGACTTTAGCAGCGTAATATCGTTGCGCGGCGGAACGAGTGGCATACTATTTTTATGCCCCCGCCACCGAATGGTGACGGGGGCATATAGTGTTACCGGCGTCCGTATGTCCGTCCGTACGTCCGTCCCGAAACCTTAACGCTCGGGTAAATGGCTTATAATTTATGTTTCCTTGCTCGGGTCTGCTTAACATTTCACACACGCATTGCTCCAATGGTCCTGTACCGCCCTGTGACAAATCCACATTCGTCCGCCCCCGCTAAGCCCAGAGTCAAGGTCACAGGCTTGGTGCGTTCGAAACCTTAACGCTCGGGTAAATGGCTTATAATTTCTGTTTCCTTCCTCGGATATGCTTCACATTTCATACACGCATTGCTCCAATGTTCCTCTACCGCCCTGTGATAAATCCACATTCGTCCCGCCCCCGCTAAGCACAGGGTCAAGGTCACAGACTTGGTGCGTTTGAAAGCTTAACGCTTGGGTAAATGGCTTATAATTTCTGTTTACATGCTTTCAAATGTGTCTCGTTTTCTTTGGCTGCCAGTGGGTGCTTTCGTGTGCCGACAGGTCACATTTCTAATTATTATATATGTACATCAATATAAGTACGAAGTTTAGTGAAACGGGCCCCAGCACCGTTTGCCATTGTATTAACCCGTTGAACCCGAAATCCCGCTATAGCGGTTTATGCAAAAAGTACAGATCCAGATGAGCCGGCTCGTCACGAGCCGTCTCATCAGGATCTGCATTTTTTGAAAGTAATTTTAATATTTCTTAGAACAAAAACACGCCCTTTTCATAAATGGACGAATCTGAAAATCATTTTGTGACCATTTGATTGGTCGGAACATTAGCATATCACAGTCCATTCCAGTTCCTTAGGGTTGAAAGGGTTAATGAAACACTCTAACAGGTGATAAAGATAGTTACCAGGCTTCAGACTTGTGGTATTCGATCAGGATATAAAGTTATCCCATCAACACATTGCGTATGGGCTGTGAAACACGGTGCCGTGAATATTATTTTGATATCCTGTCAATACGACCTAATCATTGCGTATGAATATGTGCGGTTGTCATACTAGTCGATTCTTGGATTTTGAGGATGCGGCTGGGGTTAACTTTTTGCATTTGAAAGATATTTGTAGGTGTTTACGGGATAACTAGAATAGTAGGTTAGTGTCGTGAATGGGAAAACATATCTGGCCCGGCAGGGAAACGGGATGGGCTCTGCAGAGCCTCGCCCATCCCGTTTCCTAAGCCTTGCCAGATATGTTTTCCCATTCTCGACACTAACCTACCATTCTATATGTACAGTAGCGCTTTTCTGCTCCTTACCTATTTGAATATATTAATATCGTATACATATCGTAATCGTATAGAATTGGTATATTTAATGATCATATCGTATGATCATATAATATTGGTATGTTTGTACCGTATAATCGTATAGTACAAACGTAATATACGAATATTATACAAACATACGATATCCGTTCGTATATCGATGGTCTAGCATAGCATAGCAGTTACGACCTTATGTTACTAGATCATCGATATACGATATATCCGTATGGATATGGTATGAATATACCGTAATCTGGTATGTTTGTACGATAGAAACGTACCAGAATTATACACATGTATAAAAATCGTATAAACGTACGATTTGAAAGGTATATCTATACGATATTGGTTGGTATGTACGGTACAAACATACCGTACGTTTATTATTATTGGATAAGTCGTATAGAAAAACAAATTATCGTATTGATATAGTATACGTATAGTATTGGTATAGTACTTATAGTATTTGTACAGTACTATAGTATTGGTATAGTACGTATAGTACTGGTATAGTACGTATATTATTGGTATTGTACGTATAGTATTGGTAGTTACGTACTGTATATAAGTACGGTATAGTATTGGTATTGTACGTATAGTTGGTATAGTACGTATAGTATTGTTGGTATAGTACGTATAGTATTGGTATAGTGCGTATAGTATTTGTACAGTACGTATATTATTGGCATAGTACGTATATTATTGGTATAGTAAGTATAGTATTGGTATAGTACGTATAGTATTTGTATAGTACGTATAGTATTGGTATAGTACGTATAGTGTTGGTATAGTACGTATAGTATTGATATTGTACGCATAGTATTGGTATAGCACGTATAGTATTTGTACAGTACGTATAGTATTGGCATAGTACGTATAGTATTGGTATAGTACGTATAGTATTGGTATAGTACGTATAGTATTGGTATAGTACGTATAGTATTTGTACAGTACGTATAGTATTGGTACAGTACGTATATTATTGGTATAGTACGTATAGTATTGGTATAGTACGTATATTATTGGTATAGTACGTATAGTATTGGAATAGTACGCATATTATTGGTATAGTACGTATAGTATTGGCATAGTACGTATTGTATTGGTATAGTACGTATAGTATTGGTATTGTACGTATAGTATTGGTATAGTACGTATAGTATTGACATTGTACGTATAGTATTGGTATAGTACGTATAGTATTGGTATTGTACGTATAGTATTGGTATAGTATAAATAGTATTGGTATAGTACGTATAGTATTTGTACAGTACGTATAGTATTGGCATAGTACGTATAGTATTGGTACAGTACGTATAGTATTGGTATAGTACGTATAGTATTGGTACAGTATAGTATTGGTATAGTACATATAGTATTGGTATAGTACATATAGTATTGGTATAGTACATATAGTATTGGTATAGTACGTATAGTATTGGTATATTACATATAGTATTGGTACAGTACGTATAGTATTGGCATAGTACATATAGTATTGGTATAGTACATATAGTATTGGTATAGTACGTATAGTATTGGTATAGTACATATAGTATTGGTATAGTACGTATAGTATTGGTATTAAGTACATATAGTATTGGTATAGTACATATAGAATTTTGGTATAGTACATATGTATTGGTATAGTAACGTATAGTATTGGTATAGTACATTATATTGGTATAGTACTTATAGTATAGGTATAGTACGTATAGTATTGGTATAGTACGTATATATTGGTACAGTACGAAAAAAAAAAAAAAAAAATATTATTGGTATAGACATATAGTAATTGGTATAGTACGTATTGTATTGGTATAGTACATATATTGTATTGGTATAGTACGTATTGTATTGGTATTAGTATAGTATTGGTATAGTACGTATAGTATTGGTAATTGTACGTATAGCATTGGTATAGTACATATAGTATTGGTTTATACATGTATTGGTATAGTACATATAGTTGGATATTTATATGTATTGGTTTAGTACAATAGTAATTGGTAGTAGTATAGTATTTGTAGTACGTATAGTATTGGTATAGTACGTAGTTTGGTATAGTACATATTAGTATTGGTATAGTACGTATAGTATTATGGTATAGTACGTATAGTATTGTATTGGATACGTAGTATGTAGTATTCAGGTATAGTACTGTACATTAGATTATTGGTATAGTACATATAGTATTGGTATTTAGTACGTATTAGTATGGTATACGGTATTAGTATTAGTACATATAGTATTGGTATAGTACGGTACTAGTTTTGGTATATAGGTATTGTATTGGTATAGTACATATAGTATTGGTATAGTTACATATAGTATGGTATTAGTACATTAGGTATGGTATGTACATATGTATTGGTATAGTACGGTATTGTAGATATGAGTACATAGTATTGGTATAGTACATATAGTATTTTGGTATAGTACATATAGTATTGGTAGTACATACAGTTTTGGTTAGTAATACAGTATTGGTATAGTACGTATTGTGCATTGTACGTATAGTATTGGTATAGTAGTATAGTATTGGTATAGTTACATATAGTATTGGGTACGTATAGTTGGTATAGTACGTTATAGTATTGGTATAGTGCGTATAGTATTTGTACAGTACGTATATTATTGGTAGTACGTATAATTATTGGTATAGTAAAGTATAGTATGTAGTACGTATAGTATTTGTATAGTAAGTTATAGTATTGGTATAGTACGTATAGTGTTGGTTATAGTACGTATAGTATGATATTGTACGCATATTATTGGTATAGCACGTAGTATTTGTACAGTACGTATAGTATTGGCATAGTACGTATAGTATTGGTATAGTCGTATAGTAGGTATAGTACGTATAGTATTGGTATAGTACGTATTGTATTTGTACAGTACGTATAGTATTGGTACAGTACGTATATTATTGGTATAGTACGTAATTTTGTATGTTATCGTATATTAGTTGGTATAGTACGTATAGTATTGGAATAGTACAGTATAGTATTGGTTATAGTACGTTATAGTATTGGTATTAGTACGTATTAGTATTGGCATAGTACGTATTGTATTGGTATAGTACGTATAGTATGGTATTGTACGTATTAGTATTGGTATAGTACGGTATAGTGACATTGTACGTATAGTATTGGTATAGTACGTATTAGTATTGGTATTGTTACGTTATAGTATTGGTTATAGTATAATAGTATTGGTTATAGTACGTATAGTATTTGTACAGTACGTATAGGTATTGGCATTAGTCGTATAGTTGGTACAGTACGGTATAGTATTGGTATAGTACGGATTTTGTATTGTACAGTTAGTTTTTGGTATAGTACATATAGATTGGTATAGTACATATGTATTGGTATAGTACATATAGTATTGGTATAATACGTATTGTTTTGGTTATAGTACATATAGTATTGGTACAGTACGTATAGTATTGGCATTGATAGTATAGTATTGGTAGTACTATAGTATTGGTAGTACGTATAGTATTGGTATAGTACATATAGTATTGGTATAGTACGTATAGTATTGGTATAGTACATATAGTATTGGTATAGTACATATAGTATTGGTTATAGTACGTATTAGTATTGGTTTTATGTACATATAGTATTGGTATAGTACATATAGTATAGGTATAGTACGGTATAGTATTGGAAATAGTACGTTATAATATTGGTACAGTACGTTTATATTATTGGTATAGTACATATAGTATTGGTATAGTACGTATTGTATTGGTATAGTACATATAGTATTGGTATAGTACATATAGTATTGGTATAGTACGTATAGTATTGGTATATTACGTTATGTATTGGTATAGTAGTATAGTATTGGTATGTACGTATAGTATTGGTATTTAGTACATATATGTATTGGTATAGTACATATAGTATTGGTATAGTACTATAGTATTGGTATAGTACATAGTTGGTGTAGTACAAAGAGTAATGGTATAGTACGTATAGTAATTTGGTATAGTACGTATAGTATTGGTATGTCATACATTATTGGTATAGTACTTATAGTATTGGTATAGTACGTATATTATTGGTATAGTACGTTATAGTATTGGTATAGTACGTATAGTATTGGTTATAGTACTATAGTATTGATAGTACATATAGTATTGGAATTAGTAACAGTATTGGTAGTACCAGTACATATAGTATTTTTTTTTGGTATATAACGTATAGTATTGGTATAGTTATATAGTTATTGTATGTATATAGTATTGGTATAGTACATATTAGTATTTGGTATTGTACATATAGTATTGGTATAGTATATAGTATTGGATTATTGTAAGTATTTAGTATTGGTATAGTACGTATAGTATTGATTATAGTACTTATGTATGTATTAGGTATATATAAGATAGTATTGGTTTTAGTACATATAGTATTGGTATAGTACATATAGTATTGGTATAGTACAGTATTGTATGCTATTGTCGTATAGTATTGGTATAGTACGTATAGTATTGGTATAGTACATATAGTTTTGGTATAGTACGTATAGTGTAGGTATGTACGTACAGTAGTGGTATAGTACATACATATTGGTATTGTACATATATAGTTGGTAGTACACATTTGGTATAGTATTATTAGTATTGGTATAGTACGTATAGTAGTGGTATAGTTACTGTATAGACATATAGTATTGGTATAGTACATATAGTATTGGTATAGTACAGGTATATAGTATGGTATAGGTAGACATAGTATACGTATAGTACATATATGTATAGTCGTATAGTATTGGTATAGTACGTACGTATGTATTGTATAGTACAGTACATATTGGTATAGTACATATAGTATGGTAGTACTATATATTGGTATAGTACGTATAGTATTGTCTAGTTACGTATACGTATGTATTAGTACATACAGTATTGTACGTATGACTATATATTGGATTAGTACATATAGTATTGGTATAGGTACGTACATATAGTATGTATATACGTATAGTATTGTATAGTATGCATATACGTATGGTATAGTACGTATGAGTATTGGTATTATTGTACGTATATGTATGGTTATAGTACATAGTATTGGAATAGAACATATAAGTATTGTATAGTACATATATATTGGTATTGTACGTATAGTAATTGGTATAGTACGTATAGTATTTGATAATAGTACATAATATTGGTATAGTACATAAAGTATTGGTATAGTACATATAGTATTGGTAAAGTACATACAGTATTGGTATAAAGTACATATAGTATTGGTATAGTACGTAAGTATTGGCATAGATATATAGTATTGTAATAAGTACGTTTAATAGTATTGGTATAGTACATATAGATTGGTAACGTAAATAGTAGTGGTATAGATAGTACGTATAGTAGTGGTATAGTGCGTAGAGTATTTGTACCAGTACGTATACTAAAATTGGTATAGTACGTATATATTGGTATAGTGAGTTATAGTATTGGTAAGTACGATATAGTATTTGTATAGTACGTAATATGGTATAGTACGTATAGTTTGGTATAGTACGTAATAGTATGATATTGGAACGCATAATATTGTATAGCACGTATAGTATTTGTACGTACGTATAGTAAAGGCATAGTACTATCGAGTATTGGTATAGTACTATAGTTTAGTTATAGTACTATTGTATTGGTATTGTACGTATAGTATTTGTACAGTACTATAGTATATTAAAGTACTATATTATGGTATATACGTATAGTATTTTTGGTAATAGTATACGAAGATTATAGGTATAGTACGTATAGTAATTGGAATAGTACCATAGTATTGGTATAGTACGTATATGTATTGGTATAGTACGTATAGTATTGCAGAGTACGTATTGTATGGTTTTAGTACGTATAGTATTTGTATTGTACTATTGTATTGGTATAGTACTATATGATAATTGACATGTACGTATATTATTGGTAGAGTACGTATAGTGATGGTATTTTCGTATAGTAGTGTTGGTATAGTATAAATAGTATTGTATAGTACGTATAGTACATTTGTACAGTACGTATATAATGCATAGTACGATATAGTATTGGTACAGTACGTATAGTATTGGTATATAACGTAGAGTATGTACAGTAAAGTTTTGTATAGAACATATAGTATTAGGTATAGTACATATAGTATTGGTATAAAGTACATATAGTATTGGTATAATACGTATACGTATTGGTATTAGTTAGATATTAGTATTGGTACAAAGTAACGTATTAGGTTATTGGCATAGTACATATTAGTATTGGTATAGTACATATAGTAATTGGTATAGTACGGTATAGTATGTATTAGAACATATAATTAGGTATTGGTATAGTACGTAATAGTATTGGTAATTAGGTACATATAGTATTGGTTTAAGTACATATTAGTATTGGTATTAGTACGAATAGTATGTATAGTACATAATTAGTAATTGGTATAGTACATATAGTTATATGGTATTAAGACAGTATTAGAATATTGGTATAGTACGTATTTAGTATTGGTATAGTTACATATAGTATTGGGTATAGTAACGTAATTAGTTATTGGTATTAGGTTTACGTTACATATTGGTATAGAAATTACAATATTGGTATTGGTAATCATATATTATTGTATAGTGCATTACATAATAGGTATAAGTACAGAGGATATTGGGTATATGTACGTAATAGTAAGATGGTTAAGGTACGTAAGTGAGGTATAAGTTACGTATCGTATTGGTAATAGTACGTATTAGGTTATTGGTAAGTACGTTTATAGTTATTGATAGCAAGTTACGGTATAGTATTGGTTACAGTATTAGCGTATAGTATTGGTATATGTTACGGTATTATTATTGGCATATACGTTATAGTATTGGAATTGTACGTATAAAGTATAGTATTTGTCATGGAGTACGTATAGGGTATTGTTTAGGTAAGTAAATAGGTATTGGTATAAGTACATTCAAATATTGGTTATAGATAATTAATGTATTGGTATAGTAATATCATTATTGGTATAGTACATATAGTATTGGTATAGTACGGTAATAGTATATATTGGTATAGTACGTATAGTATTGGCATAGTACAATATAGTATTGGCTATAGCACATATAAGGTATTGGTATAGTACAGTATAGTATTGGTATAGTACATTTAGTTTTGTTATAGTAATATAGTATTGGTATAGTATGTATAGTATTGGTTTAGTACGTTTAGTATTGTAATAGTACGTAAAAAATATAGTATTGGTATAGTACGTAGTATTGTAATAGGTACGTATAAAGGTATAAAGTATGGTACGTATAGTATTAGGTACTAGCAGTACGTATAGTTATTGGTACAGTTCACGTATAAATATTGATATAGTTGTATAGGTATGTACAAGTATTCGTAGTATTGGGGTATAGTACGTATAGGTATTGGTATAGTACCGTATAGTAATTGGTATAGTACGGGGTATAGTATTGGTATAGTTACGTTATAGTATGGTTTGTACAATAATAGTATTGGTATAGTACATATAGTGATTGGTATAGTACATATAAGTAATTGGTAGGTAACAAATAGTATTGTATAGTACATACATATTGCAATCAGTACAGTATAGTATGTATAGTACATATAGATATTGGTAAAGTACGTTATAGTATTGGTATAGTACGTAAAAAAATAGTATTGGTATAGTACATACAGTATTGTTAATATATTGTACATATAGTATTGAATAGTACAATATAGTATTGGTATAGTACGGTAAATATATAGTATTGGTATAGTACGTAATATTATTGTTATAGTACAAAATAGTACGGTATAGGTATGTATAGTAATTGGTATAGTACGTATAGTATTGGTATAGTACATATGGTATTGGTATTAGTACATTGGTAGTACATATGTATTGTATAGTACATATAGTATTGGTATAGTACATATAGTATTGGATATTACGTACGTATAGTATTGGTATAGTACGTATAGTATTGGATAGTACGTAATATAGTATTGGTATAGTACATATAGTATGTATGAGTACATATAGTATTGGTATAGTACAACAATAGTGGATATTGTACCTATATTATTTGGGTATAGTTACATACATTATTGTATAGTACATATAGTATTTGGTATAGTACGTATAGTATTGGTAATAGTAACGTATAGTAGTGGTATAGTACCTATCGTATTGGTATAGGTACGTAATATTGGTATATAAGTATAGTATAGAATACAGTACTACTGTAATTGGTACAGAAAAACGAATAGTATTGGTATAGTACGTATAGTATTGGCATAGTACGTATAGTATTGGTATTGTACGTATAGTATTGGCAATGTAACGTAATATTATTGGTATTGTACGAATTAATTGGTAAAGTAGACGTATAGATAGGCATAGTACATATAGTATTGGTATAGTACATATAGTATTGTATAGTACATAGAGTATGGTAGAGTAACATATAGTATGTATATACATAGTAGATTCGGTAATTAGTATTGTATGGAATAGTACGTATATATTGGTATATACGTACAAAATTAAGTATTGGTATAGAACGTATAGTATTGGTATAGTACGGTAATAGGTATTGGCATAGTACGTATGGAAATGGTAATAGTACATATATATTGGTAAAGTAACGTATAGTATTGGTATATGTACTATAGTATTGGGTAAAGTACGTACAGTATATGGTATAGTACGATAGTATGGTATAGTAACATATCGTACGTATAGTATTGTATGTACTATAGTATTGGTATAGAACAATATAGTATTGGTATATACATATATAGTGATTGGTATAATAACGTATAGTATTTGGTGATAGTATATATAGTATTGGTAAAGTACGTATAGTATGGTATACGTACTATATAAGTATTTGGTATAGTTACATATAGTTTATTGGTAATTAGGACATAATAATAATTGGTATATTACGTAAATAGTAATTGGTATAGTACGTATTGGTATTGGTTTATAGTAACAATATAGTATTGGCATAGTAGTTAAGTATTGGTATAAGGTAAAGTAACATTATAGTATGGGCTATAGTACATTATAGTAATTGGTATTAGTTTAACATAATTAGTATTGGTATTTTAGTACATATAGTATTGGTATAAGTACGCATAGTATTGGTATAGTACATCCATCTATTGGCATAGGAATATTGTATTGAGTATAGTAATTATAGTATTGGTAATAGTACGTATAGTAAGTGGTATAGTGACGTATAGTTTTGTTATAGTACATAAAGTATAGGTATAGTACATATAGTATTGGAATTGTAACATATGTATTGGTATAGTACGTAAATATTTAGTATTGGTATACTAAGTATATTATTGTTATTAGTACAAATAGTTTGGTTAGTATGTATCGTATTGGTATAGTTACGTATATATTGGTATAGTACAAATATAGTATTGGTATAGTACTTTGGTTTAGTACATATGTATTGGTATAGTAATATAGTATTGGTATAGTACATATGTATTGATATTTACGTATATAGTATTGGTATATACGTATAGTATTGATTTAGTACATATAGTTTGGTTATAGTACATAAGTATTGGTATAATACATATAGTATTTGGTATAGTACATTCTGTATTGGTATTGTAACATATGGTATTGGTATAGTAAGTATAGTATTTGGATTAGTACGTATAGTATGGTTTAGTACGTATAGTATTTGGTTTAGTACAATCTTGTATTGGTATAGTACGTATTGTATTGGGATAGTACGTATTGTATAGTATTGGTATAGTACGTTTAGTATTGTATAGTACGTAAGTATTGAGTCTTAGTAATCAATATGGTATAGTACATATAGTATTGGTATTAGTACATACATTATGGGTATAGTACATATAGTATTGGTTTAGTACGTATAGTATTGGTACTCGTACGTATTTTGTATTGGTATAGTACGTATGTATTGGTATAGTAGTATAGTATTGTATAGTACGTATAGTATTGTTACAGTACGTATAGTATTGGTACAGTTTAGTATAGTATTGGTATAGTACGTTATAGTATTGGTATAGTACGGTATTAGTATTGGTATAGTACGTATAGTATTGGTATTGTACGTATAGTATTGGTATTGTACGTATATTTTGTTATTGTCGTATATTTTTGGGATAGTAGTATAGTATTGGATAGTACATATAGTATTGGTATAGCACTTATAGTATTGGTTATAGTACATATAGTATTGGTATAGTACATATAGTATTGTTATAGTACATAATAGTATTGGTATAGTATTGTATAGTATTGGTATAGTAACGTATTAGTCATTGGTTAGTACGTAAAAATTATAGTATTGGTATGTACGTATAGTTATTGGTATAGTACGTATAGTATTGGTATAGTACGTTTAGTATTGGTATAGTACGTATAGTTTTGGTACAGTACGTATAGTATTGGTATAGTTCGGTATAGTATGGGTCCTGTTACGTATAGTATTGGTATAATATGTATAGTATTGGTTTTAGTACGTATAGTATTGGTATAGTACCGTTTTTATAGTATTGGTATTGTACGTATAGTTTTATTGGTTATTGGTACATATTGTTTATTGGGAATAATTACATATAGTATTGGTATAAGTAACATACAGTATTGGTATTAGTACCATTATTCGTAATTGGTATTAGGTACATATAGTATTGGTATGTTGTAACTAAGTAGTTGGTATTGACGTATTGTATTTGGTATTTAGTACGTATAGTATTTGGTATTAGGTACGTATAGTATTGGTATTAGTACGTATAGTATTATAGTATTGGGTATAGTACGTATAGTTTTGGGTACAGTATAGTATAGTATTGGTATAATATGTGTAGTTTTGGTTAGTAGTATAGTATTGGTATAGTAGTATATGTTTTGGTATTGTTACGTTTAGTATTGGTATTGTTTTTTTTATTACGTATAGTATTGGTATAGTACATATGTAATTGGTATAGTACATACAGATTGGTTTAGTTACATATTAGTATTGGTCTTAGTTACGGCTATTGTATTGGTAATAATTAAGTATTAGGTATTGGTTTAGTTTACCGAATAGGTATTGGTATAGTACGTATGGAATTGGTTTATTACATATAGTACTTGGGTATAGTAACGTTATTGTATTGGTATAGTACGTATAGTTTGGTATTAGTACGTACAGTTTGGTATAGTACGTATAGTAGTGGTATTGGTACTTATAGTAACGTATAGTTTGGGTATAGTTACGTATTAGTAATTTGGTATTAGTACATATAGTATTTGGTATGAGTATATATTGTTATTTTGGTTAATTACGTATTGTATTGGTATAGTAATATAGTATTGGTTAGTAGTTTAGTATTGTGTATTGTACATATTTAGGTATTGGTTTAGTTAACATATAGTATTTGTATAGTACAAATAATTATTGGTATAGTACGTTTAGTATTGGTATTAGTACGTGAGTGGATTGGTATAGGTACATATAGGATTGCATACTAAGCTTATAGTATTGGTATTTTAGGTACTTATTTAGTATTGGATAGTACATATAGTATTTGGTATAGTTACGTATAGTATTGGTATGTAAATTAGTATTGGTATAGTTACATTACAGGTAGTGGGTACAGTACATTAACAGTATTGGTTATTGTACATTATAGTATTTTTGGCATTTAGTACGTATAGTATTGGTTTAAGTACGTAAGTATTGGTATATTACATATTGAAATTGGTATAGTACATATTGTATTGGTATAGTACGTATTGTATTGGTTATAGTACGCATTGTAATTGGTATAGTAAGTATAGTATTGGTAATAGTACATTACAGGTATTGGTATTGTACGTATTGTTTGGTTTAGTACATTACAGGTATTGGTATAAGTACTTACAGTTTGGTTATTGGTACATACAATATTGATATAGTACAATTACAGGGTATTGGTAAGTACAATAAGTATTGGCATAGTTACGGTTATAGTATTGGCAAAGGTACATTACAAGTTTTGGTATGTACATTACAGGTATTGGTTATAGTTCATACAGTAGTTTTGGTATAGTTCATTCATTCGGTATTGGATTTAGTAAACCCCCGGTATTAGTTTGGTATAGTACGTAATATTAGTTTTGGTATAGTACATATAGTATTGGTATAGTACTTATAGTATTGGTTAGGTACATTACAGTATTGGTATTGTTCGTATAGTATTGGTATAGTACGTTTTGTATTGGTATAGTACGTATAAGTTATGGTATAGTTTTACCGTATTGGTATTGGTATTTTACATATGTATTGGTATAAAGTACGTATGTATTTGTATAGTACCTATAGTATTAGGTATAGTACTATTGTATTGGTATAGTAGTTTAGTATTGGTATAGTACATATAGGTATTGGTTATGGTACGAATAGGATTGGTTAGTTTTTAGTATTGGTATAGTTACGTTAGTATTGGTATAGTACGGTATAGTATTGGTATAGTACGTATATTATTGGGTATTTGTACGTATACTATTGGTATAGTACATTACTGTATTGGTATAGTACATACGTATTGGTATAGATTATTATAGTATTGGTATAGTCACGTATAGTATTGGTATAGTAGTATAGTATGGGTATAGTACATATAGTATTGGTATTTTAGTACGTATAGCTATTGGTATATAAAAAATAAAGTTAGTATATTATTGGAATAGTACGTATAGTATTGGTATAGTCATACAGTATTGGTATATTGTAATATTGGTATTGGTATAGTACGCATAGTATTGGTATGTTACGTATAGTTTGGTATAGTAGATATTGTATGCAGTAGGTATAGTATTTGGTATAGTACGTATATATTGGTATAGTACTATATATTGGTATAGTACATAGTATTGGTATAGTATCAGTATTGGTATAGTACGTATAGTATTGGTATAGTCATAGTACATTCAGTACTGTATAGGTATAGTACATATTGGTATAGTACATATAGTATTGGTATGTGTAGTATTGGTATAGTACGTATTATGTAGTTGATATAGTATTGGTATAGTACGTATTAGTATTGGATAGACGATAGTATTTGGTATAGTATATAGTATTGGTATAGTACACATAGGTATGGCTATAGTACTATGTATTGGTATAGTACGTTATGTATTGGTATAGACTAGTACGGATATAGTATTGGTATACGTACGTATAGTATTGGTATAGTACGTATTAGTATTGGTTTTA
The DNA here is from genome assembly GCA_029237695.1 of Conchocele bisecta. NCBI lineage: Eukaryota > Metazoa > Mollusca > Bivalvia > Lucinida > Thyasiridae > Conchocele > Conchocele bisecta. Next base: position 63,524,806 of record CM055272.1, on the reverse strand, counting down.
GTACATAAGTATTGGTAAGTACTATAGTATTGGTATAGTACGGTATATTTTGTATAGTTCGTATAGTATGTACGAGTATTGGTATAGTACATATAGTATTGTATAGTATTGTATATAGGTATGTATTTTGGGTGTACTTATTTTGATTGTATAGTACATATAGTATTGGTATAGTACGTATTAGGTATAGGTATAGTACGGTATAGTATTGGTATAGTACATACAGTATGTATAGTACATACAGTATACTGGTATATAGTATATATTGGTATGTACATACAGATTGGTATGATTAGTATTCGATTAGTATATTGGTATGTACATAGGTATTGTATAGGTACATAAGTATGGCTGGTAATACATATTGTATAGTACATGATAGTACGTATTGTATTGGTATAGTACGTATTAGTATTTGGTATAGTACATACAGTATTGGTATAGTACTACAGTTGGTATGTACGTATATTGGTATAGTATATAGTATTGGTAGTACGTATTAGTTGGATAGTTACATATAGTATTGGTATAGTATAGTCATATAGTATTGGTATAGTTACATACAGTTGGTATAGTACGGTATTAGTAGGTATAGGTACATACAGTATTGGTATAGTACGTACAGTATTGGTTTAGTACGTATAGTATTGGTATAGTAGGTATAGTATTGTATAGTATATTGGTATAGTATAGTATATTGTATAGTACTTTATAGTATTGGTATGTCATATAGTATTGGTATAGTACGTATAGTATTGGTATGTACATACAGTATTGGTATGTACGTATAGTTAGGTGCGTATAGTAAGTTATAGTATTGGTATAGTACGTATATAGTATTGGTATTGTACGTATAGTATTGGATGTAGTATAGTATTGGTATGTACGTATAGTATTGGTATAGTAATAGTACATATAGTATTGGTATAGTACATATAGTATTGGTAGTAGTACATATAGTATTGGTATAGTACATATAGTATTGGTATAGTACACTATAGTATTGGTTGTTAGTCATATAGTATTGGTATAGTACATACAATATTGGTATTAGTAGATACAGTATTGGTATAGTACATATAGTATTGGTATAGTAAAAAAAAAAAATACATTATATTTTGTATTGGAATATACTAGGTATGTATTGGGTAGTACATACATGTATTGGTATTATAGTACGTATAGTATTGGTATTATAGTACAATATATATGGTTATAGTACATACAGTATTGGTAGTAGTACGATATAGTATTGGTATAGTACATATGTATGTATAGGTTTAGTACGTATGTATATAGTATATAGTACATATAGGTATTCGGTATATTGTACGTATAGTATTGGTATAGTACATGTACAGTATTGTATAGTACGTATAGTATTGGTATAGAGTACATATAATATAGTATTGGATAGTAGTATAGTATTGGTATAGTACATATAGTATTGGTATAGTACGTATAGTATTGGTATAGTACATATAGTATTGGAATAGTACGTATAGTATTGGTATAGTACATACAGTATTGGTATAGTACGTATAGTATTGGTATAGTACATATAGTATTGGTATAGTACATATAATATTGGAATAGTACATATAGTATTGGTATAGTACATACAGTATTGGTATAGTACGTATAGTTGACCTGCAGAAAAGCGCTACTGTACATGTACACTCGCTACAAATCCAAAAAGCCTTATTAGAGAAACATGATGGGTATTTCATTGATGAAATGGCGAACAGTGCATATGTTGATCATCATCACGTGTGTAGATCCCGATAAAATAACACACATAACAATCTATTTTGCTTGTTAGAAGCATGGGGGGTTCTTCATTGATGAAATGGCGAACGGTGCATATCCTGATCAGACTGTGAGGATGCACAGACTGATCTGGATCTACACTGGTCGCATAGCCCATAAGCCAAATTTCTGTATTCACAGCGGCACCTGGGCGATCGGCGAACATTTACGTTGAGCCTGGATCAATCACCAACCCAGTTGCTTTGATAAAACCCATACAACCCGACAGTCCCCGAACTCCAACGGACATTACCGAAGCGTTCATACAGCGTCTTCATACGGACGTGTCGAATGCGATTAAATCGTCGATTATTGACAGGTCACATATTGAACCTGGTAGAACCTGCACACACAAAGGTAAGAAGTGGCACCTGCTAAATTGCCATTATTGACAAAATAGTTCAATAGCCTTTTCAATTTAGTATCATATGTTGACTCATTTGTGTCGCGCCCGCTTGCGAACAGCGCGATATAGTAGTCGGCACATTGGCGTACGTACGTCCGTCCGTACGTATGTTCGTATGTGCCGGGTTAAAGGTTTTGATTAACGTTTTTCGATATACTATCAAAGCCTCGGCGGGCGCGACATGCGGGCCGCGACCATTTACATGTAGTATGAACAACGAACAGATTGGGGGGTACATACACAATTATGTAAGACTCAGAACGGGGGCCAAATCTCAGAACGGGTGCTGAATCCGAGAACGTGGGTCAAATTTTCCCAGGGCGGGGGCCTATTGTCCGTTTTGATTTCAAGCCTGAATGACGTCAAAGTTAGTGACGTAACGTCACGCTCTGGTTGTATGGTGCTGATAAATAAATGGCGACAAGTAGTGAAGACGCCGGGGTTTACATCTAGGCCAAACGTACATTATATACATGTACATGTAGGCTGCCGTGAAGTGCTTAGCAATGAAGTGAAGTCAAAGTATATATCCTGTTTCCATGACGGTCGTATCTTGTAAATGCCTTGTATCTCGTATTGTCCGGCATTTTTAAGATTGGCCCTCGTTCTGGGATTGACGTCACGATTTCGCCCCCCGTTCTGGGATTATCCCCCGTGCTGGGATTGACCCCCATTCTGAGACTGACCCCTGATCAGGAATTACACATATTATCGCCACTCTGTCGGTCTGTTCGTATGTTCCTCTGTTACTCCGAAATTTGCGTTAACGTTTTCGGCTCCCTATATGTATTTCATGTAACACGCATTGGCTTGTGAACAAAATATTCCACTGGGGCGGGTTGAACCTGGTTCAACCGCCCCAGTGGAATATTTTGTTTACTAGCCATTCCAAGGCGGCACCCCATGCTGTCATATCGTCGTGTACTGCGTACTTTATTGTGATTGTTTGTCCTCCTGTTAACAATTCGTTCCCACGATATAACAATTCGTTCCCTCGAATTAACAATTTGTTCCCAAGAAATGACAATTCGTTCCCTCAATTTAACAATTCGTTCCCTCGAATTAACAATTCGTTCCCAAGATATAACAATTCACGAAATGACAATTCGTTCCCTCAATTTAACAATTCGTTCCCTCGAATTAACAATTCGTTACCACGATATAATAATTCGTTCCCGTGAGAACGAATTGTTATTTCGTTGGAACGAATTGTTAAATGGAGGGAACGAATTGTTATTTCGTGGGAACGAATTGTTAATTCGTGGGAACGAATTGTTAAATTGAGGGAAAAAATTGTTATTTCGTGGCAAATTGTTATTTCGTGGGAACGAATTAATAAAAAAAAGAATTATACGTCCCCTGCGGCACACCATAATATCTCCCTTACTTACATGTTATCACCATGTATACATTTGTATTGCATATTAAACATACACACTCAAAGGCGTTTTATCAAATATTGTCACAATCGTTTGTATTTCGTCGATATACAATACACGCAGGTCGTTTGCAATGCCTAAAGAGAAAAGCCGGAACATATTGAATATCAGAGTCATCATCTGAGACGCCATGCATTTCATGTCGCATATACGTGTCGGTAACTGGAGAAATGGGACTACGGTATATCTGATCAGTGTAGCCCATTCATGTAGCCTGTTACTGTTAGCTGTCTATATTGCTTGTTATACGCATGCTGAGTGTTTCATTGAAGGAATGGCGAACATCGCAGATCCTGATCAGACTGTGCGGATGCACAAAGCCCATAAGCCCCATTTCTCAGTCACAGCCACATATACGGACTGTCTACATCTAACCATGTTAATAGAATGGCTTCCGTTTCAGGTAAACATATTCGGGTGATCAACGGAGATTTCCGTCAGGGATCGGCATCTTCCGTCGGTGGGACTCCCGTCATGATCAAAACACTGGTTACACCCTACCCAGGTTTGTGGCAAGTTATGTTTAATCATGTTTGTAGTCAACCCTTCTTCTAGATATCATACATGGCATATTCCATCTGCTTATTATGACTACATGTACATGTATGTCCCAATATTTAGACTGTCCTTGCATTCATAATGGAAAAGCCCATTCAACGTATTGCGTTTATAAATATCCCAGTACATTACACTAGTTCCACGTGACGTCGCGCGAGGTTGTTGATTTGTTAAAGGTACATGCCCACGCAGCAGGTTACACTGTACTACTACTTTTAATTTTCTGTCATGCCTTATATGAGCCATTTGTCTACCGACTATAATGAGTTATTTTTAATTACGGTGCGTGTTAATTGGTGTTAAATCGCATTTTATATGCCGCGACCAGAAAGGGTATTTTCCGACCTCGTGCTATTTTTACCAACACGCGTCACGTGACACGGTCAATCATATCACATCTTTGACATGCGCAGTGAAGTATCGGAAGTTGAGAAGAAAAATCTCTGTTCGAGTCCAAATCTAAATCTCCACGTAACTCTTTCCTTTTGGTGATCTGGTCGCCAATATTAACCACTCTCTCTCTCTGTACTGCCTGTTCCTCAGACATTTCGCCTTTTTTTTGGCCGACGCCGTTTCATACAATTTCCGCCCTGGACGTTTCGACATGTTGATATTCTTGTTTACATATTGGGAAGCCTACTGGCGCGCGTATCATACTGCGCATGCGCACTGCAAGCCGTGATGTGAAAGTCGTCGTCCCCGCACATTATCAAAATAGACTGCTACCGCCGCGCGTCGCTAACAGTAAATTGATAATTAATAAATGATTATATTTGTATAGCGGGCACTCGTAATTTTTAGAACTGGTGGAATAGTGACATAATTATACACTTATTTAATTACTATAAAGAACATTTTGTGCCTACTGCGTGGGCATGTACCTTTAAAGTTTGTTTGACATCATTAAAGTACATGACGTTCCTCGTCGTTGTCAATAACGTCATGCTATGGACATGCATTGTTGCTGTTCATGCCGTAATACAAGGTTATTCTTAATTTAATGCCCTATTGCTTATTTACATTTTTGAAACTATCAGAAAATGCAGTGTAAATATAAGTAATAAAACCATGGGCTGTTGAATTTACTGTTGTGCATACTACATTTTGTCTGTTTAAAGTGCGTGAACTCCTCTTTAAACAGACCAAATGTATTGTAAAACCACAGTAAACACAACAGCCCATGGTTTTATTCCTTAAATAGTGTCCCAAAATATATAATTACATGTAAATTATTAATATTAAGTCTATTGCATAAAATGGGCATTCGAGGTGCAATGACACAGTGTATTAAAACTAAAATTACACTAAGTGCAATTCATAGGCAAATGGAACCTCTGCAGAACACATGATATATGTGATAAGTTTAGCTTCATTGTATACATCCCCACTGTTTGGCGTCTTTGGCGTCTACATATTTTGCAGTATTATATTGTATGCTGAAGAGCCAGTAGGCATATTGCTAAATGTGGCTGTGACTGGATAAATTAGGCTTATGGGATGTTTGACCAGTGTAGCTCCTGATCAATAGCACACTTCTGTAGCCTAATACTTATCTTTATCACACGTTTGACCAATTTCCGGGTGTTGTTTCTGTATTAATACAGCTAGTGTGCAAGGTATGTGCATGAGGATTTGATAAATAAGTTAGATCACGTTTGTCCGCATGTCGCTAAAGCTCACGGATTATCTCATCGTACATGCGGACGAACCGTGATCTAACTTATACAAATTCCTTGTTAGAATAGAAGCATGATAGGTATTTCACTGACGGAATGGCGAATAGTGCAGAACTGTGTGTCCCAATATTCGTGACAATATTGGGACATACATATAGAGATATTAAATCTAATTACGTGCTAATATCTATACATGTATGTCCCAATATTGTCACGAAGCATGTAATTACATGTAATATCTCTACATGTATTTCCCAATATTGTCACGAAGCATGTAATTACATGTAATATCTCTACATGTATGTCCCAATATTGTCACGAAGCATGTAATTACATGTAATACTTATCGTACATGTATTGTCCCTATATTGTCACGAGAAGATGTAATTACATGTAAATATCTCTACCCATTGTATAATTCCCATATGTACACGAAGCATGCAATTACATGTAATATCTCTACATGTATTGTCAATATTGTCACGAAGCATGTAGAATTACATGTCAATATCTCTACATGATTTCCCAATATTGTCACGAAGCATGTAATTACATGTATTAGCCTTTGTCAGTAATTACATGTAAACATGTCACATATTGTCAACGAAGCATGTAATTACATGTAATATCTCTACATGTATTTCCCTAATATTGTCACGAAGCTGTAATTATACATGCATCTCTACATGTATTTCCCAATATTGTAACGAAGCATGAATATTAGCATGTAATTAATAATACTCTATGTATCCCAATATTGTCACGAAGCATGTATTACATGTATATTCTAACATGTATACCCAATATTGTCACGAAGCATGTAATTACATGCTAATATATCTACATGTATTTCCCAATATTGTCACGAAGCATGCAATTACATGTAATATCTCTACATGTATTTCCCAATATTGTCACGAAGCATGTAATTACATGCAAATACCTCTACATGTATTTCCCAATATTGTCACGAAGCATGATATTACATGTAATATATATACATGTATGTCCAAATATTGTCACGAAGCATGTAATTACATGTAATATCTCTACATGTATTTCCCAATATTGTCACGAAGCATGTAATTACATGTAATAGCTCTACATGTATGTCCCAATATTGTCATGAAGCATGTAATTACATGTAATATCTCTACATGTATTTCCCAATATTTTCACGAAGCATGTAATTACATGCTAATATCTCTACATGAATTTCCCAATATTGTCACGAAGCATTTAATTACATGTAATATCTCTACATGTATTTCCCAATATTGTCACGAAGCATGTAATTACATGTAATATCTCTACATGTATTTCCCAATATTGTCACGAAGCATGTAATTACATGCTAATATCTCTACATGTATGTCCCAATATTGATACGAAGCATGTAATTACATTTAATATCTCTACATGTATTTCCCAATATTGTCACGAAGCATGTAATTACATGCTAATATCTCTACATGTATTTCCCAATATTGTCACGAAGCATGTAATTACATGTAATATCTCTACATGTATGTCCCAATATTGTCACGAAGCATGTACTTACATGTAATATCTCTATATGTAGTCCCAATATTGTCGAGACAATGTAATTACATGTATATCTCTACTGTTCAATATTGTCACGAAACATTTATTACATGTAATATCTATATGCCCCGATATTGTCCAAACCCAATATAATACATTGATATCCATAAAAGCCCGATATTGTCCAAAAGCATTATAACAAGTATATTCTATATGCCCCGATATTTGTCCAAAAATTCATATATTACATGTATATCATATGCCCCGATATTGTACTGATATGTCCAATTAGTGTCCTCCCATTTTATAATTACATTATTATTCATATCCCCCGATATTGTCCAAAATCTATATTTACATATGTATTACCATATGTCACGAGATGCTTTTTATTTAACAATGTATAAAATCTATATGCCCCGATATTGTCCAAACAATATAATTACATGTATTATCCATAATGTCCCGATATTGTCCAAAAAGCATATAATTAGATGATTATATATGCCCCGTTATTGTCCAAAAATCATTACTTAATTATTTATTATCATATGCCCCGATATTGTCCAAAATCATATAATTACAGGTATTATCCATATGCAGATATTTTCCAAAGCCCCATATTATTTACATGTATTATTCAGTGCCCGATAGTCAAAAATCATAATTACATATTATCCATATGCCCCCGATATTGTCCAAATCATATAATTTCATGTAATTTATCCTTATGCCCAGATTTTTTCCAAATGCCCAGATAATTCAGTATTTATCCATGCCCAGATTACCAAAAAGCATAATTACATGTATTATTCAGATGCCCCGATATTGTCCATTATCATATATTGTCTTACATATATTATCCATATGCCCGATTTATTGTCCCAAAATTTTCATATAATTACATGTATTATCCATTTGCCCAGATATTTTCCAAAAGATATTTTAATAAATGTATTAACAATATGCCCAGAATTATTTTCCAAAAAGATATAATATGTTATTCAGATGCCCGATATTGTCCAAAATCATTATAATATCATATATTATCCATATGCCCGATATTGTCCAAAATCATATAATTACATGTATTATCCATATGCCCAGATATTTTCCAAAAGCATATAATTACATGTATTATCCATATGCCCAGATATTTTCCAAAATCATATTATTACATGTATTAATCCATATGCCCAGGATATTGTCCAAAACAAAACATATATTACATGTATTATTCATGCCCAGATATTGTCCAAAAGCATATAATTACATGTATTATTCATATGCCCCGATATTGTCCAAAACCATATTATTACATGTATTATTCATATGCCCAGATATTGTCCAAAACCATATTATTACATGTATTATCCATATGCCCCGATATTGTCCAAAACCATATTATTACATGTATTATCCATATGCCCCGATATTGTCCAAAACCATATTATTATATATATTATCCATATGCCCCGATATATCCAAAACCATATTATTACATATATTATCCATATGCCCCGATATTGTCCAAAACCATATAATTACATGTATTATCCATAAGCCCCGTTATTGTCCAAAACCATATTATTACATGTATTATCCATATGCCCCGATATTGTCCAAAACCATAATTAATTCCTGTATCCATACGCACCGATATTGTCCAAAATCATATAATTACATGTATTATCCATATGCCCCGATATTGTCCAAAACCATATTATTACATGTATTATCAATATGCCCCAATATTGTCCAAAACCATATTATTACATGTATTATTCATATGCCCCGATATTGTCCAAAACCATATTATTACATGTATTATCCATATGCCCCAATATTGTCCAAATTCATATAATTACATGTATTATTCATATGCCCCGATATTGTCCAAAACCATATTATTACATGTATTATCCATACGCACCGATATTGTCCAAAATCATATAATTACATATATTATCCATATGCCCCGATATTGTCCAAAACCATATTATTACATGTATTATCCATATGCCCCGATATTATCCAAAACCATATTATTACATATATTATCCATATGCCCCGATATTGTCCAAAACCATATTATTACATGTATTATCCATATGTCCCGATATTGTCCAAAACCATATTATTACATGTATTATTCATATGCCCAGATATTGTCCAAAACCATATTATTACATGTATTATTCATATGCCCCGATATTGTCCAAAATCATATAATTTTAGCAACGTCAGCAGTACATTTACAAAAAGGGCTAGACACATTATACAAATATTGCCAAAAATGGAAACTTACAGTAAATACAAAGAAAACTAAAATTATGATTTTTAGAAAAGGCGGCCGACTTCCCGTAAATTTGAAATTCTATTATAACGATTACGAAATAGAAATAGTAACACAATTTTCATACTTAGGAGTGGTTTTCACGCCAGGTGGCTCCTTTTCAGAGGCCAATAATACCTTATCGGGACAGGCACAAAAGGCAATTTTCAAATTATATACATATTTGAAACAATTTACTGACTTATCCCCTAAGCATATGCTGGAATTATTTGATAAACTTGTCCTCCCTATCCTGAATTATGCCGGTGAAGTAATGGGGGTTTTCACAGTCCATGCAAATTGAAAGAGTGCATTTACAATTTTGTAAACGCGTGCTAGGTGTCAAAATATCAACACAAAACGATTTTGTTTACGGTGAACTAGGCAGAACATCACTTAGAACAGGTCGTTTATATAATATAATAAATATTGGTTCAAAGTAATCGGATCAAGTGATCGGAAATATATTAAATGTATATATCACATGATGCTTAATGATATTGAACGGTCACCAACTGTGAAAAATTGGGCCTCTCTGATTAAATCTATGTTAACACAGCTTGGTTTTTACCATGTATGGCTTTCGCAAGGTGTGGGTGACGTCATAAGATTTTTATCAACATTAAAACAACGCTTAACAGACAATTTCGTTCAGGACTGGAACACTAGAATAAATGAATCTAGTAGAGCTTTATTTTATAAAAATATTTCATCTTTTGAATATCAATGCTATCTCGATTTCATCAGTGTAAACAAGTTTAGAGTGGCTCTAACCAGACTGCGTGTATCTGCCCACAGGCTGGAGGTTGAAACCGGCAGATGGCATAGACCACTTAGCACACCCTTTGATGATCGTAAATGTAAATTCTGTAACGTGTTAGAAGATGAATTTCATTTCTTGTTTATATGTCCTGTCTACAATGACTTGAGGGTACGCTACATCGGCCAATATTATAGAAGTAGACCTAACATGTTAAAATTAGTAACACTGTTTCATTCAGATAGAGCGTCTTATATAAGAAACCTTGGTAATTTCGTTTTCAGAGCGTTCGATAAACGTAACGATATCTCAGCTAAACAGATATATGTAGTAATTTATTCTTGAAATAAATAACTGGAAATCAATTGTGTATACTTACATTTATATAAAATGCACAGTACATTCTTAGAACAGGCTGTGCGAATGCGCAGGCTGATCTGGGACTCCGCTGATCTCCAAGTCGACATGTGCATTTATGTCATTTTGTACCATACACTCATATACCGTTTGTTTACAGTATGACATGTATTATATGTGAATGTACATGACTGTATTATTCATGTGACTAGTTGTTTTACGCTATTCTGATGCTGATTTAAAGCGAATTTGCCAAAAACAAAAACTCTCCCGAAATTAAGCAAATTATTTAACTACTAGTAAGCTTTGTATGCTTTGTTTCGTTAAATTATCCTATACTTGTGTGGAAAGTAGATACATGTATTATATGTGCACTATTACTTTAAAACTATACTTGGAATACATTGTATGATCAAAGTATTCCTGTTTGAGGGAAAGAACGCCATGACGCTACCACTGTTGCATTGTTTTATGTATGTGTATGTACTTATATAGACATGTAATACTATACCACATTTAGAAAGAAGATATACATGTATATGGGTGTGTATATGTGCGTATATGTGTGTACATGTATGTGCATGTATCTATTTGCCTATTTGCCACGACTGTGGTGTTTCTAAATTTATTATATTTAGTAGTTACCCATGTACGCCATCTTGCATTGTACGTATATTATACCATAGTCATGTATGTATGCTCATGAGGCAGATGCCTCGATGCAATAAACTATTCTATAATTATATGTATTATCCATACGCACCGATATTGTTAAAAAAAATATAATTAATAATAAATATAATTACATGTAACATACAATGTACATATGCCTTGATATTGTGATAAAGCGTGTAATACACAATTATTCTCTTTTGATGAGGTGTACAGGAGATTTATGGACCTGAGGAAAGTCATATTCACCGAGGCCGAAGGACGTTTCGAATGTCCGTAAATCTCGTGTACACCGACTCAAAAGACAATAATTCCAGCACAAAAATATTTACACAATTCCCTAACATTTGATTGGTCCGTAGCAAGTTCTGTCCAAAATTTATATCCCAGTAAACTCCTATGCCGAACTACTTTCCGTAACCGTGAGGCGCAGTTAAAATAATTCTTAAGAAAACGGAAAATAAACACATTTTCTTGATGAATTTATTTAAAATGCTGGAATTATAAGGAATGAATGGCATTTTTTGTGGAATTTATCGGGGATATAAACTTGAAAAAGTCGTGGGAATACTGGACGAGGCCTTCCGGCCTTCGTACAGTATTCCCGCGACTTTTCCAAGTTTATACCCCGATAAATTCCACAAAAATGCCATTCATTCCTATAATATGACCCATATTACAGAAGGTATAATTATGATACAACACCGCACGATATGTCTCAGGCTTGTGTTGCGTGATCAGTGACACGCACATGCTGCTATACCTGAATATCAGTCTCGGACTCGTTTCGTTGCGCGAGAAGAGTCCGAGAGTGTTAATCGAAATGTGATATTCACCTCCAGGTGAATATCAAATTTAGAATATGATTCTCTGACTCTTCTCGCGCAATATCCATGCGAATATCATATATGTCCACAATCATTGTGACCCGACATTGGACAATCTCATTGCTTGAAATTGTCAGTGATATAATAATTACATTTATCTCACATTGAGACATTTCCGGGTGTTAATTATGTATTAAAACAGCTTGTGTGTAAGGTACATGTATGTACATGAGGATGTGATAAATAAGTTAGATCACGTGTGTCCGCTTGTACGAGTCTTAAACATGCGGACGAACCGTGATCTAACTTATACTTAATATACATATGCCCCGGTTATGTCATATAATTACATGTACATTTGTATGCCCCGATATTGCCCCAAAGCATATAATTACATGTAATATCCCTATACAACGATTTTGTCAAGAAACATATAATTACATGTACATGTATATCCCTATATCAAGACATTGTCCCGAAGCATATAATTACATGTACATTTGTAATATCCCTATGTAATTGTCAGAGATCACATATTGAATTTGTCTTACTCGCTACCGCTCGCTACGAAATTCAATATGTGAACTATAACTATTACTCATTGTTTGCCCTAGTTTCTCGGCAGATGAACATGAACATGATGAAAGCAGAAAAGTTCGTCTCAATTAATCACATATGCGACGCTTTCGCCAATATCTAATAAATTAATAATTAAATGTTCAATAACTCAGCAGTTATATTTAGAACCATAGACTCCGCCTTGCTGACGTAATTTCCTATGACGTGCACCATGTGTACGATCGATGTGTCACACCGCCAATCACGTAATAGTATTGTCCCAAAGCTTCAATATAGGAATAAATGGCCTTTTTGTGGAATTTATCGGGGTATAAACTTGGAAAAGTCGCGGGAATACTGGACGAAGGCCGGAAGGCCTCGTCCAGTATTCCCGCGACTTTTCCAAGTTTATATCCCCGATAAATTCCACAAAAAGGCCATTCATTCCTTATAATTCCAGCATTTGAAATAAATTCATCAAGAAAATGTGTTTATTTCCCGTTTTCTTAAGAATTATTTTAACTGCACCTGACGGTTACGGAAAGTAGTTCGGCATGGAGTTTACTGGGATATAAATTTTGGACGGAGACTTGCAACGGACCAATCAAATGTTAGGGAATTGTGTAAATATTTTTGTGCTGGAATTATTTACATACACTATTCCTATAGAGGACGGTGAGCTGCCCAGCTGGTTGAATAACGGACTCCATGAGTGTGTGAAGCTACAGGACAGCCTCCACGAGAACGTGCTCCGCCTAATGGGCGTGACCGTGGACGCCAAACACGTGTATGTCATATACCCGGAGATGGCGCACCGCACTCTTAAGGAGTATATATCGATTCAAACAGCGGTATGTACATTGTACAGTGGAACCCGTCTAAACTGGAAATCAAGAAAACACAAGTGATCTTGTTTTTGATGAGTTTCTTGTTAATATTCAGATTTCCTGTTAGTCGTTTGACATGTCTCGAAATGTTTAAACTTTTGACAACATTAATTGATACTACATGTATTAAGTAAATAAACTAATATGTTTAGTCGGTTGACATTATCACATTATTAGATGTATAACATTTCCTTTGCTTGTGTGAGGTTTTAGTTGTTTGATACCCGTATTAGCGTTTCATTATTCAAACATTCTCTTACGCCTCACACTCTTACAACACTAGTTTGTCTTAAGTATGTAATCATCTAATATCGTGACACCAATTGGACTATTTTAGTCGTTTGGGATCGAGAAGAAGCAATACTGCTGTGTGCAAGTCGGTGAAGGAATGAACTACTTGGATACGGAAAACGTTGTACACAAAGATCTGGCGGCCAGGAATTGCTGGTATGTACAGTGGGGTCAGCGTGTAAGTGCACACACGAACGAACACGACAGGTTGGTTCCAACCTGTCGTGTTCGTTCGTGTGTGCACTTACACGCTGACCCCACTGTAGCCGATACAAACGTATTATTAAGTTTGATCTGGGAGTTTATATTACGTTGAGCTAGTTCAATCGGGTGCGATTATAATACTTCTGGTCTCCGTATTATTAGCCAGCAGGCTATTGGATTGGCGAAAGCCGGGCGGCGGGCGGCGGGCGGCGTCCACAATCAATGTTAAGTTTTCGTGTTTGAGTCCATTTCTTTGTTACTGTACCACCTAGGACCACCAAACTTTCACAGCTTCATAATCAGGGGGTGCCCACCACATATCACTATCCAGCATGTTACTTTTTTTTTAACTTGACCCATTTTTTCCGCGCAGTCGACTTAGCCATTTTCAATGTTAAGTTTTCGCGCTTACAATGTTAAGTTTTCGTGTTTAAGTCCATTTCCTTGGTACTGTACCATCTAGGACCATCAAACTTTCACAGCTTCATAATCAAGGGGTGCCCACCACATATCACTATCCAACATGTTTTTTTTTTTTTTTTAACTTGACCCATCTTTTCCGCGCAGTCGACTTAGTCATTTTCAATGTTAAGTTTTCGCATTTACAATGTTAAGTTTTCGTGTTTAAGTCCATTTCTTTGGTACTGTACCACCTAGGACCACCAAACTTTCACAGCTTCATAACCAACGGGTGCTTACCACATACAACTATCCAACATGTGACCATTTTTCTTACCTTCACCTATTATTTCTACGTAATTGACTTAGCCATTTTCAACGTTAACTTTTTAACGTACGTCTGGTTAAAGTATTTTGGCTAAAAGTTTTTCGTTATACTCTATCTCTGCAACTGCTTCGCCCATTACCTTGAAACTTCACATTGGTGTTTATCATCATCCATATTTTCATTCTAACCCCCAACCGTGTGGCCCCTGTGCCCAATGTCAAGGTCAAATTACTTTGAATTTTGTTGTTAAAGTTTTTTCGTGTACTATATCTCTGCAACTGTTTCACCCATTACCTTGATACTTCACATGGGTGTTTATCATCATTGTCGCACCCGCTTGCGGAAAGCGCGATATCGTCGGCATTTTGGCATATGTCCGTCCGTCCGTCCGTCCGTCCGTCCGTCCGTCCGTCCGTCCGTCCGTCCGTCGTCCGTCCGTCCGTCCGTCCGTCGTCCGTCCGTCCGTCCGTCCGTCCGTCCGTCTCGTCCGTCCGTCCGTCGTCCGTCCGGGCACACGAATTTGGCAGTTACGTGACTATGTCACATAGGGATGGACTTGTTAAAGGTTAGGGTTAGTAACATAACTAATAGAAAAAACTAACGAATAATTTATTTATGTGACACTTATTCCGTTTATGTGACACCTTTTTAAAGAACAAATGGTCACATAAGTATCCATTCGCGAGAACGTCCGTCCGTCCGTACGTCCGTGTGTCCGGTTAAAGTTTGTTTTCGTTAAAGTTTTTCCATCTACTATATCTATTTATTTTTTTAGTGTCCATGCCTCGCCCCAAGGCGCGACATGCAGGCCACGGCCATCTAGTCTACAAAAAGTGGGTATAATTATGTTATCCAAGTGTCTATGCTTGGAAAAAACCTGGCCTTCGTGGCTTTGCCTCGTTTCTTGTTTTAATATAAATTCGTGGAATTCATTGTTGACAGCCACGTAGTAGTCTAGTAATTCGGCTGACATTTGTACCATTGTCAACACGTACATGTAGACCACGTAGCTGGGCTGGCTAACTCGTGCTGCGCACTTGTGGTGTGCACTAGTTGGTCAACATAATTACGTATCCTGTCTGTCTCCTGAGACCTGGTTTCTGTATCCAACAAAAGCTGGACGTTATTCTCTATATGCATATGTGTGTAACATACAGGGGACGTAAACAATTATTCGTTCCCTCAATTTAACAATTCGTTCCCACGAAATAACAATTCGTTCCCAATGGAACGAATTGTTAATTTGTGGGAACGAATTGTTATGTCGTGGGAACGAATTTTTAATTCGAGAGAACGAATTATTATATCGTGGGAACGAATTGTTAACTCGAAGGAACGAATTGTTAAATTGAGGGAACGAATTGTTATTTCAAATTATTAAAAAAAATCCATGTCCCATGTGGGGCTCGTGCTGCAGCTCGTGCTAGATGTGCTACAGCTCAGGCTCAGACAATACAATTGCTTTATTGTGAGTTAGTTGTCTTTGCCAATATATATTCAGAAACGTTGATACCACGTAATAATTCCAGCACAAAAATATTTACACAATTCCCTAACATTTGATTGGCCCGTAGCAAGTCTCTGTCCAAAATTTATATCCCAGTAAATTCCCACACCGAACTACTTTCCGTAACCCTAAAATAATTCTTAAGAAAACGGAAAATACAAACACATTTTCTTAATGAATTTATTTCCAATTCTGGAATTACAAGGAATTAATGGCCATTTTGTGGAATTTATCGGGGATATTAACTTGGAAAAGTCGCGGGAATACTGGACCAGGTCTTCCGGCCTTCGTCCAGTATTCCCGCGACTTTTCCATCCCGATAAATTCCACAAAAAGGCCATTCATTCCTATACACGATTAACGCAGGTAGTTGTGTACATATCTTGGTTACGATGTAAATCGCATTGTTTCCCTACAGGGTGGACGGGAGGGACGTCATTAAGATATCGGATGCTTCCTTCTCGTACGATATTTATCCCGATGACTACCTGTTTCAAAATGGCCGCCATCAACCCGTGCGTTGGATGGCCCCAGAGAGCCTGAAACAGTCGGGATTCTACAGCTCAAAGTCAGACGTGGTAAGACATGATAAATGGAGAGTACTACTGTCTGTTCCACGTTTTGCTGCCGACGAACTTTTGGCTATTAAACACATTAAATCTAAAAATTATTTAAAAGTAAGTACTTTTTCATCAATAACAAAAAAGTCACCCTCCCCAAAAACATTTATTTCATGAAATTCCATCAAATATAAAATGTTTTGGGGAGGGTGACCTTTTTGTTATTGATACAAAAGTAGTTACTTTTAAATATTTTTTTGATTTAATGTGTTTAATAGCCAAAAGTTCGTCGGAAGCAAAACGTGGAACAGACAGTAATAATAGTTTATCAGGTAGGGCTAGGAAACGCGTAGGAATTACTACCGTTTCTCAGCCGAGCCTGATAAAATTGATATCAAAATACACTAGCTATTCCTGAAATTTCAAAATATACTAACACTAAATCAACATTAAATCCCCTGCTAATCAGGGGACCGTTTCACTAAGCTTCGTACGACGAAAATCATATGGTCGTAAGTTAGGAGATAACTGTATTTACATTTGTAATTTGGGGAGATACTCGGTGTATTTACGGTTGGAAACTTCGATTTACGTCGCCGCGGCGACGCCGCAGGCGGAGACGTACATCGAAGTTTCCAACCGTAAATACACCGAGTATCTCCCCAAATTACAAATGTAAATACGGTTATCTGTATTCTAATGTACGACCATCACTAATTTTCCTGATTTCTGAACCAAATACCAATTATCCATATGGGCATACTCATTACAACCCTCACTATATTGGCCGATTTACTCATTGTCTGCAACCCTGACAACTGCCATAAATATAATACACGAACAGAAATAGTGCAAAACATATATGTAAACTCATGAAGAATTGTGTTATCATTTACAAACTTTTATTTCATCTATATATTCTTTATCATTCATCAATGATTATTTTATCTATTGTTGAACACTACCTTGAATATTATAATAACTGTCCAATAACCTACATTGCTCGGAATTCCCATTCAAAGTTAGAAAAAAAATGGCCGACATCGCTGATGCATGCTTGTCGAGCTTGACATTTTACAGTTTTATAAGTGGATCACTTAATGATTGTTACAGTTAGGATTGTGTATATTCACAGTGCAATTTTGGAAATTATTTTGGCGATGGATGTTGATAAACGGCTTGGGTCGTAGGCTGTACACGGATGTGAGTTTCCACCCTTTGCTGGTGATTGTGGAAGTATGGTTGGTAACCCGTCAAGTAGCCAGTGTTGTGACAGGGCGCCACATGACCTTGATGCTGTACAGGTAACAGCTGTTGAGTGGATACAGAGTTTGGAGGGCTCTCGTCTTCTTGATTAGCTCCAGCATTTTGGGGAATAGCCGAACACTGACGTTTCTGATTGTCCGAACAATCTCTATTGTATGACTTCACAGAACTTTCAGGGTGAAACGGCGCGTAGGAATACATCTAATTATGTAAATGTGATCACATGACATGCAACCTACTTGTAAATCATGGATTTACTTGCAGGTAATTGATCGATCAGCCAATCAGATTTCGACAATTTCATTAAGGTGCATTAGAATGCAAACTTATGGTTGTCTGTAAATTTCACATTAACACTGTTTTCCTGTAAGCAATTACTGGATTTACAGTTATTGAGCATAGGCTGCATATGCAGCCTATGCTCAATAAATGTAAATCCATCAATAGAAATTTCCCGACGATCCTGGATTTGCACTTACTAACATTTTAGTCGTACGATGTTTAGTGAAATGTCCCCTTGTATATCAAGGTCGGCCTCCGCCATTGGTTTTCCTATATAAACTAACAAAATACCACAAAGTTTGCTAGTCTCTGCTACTTTCATTTTTCGTATGGATGTTATTGGACCTATTTTACCGTAACATGCACCCATTCTGCTCTGGATATTCACTAATTAATAAAACTTATGTTTAATTATTGTTACAAAATATAAATTCAATCTCATGTGACCACTCTGGTGGCGCAAAAAGTCGGCGGCTGAAATTGAAACCACCTCCGACTGACAAAATAATCCCAAAACATATGCTTGAACATGATGTAAATGATACAATAACCTGCCTGCCAAGTATATTAGTACATCAATTGACCGGTTTCTGCAAGCAAAGCGTGTCCATGGTATGACACAAGTGAATTATTTTCTTTAACGTACTACTTTCGTAGTAACGTACTACACAGCGCATGACTATTTGATGATTTAGTGTTGTTAAACCTCAACAGACAGTTTGGTATACTCTATTTGACTGGTGCATTCGTACGATACATGGGCGGATTCAGGAGGGGGTGGGACCCGGTGCGCCCCCCACCCCCAAAATTCCCCGAAGATTTTTACAAGTTACAAGGCACGTTTCATGCCAAGTGTCATGTATTCCATGCATTTTTCGGTCGTTTTCTTATTGTTTCAAAATTTAAACGTTTTCAATCAAAAATCGTGTCTAAACATACTGTGACAGTGTCAATATTTTTGCTCCAAAATGCGCCAGAACGCATGAAATTTTCCGGGGGGGGGATGCCCCCGGACCCCCCTAGCGCTATCCCGAGCTCCGCTCGCTCGACTATTTTGCAATACTTGACTATATTATCTATGCTCGTTCGATAATATAGTCAAGTATTGCAAAATAGTTACGCCCCCCCCCCCCTAACCCGAAATCCTGGATCCTGGATTGTTATAGCTCACTGGAATTGTAATTGCAGACCAATGCCGCGATAACAAACATGACTGTACAATAGTCCACCACAACAATAGTTGCGAAGGTAACTCTTGCAATCTACTCCTGTACCGTCCGTATGTCTGCATACGGACGGTACGGGAGTAGATTGCAAGAGTTACCGTTCGCAACTACCAGAACAAATGAACATTATTAGTGCTGTTTTACTGTACCACTTTCTGAAAGCGAGGCATAGTAACTACACTGACTCCATTGTGTCCGTTTGTGCTTGCGTGCGTCCGTGTGAACTATATGTTAGTTGTTAAAGGTACATTCCCACTCGGTAGGCACAAAATGTTCTTACTATCAGAGAAATCGTCAGATACATTTATAAACATTCATTCACCATTACCCCACGTATTGATTGGCATTATTATGCATTTTATATCAGACGTATATTTCCACACGGATATCAGGGGCGATAACCGCGTTTCCTTAAAATGTTAACGGACATTACTATTTATTTTCTGTATTTATTTTTTGATGTGCAGTGATCATACTTTATAATCTGTCGAAAATATTATTTGTTCAGATGTCGCATTTAATTAGTATTAACAATTAAAAAATATCGTGCCTCAGTTGCATATGAAAATAGTCTGATACCACTGCGCGTCACTATCAGTAAAATACATATTACAACGTGATTATAACTGTTTTGTGGGCACTCGTAATGTTTAGAACTGGTGTAATAGTGACACAATTATACACTTACTCAATTCCTATAAAGAACATTTTGTGCCTACTGAGTGGACATGTACCTTTAAATTACTTACATGCATGACTGCAACCATAAGCCAAATTCAGTGTTGATGAAAACCTCATGATCACATGCATGCGTGTATTTAAATAACAAACTGCGTGCATTATATTAAATGTTTTAGTGGTCGTACGGGGTGCTAATGTGGGAGGTGTTTGCTTCTGGATACACGCCATACCATGACATAAAAAATAATAGTGACGTCAGCTCTTACGTCAATGATAAAGGATATCGCCTCAGTAAACCGCATGAGTGCCCGGACAAAATGTAAGTACTACAGATATATGTTTGTATAGAACATACAAGATTCAAGTTTTGTTTCGTGCTATTTACTTGCACTTATTTCATATTATATGTGCAATTAGGTGCAACGAAATTTACTCATCGTAGTCACACAGTACCGTAGATACTAGTTGCGAACAATATCTCTTGCAATCTACTCCCGTACTGTCTGTAGCCAGACTGGCTTAGTCTACAAACACTAGCAGGTAATACTAAAACATCAGGGGCCCGTTTCACTAAACTTCGTTCGACTAAAATGTTCGTAAGTGCAAATTTAGGATCGTCTGGAAATTTCAATTGATGGATTTACAATTATTGAGCATAGGCTGCTTATGCAGCCTATGCTCAATAAATGTAAATCCAATAATTGTTTACAAGAAAACATTGTTAATATGCAATTTACAGACTATCATAATTTTGCGCTTACGAATATTTTAGTCGTACGAAATTTAGTGAAACGGCCCACAGATGCCACTGACAAAGTCCGTCATATAGGTAGCGCCTACACGTATTTTCATATTACATCTGAAAGTGCCCGTTCTTAAGGACCCATTATATACCTGATCATCGTTTGATTCAAAGATAATTGCTTCCTAAATGTTATATCATATATGTATAACATATATGTGAATACTGCCTCGTTATTGTATCCTATGGCACATGGAGTGCCAAGTCGGCCATCTCTGTGTGTTCCAGCCATCAGCCAGTTTTAGCTGTTCTGCCGTTCGAAAAATAACTCAAAATATGAAGTAGAACATATGATATAATGTAGCTAATCACATGTAGAAAAGCCAGGAGAACGGACTCCTATCAATTATATTACACCAAACTGTAAGATATGTCAGTTTTCTGGACAGGTTAGTGCCCGTGTTTTTAACAACATGAACCATCATTATAAGTAGCCTCATTCACAGCAAATCGCACAGTGTATCACTTTTACCTGGCCAACCATACAACACATACCATATATACCCACTACTGTACTCTGTTAGTAAGCAGTTACCTGAATGTATTGCCCATGGTGTCTACTCACCTACTATGCGAGTAGATGTGGTTTTACCTATGGGTAACGTGTACACTAACAATAGGCTGTGCATTAGATTGAAAAGTGTACACATCAACATTTATTTTCAGATTGAGGGGAGAAATGCTCAGATATCTCGTCGTTTGTATAGTTTGCTGGCATAATATTTATAACTTGCCGTTGTCATATATGTATATTATGTATTGCACCAAATTTTATTTGGCTTACAGTCATATTATTTGCTGTATGTGTCAAACGCACGAAGTGGTGAAACTGTACGATGGCTTTTACATACAAAGATGGCGGAGATGGCAACTGCATGCTCCATATAGTATACAGTAACAAGACAATATTCACATATGTTATATTCGTATATCACATCTTATGAAGCAATTATCATTGAAGCCAAGTGTATCTATCTCTGACCTAATTCCTTAAATAAAATACTAGTATAAACTGTTACATACTATAACAGCCTAATGCGCGGCCTGGCGAGAAAGGGCCTTATGGGCCAGGCCCGGCTCACTTTGAAAGTTCTACACATGTCAAACCTAGTCTGATCAACTTGGTATCAGTAAACCAAGCAGAAAATTCTAATGAAATGCCAAGACATGTTTTCATTTCGAAGCAAACTATTCAATAATTGCTGTCTGTTGATGTGTAAACAGTAGTGTTATTTTATGTTACCCAATTAAAATTTTGAAATATCAGCTTGCTTCAGAAATGATGGAGTGAAAATACCTGGAGCCCTGTTATAATCAGGCTACTGTTAAATGTCCACTAACTTGGAAACGGTATATCTTTATCGGCGCACCTCCTACGCATGTCACAGCCATATCTTGAATCATAACACCAGTGATGTCCATACATTACTTTATATTCCAGCTATTCTGTGATAGAACAATGCCACAGTGAAATTGGTGAAGATCGTCCAAATTTCTTCCTCATCCTTAATCAACTCTCCGAGATCATAAGTCCAGAGACAGGAGCACCAGTGAGTTATGAAAACGAGGAGGAAGAACAGTTTTATATGAATTCTGTGCAGGTAGCAGGCGTGGTTGAGCTACCTCCTGTTCCCCCGCGACAGAAAGGAGCGCCATTGAAAACGAATCAAGCACGTGTGCCGCCAACGACGCAACCAAAGCCTACCAGAGACAAGTAATGTGTACTATGTGAACATGAGCTGATGATGACTATAGTAAATATGTGGCTGTGACTGGAGAAATGGGGCGTATTGGTTTTTTGACCACTGTAGCTGCTGATCAAATATCATACTCATGTAGACTGATGAAGAAATATTTTTTTTTTGGAAGCATGATGAGTTTTTCATTGATAACATGGCGAACAATGCAGATCGGTCTTATGACTTTTCCGACCAGTGTAGATCCTGACCAGCCTGTGCATCCGCACAGTCTGATCAGGACCGACACTGTTCGCCATTCCACAAATGAAACACCCGGCATGCTTCTAACAAGAACTATAGCTCGTTATCATGCTACAAGAGTTTGATATTTGATCAGGAGCTACACTGGTTGGAAACCCTATAGCAAGCCCAATTTCTCCAGTCACAGCCACAACTATCCCGTGGTGAAGACAGCACAATAATTCCAGCACAAAAATATTTACACAATTCCCTAACATTTGTCCAAAATTTATATCCCAGTAAACTCCCACGCCGAACTACTTTCTACAGATGCGCTGTCCGTGCTGTCAATGTAAACAAATGGCTGCCGTCTGTCAAAATTAACACATTTTCGTGATGAATTTATTTCAAATGCTGGAATTACAAGGAATTAATGGCCTTTTTGTGGAATTTATCGGGGATATAAACTTGGAAAAGTCGCGGGAATACTGGACGAGGCCTTCCGGCCTTCGTCCAGTATTCCCGCGACTTTTCCAAGTTTATACCCTGATAAATTCCACAAAAAGGCCATTCATATTGCCCTATCTATTACGTGTACAGTGGAACCCCTCTAAACAGGACACTCGGAACAATATGGATGTTTAATATGGTGTTTCTCTATTACGTATTTCTGATTACAATGGCTTTCCATGATTACAAAACACTAGAATGTGTCATGAAGTGCTAACATGTCTGATTTGCAATGGAACATCTCCAAACCGGACACCCTGGGGACCTCGCAGGGTGTCCGGTTTGGAGAGGGTCCACTGTACGTTATTTCCTGTAGACCATGATTCGTTTTTAATGAAACATATATTTTATGGCCCCTGATCTTCTAGCCCACTCATAAAGCCTGATAGCGATCAAAACTCTAAATTAGAAGAATTGCAGGTGCTTAATTGATTGAATGGCGAATAGTGCAGGTGGATGCACATGCTGATCTGGGGTTACACTGATTGTATAACCCTATTTCTCCAATCACAGCTACAACTATGTATGTCTATTCCATTTTCCACAACTCTCAACTCCAGTTTGCAAGTATTAATATACTGTAGCACTTTTCTGCAGGTCAACTATGCATACTATACCAATACTATACGTATACTATATCAATACGATATGTTTTATATACGATATGCATATAATATAAACGTACGGTATGTTTGCACCGTACATACCAACCAATATCGTATAGATATACCATTCAAATCGTACGTTTATACGATTTTTATACATGTGTATAATTCTGGTACGTTTGTATCGTACAAACACGGTATATTCATACCATATCCGTACAGATATATCGTATATACGAACGGATATTGTATGTTTGTATACTATTCGTATAGTAAGTTTGTACTATACGATGATACGGTACAAACATACCAATATTATATGATCATACGATATGCTCATTAAATATACCAATACTATACGATTACGATATGTATACGATATTAGTATATACAAATAGGTAATGAGCAGAAAAGCGCTACTGTACCGTACTATTGCATAAAATTGACTTACACAGTGCAATAACATACAGCATAAAAATAATAATTCACTGGTGTAATGAGACCGCTACAGAAAACAGATCGCGTGCGGATGAATATCACAGCTTCACTGTATGATGATGTGCTTATGAAGTAAAACAAATGTAACTATTATATTTACTACTAAACTCCTTTACTATAGGAATGAATGGCATTTTTTTGGAATTTATCGGGGTATAAACTTGGAAAAGTCGCGGGAATACTGGACGAAGGCCCGCGGGAATACTGGACGAAGGCCGGAAGGCCTCGTCCAGTATTCCCGCGACTTTTCCAAGTTTAATATCCCCGATAAATTCCACAAAAAGGCCATTCCTTCCTTATAATTCCAGCATTTGAAATAAATTCATCAAGAAAATGTGTTTATTTTCCGTTTTCTTAAGAATTATTTTAACTGCGCCTCACGATTACGGAAAGTAGTTCGGCGTGGGAGTTTACTGGGATATAGATTTTGGACAGAGACTTGCTACGAACTAATCAAATGTTAGGGAATTGTGTAAATATTTTTGTGCTGGAATTATACACATCTAACTAGTATATTTACTACTAAACTCCTTTACTAATTGCATAACAAACTGGGCATAGCATCGCTTCTTATGACATTAGTAAACCCGTTTAATATTTATATTAAAGCATCAAGCATGTAATATCAGCAATGCAAATATAGGGTTAACTGTATTGTAATTTTCAAATTTGCGGCGTATATCAGAAAATGATAGGTCGGAAAATCTGTTTAATGGCGACGCGCTAGCGGAGCCATTAAACATGTTTTCGGACCTATCATTTTCTGATATACGCCGCAAATTTCAAAATTACAATGCGGTTAACCTATTTCTAATGCACTCCTTTACTACTGGCGTAGGAATACTTTGCGACCGTTCATCAACAATGATATACCTGTAATGTATAACCATCAGCTAATCAGATTGCGTGATATTTATAGAGTGCATTAGAATGTGTTTTAACAACGGGCGGCTAATTAAATACACAAGTGCATATACATGTACATGTCAATGTCAATAGAAGATTTACCATGACTGATGATTTAATATGATGTATATTAAATGAGATTTCTGAATTCATAATAAACGAGGCTTTGCGTTTTTATTTTACACTGCGAAAGCCCATCGTATACATTAGGTGCATTGAAGAACCTCCCTACTGTTCACCCATCTCTACAGTCTGTTTCACGAATCCTGCCCACATTTTACAGCTATAGAAACAATGGAAAAACTTTTCTTTCTTTTTTTTGATAATATTTTATGGCGAAAAAACAATTTCCCCATGTTAAATCCCCATTTTATTAACATAGGGATTTTTTTTTCGAATTTCAGAAATACAGGATCGACTTTCAAAATTGAACTTTCGTTTTCTTAGTTAAATCATTTCTATGTGTCTACATGTAGCTAGGTTTTGGAGTCAAATTCCAAATGTTTCCTCCGGCTCCGTCCCCCCATGTTAAATTCCCATAAACAAATCAATTTTTCGTAATAAAATCAAAAGTTGACAAAATAAAAAGAAGGCTCGTTCTTAAATTTTGAAGAAAAAAATAATAATATTGAACAAAATATTGTTTTTGTTTCACTAGGGGTGAGTAAACACTAGTGGCTTCTACAACGCATGCTTGTATAACCACAGGCGTTTGAACATATGTCATTATTTTGATGCCATGTTGGTATTGTGGTTGATTAGGTGGATTTCACTGGTTTGGGGTAATTTAAATCGTTCTGTGCAACTACTAATGCTCAGATATCGTCAATGATCTACACATTCATCGTTCCGAACTTTCGGACCACTTTTATGCTGTAACAATGCACCCAAACCACCGGAGATAATCCATAAAACACCGAAATATGAACCGTTCTTCAAGAACCTGTGGTATAACCAGCGTCGATATGTGGGTGTCATGTACACTGTGGTCGTTATAGACACAACAAATATTACAAAAAAACATAGAGGATATTCATATTTTTGCAACGAATATGACATATATGTTCATCGAGTGGTGTGAGATGTCCATATTTCACGAGTGCCGTAAGGCACGAGTGAAATATGGACATTTCACACCACGAGATGAACATATATGTCATATTCGTTGCTAAAATATGAATATTCTATGTATAATATACCGCTCCATGGAAATTAGCAGTTTTTTAGACTGTATACGGTAATGAATGTGTATTTGCAGCCCATTTGCGCTGTTTTCTTTCAGATGCGCGTTATGAATATAGATAGCGGAAGTAGTCGTATTTTCACCGGAAGTTGTTTATTTCATCGATGAGAACATATGACTTTTATTTACATCGTATAACTATGTATTTCATGGGTAGGTATATAATAAAATGGCATATCCCCTTTCTAACAGATTTCAACATGATAATAAACTGAACAGGGTGAACTTAAGTCCTCAATGACCTTGACATTTGGTGTTCATACACGGGGTGTTTGTGAAACAAAGTACCACCCAGACAAACACATTGTGGACAAATATTATTAAAATCGGTCAAGTTCTTCATAAGAAGTGAAATGTGTGTATAATTACTACGATACGCTCTCACGTACGTTTGTTCTCATATACATGTACATGGACTATCGCTATTTATCCCGTCAAGACAGTGCGTATGTGCCGTGAAACACGGTGCCGTGAAACATTTTGGATATCCTGTCAATACGACCTAATCACTGCCGTATGAATATGTCCGGTTGTCATACTAGTCGATTCTCCGATTTTGAGGATGCGGCTGGGGTTATTTTATTTTATTTTTTTTTTGCATTTTAAAGATACATGTTTGTATGTGTTGACGGGATAAATACATGTACAATGTAGAATAGTAGGTTAGTGCCGTGAATGGGAAAACATATCTGGCACGGCACGGAAACGGGATGGACTCGGCAGAGCCTCGCCCATCCCGTTTCCTAAGCCTTGTCACATATGTTTCCCATTCACGGCACTAACCTACCATTCTCTATATTCCCAGTAATCGGCGCCTGGCTAACCAGGGCTCGGTTGCTCAAAACCTCTGTTAGCTTAACAGACTGTTAAATCCTTAGCAAATGCTAAGGATTTAACAGTCTGTTAAGCTAACAGAAGCTTTGAGCAACTGCGCCCTGGTTCAACCGCACCAGTGGACTGCTTTGTTCACTGGCCGTTCAAAGACAGTATCCTTGCTGTCATGCAATTGTGTACTGTACAGTGTACTTCATTGTGATTTGTATTTTCCGGCTCGATCTATTATTTCCTCGGTAATACATTGAGGAATAGTTGTGAGGCTTTCACAGGTTTCTTTTATTTGTATGTATTAGTATTTCACTTAACTTGCTTTCCTTATGTGACCGCACACCGCCGCGTCGCGGATTGCATGCTTATGCCGCATTGTCATGTGTTTATCATGATGTATTACGTTAGTTGTTTCTTTACAAGGGAACATTTGTCTCCTTTGAGTATCTTGTTCTCTATTATGGATTGATAGTATCTAAATATTAGCGGTATAGAACGTACATGACATAATTATCTATCACATGAAACACACACACATATAAGCATATAATATAATGTAGGAGGTTAGTTTGCGTTATTCTAATATGGTAGCCATTAGTATTAATTACTAATGCTTATCTAATTGGTCTCTTGTACAATGTATTAAAAATGTATTTCTGGGAAGTTAAATCTACTTAATTAGGCAACAGTAAGAAACTATACATGTATGGCAAAGTAATACATTTTGGCGGCCATTTTGTATTTATGCACGTGAGGAAATCATTCAATTACATTGTATTGGTATAACATTTCGGAACATTTAATTAAATCTACAAATTAACCAAGAGCTATCCTGTGCCAGGATTTGGCGGCCATCTTGGATTTACACATTTTGCACATGTTACGGCGGCCAGATTTTTTTGCAGCCGCTTATTTTTCAATTCCATATGACCATTAATATTGTTAATTACCATATACAAATTACACTTTTGTCTGACGTGCATAGATAACTCATGTTTTATCTGTTATGGGACCCTACTATGAGTGGATAACACTCATTAGTGACTTAAATGATTGTTAAATCAGTAACAATGTTACAGTGGGGTCAGCTGTAAGTGCACACACGAACGAACACGACAGGTTGGTTCGCTACCCACCCAAAGTGTATGTTGTTACCACTCAGTTGAACCGTCTCGCCGAGACGGTTCAACTGAATGGTAACAACATACACTTTTGTTGCGAAATGAAAAAAAATGCAGAAAAATATTTACATTTTTTTTATATATGAATTACAGTGGGGTCAGCGTGTAAGTGCACACACGAACGAACACGACAGGTTGGAACCAACCTGTCGTGTGTTCGTTCGTGTGTGCACTTACACGCTGACCCCACTGTACATGAAAGGAAGTTGACATATGTTTTGAGCAACCAGGCCCAGACGTTCATATGTTATCATGAAGCCTGTAAGCGGACAATACGAATGAGACGAAATATGTGCCATATTCATCGTGTGTTATATTTACAACAGTTACCGTTTGTTTTTCAGGCGTTACTTTGTTCAATGTTTTGTTAAAGAAACTGTATCTCAGATATTCAATGTGAGATGTCTCTATGCATGGTATGCCAATGACCTACATGCATATTGATCTTGAGGCCGTTTCACTAAACTCCGTACGACTAAAATGTTCGTAAGTGCAAAATTATGATAGTCTGTAAATTTCACATTAACACTGTTTTCTTGTAAACAATTGTTGCATTTATATTTATTGAGCATAGGCTGCATATGCAGCCTATGCTCAATAAATGTAAATCCATCAATTGAAATTTCCAGACGATCCTAAATTTGCAGTTTCGAACATTTTAGTCGTACGACGTTTAGTGAACAGTATGTAGCATGTAATTATACTAGTAATCCCACCAAGTTAGATGCTTGTGATATAAACTTATCAGTCTCGGCTCCGAAATTGTAGGAATTCCGCGGCCAGCCTAGGAATTCCTACGCGTTTCCTAGTATGACCTGGTAAACTCGGTGTCACAAAGCACTACCTTACTATTCTCTATCAATTTAATAGCGTCGACTATTATCCGTTACAGAATAGCCATGCCATTGTTTTTCTCTGTTAAGCGTCCACCTGGATTGCCAAAACTTACTTACGTATTCAGTAAAAACAAACAAGGCTTTGTTCAGTGTGCAAAGGGTTAATGAAGTTTTTAACATAAATTTAAATTGCCGCTAAATAATAGGAAAACACTCTTATTAAACGTATAAGTGTAAATTCATGAACGGATTTAAAACTTTGACAAGTCCCAAATCAATTTTCATATATCTTCAGCAGTAAATAGTGTAAATAAGCATACACAGTTAGTTTGTATTTTCATAGAATCACTCATAGAACCCACCCGCACGCGGACGCTTAACAGAGGAAGAACTTGCTATGGCCTAATTGCGCATAAATATGTATTGCATAAATAGAGAATAGTAGGTTAGTGCCGTGAATGGGAAAAAATATCTGGCAAGGCTCAGGAAACGGGATGGGCGAGGCTCTACCGAGCACATCCCGTTTCCGTGCCGCGCCAGATATTTTTTCCCATTCACGGCACTAACCTACTATTCTATTTATCCTGCCAACACCTACAAATGGCTGTAAAATGCAAAAATTGTATTGACTGGATATCAAAAATGTTTCTCGGCACCGTGTTTCACGGCACATACGCACTGTGTTGACGGGATAAAAAGGAATTCGCACTTATAACACTGTGTGTTAAAAAATCATAATACACTTTACCACTATAGAAACACGTTTTGTGACCAACAAAGCTGTCATCTATGATGCTGTGTTTATGCAATAAGTACATGTTTTTGCCTGTATTATCATTCAGTATGACTTGTTGTAGTGTATGAACAGTGTTGATACATGTGACTATGCCAATACAATTGTGTTTTATGAAGCAATATGTAAACTACAGTATATAAATAAACGTTAACAGTTTATATTTATCATTTACACAGAGATACAGTATTTAATATACAGAGTAAACTAATGCTGCGTGTGACACTAAGCTAATACAATTTTTTTCTTTTTTAGCTCACCTGAGCGAAGCTCATGTGAGCTATTGTTACCGCAATGTGTCCGTCGTCCGTCGGACGACGACGTCGTCCGTCGTCGTCCGTCGTCCGTGAACATTTTCAAACGTCTTCTCCTCGGTAACCATTGGGCATATAGTCACCAAACTTCATGGTCATGGTCCTTAGGTAGGGGGATTACAAAATTGTTAAAATGACGTCATTACGTAATCCAAGATGGCCGCCGTCTAAAAATAGCACAAATTCTTAAAAAATCTTCTTCTCAAGAACCGCCAACCGGATTTCGACAAAACTTGGTAGGAATGATCGATGGACAATGCTCTTTCAAAGTTGTTAAAATGGTGACCCCAGGGTCAAAAATTGGCGTGGCCCGTGGGGTCAAATTGGGGTCAAATTTTATTTTTGACCAAATATGGTCACGTTATATATCAAATCGAAGGTATCAATGAGGCGATCACTCTAGTACATTTTTTGTCGAAATCGGATTGTTACGTCATCCAACATGGCCGCCGAAATGTCAAAAGGTCGTTCTTTTATTAGAGTTTTCAAAATTCTTCTTCACATGAACCGCTTGGCCCATGGTAGCCAAACTTAAACGTTATGGTCCATGGGTGAAGCCTTTTCAGATTTGTTAAAATGGAAGTCATTGCTAATCCAAGATTTACAATGCTAAGTTGTGAAAATGGTGACCCCGGGGTCAAAAATGAGCGTGGCCCGTGGGGTCAAATTTTATTTTTGACCAAATATGCTCATGTTATATATGAAATTGAAGGTATCGATGAGGCGATTGCTCTGGTGCAATATTTGTCATCCATGATGGCCACAAAAAGGTCCATTTATTCAATATTTTTGAACTTCTTTTTCTCAGGAACCACATGGCCGATGCTGGCCAAACTTCATAGGAAGTTAAGATCCTTGGGTGAAGCATTTTCAGATTTGGTAAAATGAGAGTCATCGCTTAATCCAAGATGACCGCCATCTAAAAATAGCACAATTTTTTTAAAACACATGAACTCAATGTCACATTCTCCTCTGGTGTTCATGGAATCAGGTGAGCGAATTAGGGCCATCATGGCCCTCTTATTTATTAACACTATTTAATGTTCAAACTGTTTAATAAACTATGTTTTGCAGAACGTCCCGCCTTGTCGACTTTATACATTCCTTTATTGAATAAAAGGCGTGTCCCCGTGTAATACATGTACATGTAGCACTGTACAGGTGCGGGTTGAAGCTAAAATTTACCGAGTTTAGATTTGAACCCATTTTCTTACATGAAGACATCTGATTATGTCACCCAAAGTGTATGCTGTTACCACTCAGTCTAGAGACTGAGTGATAAAAACATATACTTTTGATGAGAAATATGCGTCTCATTTGCAATTCAGAATCCACGCCCCCTCTAGACCTCAATCCTGGATCCGCCCCTGCTGTATATTGAACATCATACAGTACTACACATGTAAATAGTCCAGGGTGGTTACCTCCCGTTAACGTGGGTGGCAGGTGGGAGCACGTGATGGGTAATTTAACGATCGGGGTTCATCATGACCGGAAATCCGATTTGAGACCTGCTTTGGCCCTCACATACGTCTTTGGCATTTTGTATGTGACAGTTGAATCTGGTTATACCCCTTATGAGAGTATTACGATATTCGTAATCCTATTTTAGGGGAAGGGGCCAAGTGACTTTGGTGTGGTATGGACCTGGCACCAGGTCGGGTTATTCTAAATTCAGGACTGAATATATTTGTTCTCGATGTAAATATTCCGTTCGGATTTTGGGATTTTCCCCCCAATGCAGCAGGTTAAAATAATGGGATTGAACCCGTTTGCCCGGCATTACATGACCTTAGCTGTTGATAGGCCGTTAAACACTAATAAACAAACAAACAACCCTCCCGTTAACAGTCGTGACATGATAGCTTCCATTGATAATTCCGTCCAATTCCGATAGTTTATACGTATTTGATCAGCCGTTTTAGGTCCACCACCACCAAAGATTTGTCCTATATAAACTAACCAATGACCACACATTTTGCTATTCTCTGCTACTTGCATTTTTCGTATGGATGTTGTGGGACCTATTTTCTAATAACCGGCAGCCATTCTGTTCTGGATATTCACTAATTCAAATATAGGTTTAATTATTGTTCAGCAATTTGAATTCTATCTCCTGTGACCACCTTGGTGGTGGCACAAAAAGTCAGCGGCTGGAATTGAAACCGCCTCACATGACAAACATGATCCGACTTACAAACTAATCCCAAAGCATATGCTTGAAACCGATGAACATTAACATGCCTGTGAAGTAGATTGGTGCATCAATTGACTGGTTGCTGCAAGCAAAGAGTGTCTATCGCATAACAAATCTGGTTTATTGTTTTGAATGTACTTCATTTTACTACACCACGCGCGAATATCTGATGATTTAGTGTGGTTAAACCATGAATTCGTCTTTCCACGTGAAAAGACCGTGTAATAACTTAATTCTTAAAGTTCATTGGCAATTCATCGGAAACTATAAGACGGCGATCGCCGGAGAGCGTTTCGCCCACTAAACATGGCGATCACCACCTGGGTCGAATCTAATAGGCCATGTCGCCACGAAGGTCAATGTGATAACATATTGATACAAACGTCACGGTTACTAATGTCATGGTCACACAAAGGGCACTGGGTGGATAGCCATCAACGTGAGGAAGCTATTGGTTAAGTTTGGTAATGACGGACCAGGAGATATTCAACATTTGGACGTACATTCAAAAGTATTGACACGAAAGTCAAGGTCACCAAGGTGACGGCCAATGTCAACGGAATGTCGCTGGATCGATATATATCAATGTGAGAAAGCTATGTTTTCAGTTTGGTAATGATATGACTAACTTATCAGGAGATATTCAGCATTTGGACGTATGTCTAAAATTGTTGACACCAAGGTGAAGGTCACCAATGTCATGGTCAGCCGAATAACACTGGTAGATATCTATCAATGTGAAGAAGCTATTGATTAAGTTTGGATATGATTTGAATAACTGATCAACAGATATTCAACGTTTGGATGTACGTCCAAAATTATTGACATGAAGGTCATGGTGACCATGGTCACTGTCACCAAATGACACTGGGTGGATATCCATCAATGTGAGGAAGCTATTGATGACGTTTGGTAAGGATCCGAGTAACGCATATGGAGGTATTCAATATTTGGACGTATGTACAACATTATTGACACACATGTTATAAGGTCAGCAAGGTGAACGTCAATGCCACCTATAGCCTATATCATCAATATTGCAAAGTATACTTTAGTAGCAAAGTATACTTTGAGGGAGAAATTTTCAATTTTATGATAAATTTATTAATTTTTATTATACTGAATTTATTACATTATCACAGCCAATCTGGCTGTGATACTGTAATAAATTCAGTGTAATAATTTTGCATACTTTTAATCATCAAATATATGCAGTAGTTAGTTCTGTACGAAATAATGCATTTTGAGAAAACTAAATGATTACTCCCTCAAAGTATACTTTCATAAAAAGTATACTTTGCAATTTTGATGAAATCGCCTACTGGAGCCACATGTGCACGTACACTGTTAGGCATTCAGTGACAGGAAATATGCGTGATTACATTAAATACGTTTACACATTTTACAACATTTTTCATAAATAAACTCAAAAGTTGACGAAATGTTCGGCGTACATGCCGTATAATTCAGCATGTACCATGTGTACTCTGAAAATGTTGTCAACTTTCCACGCCATTTATGGAAAATATTGTAAATTTTGTAAACGTATTTCATGAAATTACGCATATGTCCGCGTGTACAAAGTCGCATGGCGTGTTTCATATGGCTATTGTTGGCAGCAACACGAGTATACCGTATCCGAATATTGTGGCAGTACAAGATGACCAGAAAAAAACATTTTACTATACATGTCCCCATTTGTTGGTAGAAGGCACATACAACTTAGAAATTGGCGTGATAAAATCGACAGCACAGAGCAGAAACAGTATGTTGAAGGGTTTGGGGATACTACACACTTTTGCACCGTCCGTGCGATTTATTTCATCAAATCGAGGGAATAATATTAAAAAAGTTATGTGTAAGTTAGATCACACTTTCGCTAATTCGCGTATTTTCTCGCATATTTGTGTCTCCAACTAGTCGCGAGCTGTCGCAGCCCAGTGAGATACTACCTTTACTGTCTGTTTCACGAAACCTGCGGAGGAGTCGAAACAGGAAATATTTTGGAAATCGATTTTTAAATCTAGCTAGATAGCTTGGAAATGATCTAACTAAGAAAACAAAACTTACATTTTGAAAATCGGTACACTCTTTCTGAAATTATAAACCTGTCCCCATGTTAAATCCCCATACTAGTAGACATCTTCACTCTCTGACGATGTCTATGGGGATTTAACATGTGGAAATTGTTTTTTTCGCAATACAATCAATATTGGACCAAATTTCACGAAATAAAAAGTAGGCTCAATCTTAAATTTTGCTTTAATGTAATATTATCAAAAAAAAACAAAATTGCATTATTTATATAGCCGTACAATTTGGGCAGGTTTCGTGAAACAGACAGTTGTCGAGCTGATTTTGCTTTTCCCATTACGTTCTGTCATGTAATGACTTATGTCTTATACCATAACATTGACGTATATGTATATATGCATCGCATGCATATTGTGCATTGTCATATTTTACATTTTGGTGATTCAAGAAGAGTGCTTGAGAACGACCAATCGATATTTATCCCATCAACACAGTGCGTATGTGCCGAGAAACACAGTGCCGTGAAACAGTTTTGATCCTGTCAATACGACCTAATCACTGCGTATGAATATATGCGGTGGATGGGTTTATTTCTTTTGCATTTTAAAGCCATTTGTAGGTGATGACGGGATAAATAGAATGCATGTAGTAGGTTAGTGCCGTGAGTGAGTGATACTGAGTGTATCACACAGTACTAAAACTTAAATTGTTGATATTGCCATTGGCATTATATTACATGTTGGCCGTGATCAGTGTACATGTAGGACATACATATATACTAATGAATACATAGAGGATCTTACGTAAGTGATGATTTCATATGATATTTATCAAACGAGTTTACTGATTACATAAGAAACGAGGCTATGCCTCGTTTCTTATGAAATCAGTCAACGAGTTTAATAAATATCATATGAAATCATCACAAACGTTAGATTATATTTATTGCATAAGCACATCATTGCATAGGCACATTGAAGATGTACTGATCACCAAACCTGTTTTCTGTAATGAGCTAATTTTCATATTTATTACACTAGTGTAATATTATTTTTATTACACTGTGAGTACCCATGCTATGCAATAAACATATTTATTATATACCTACCCATGAAATACATAGTTATACTAACGGCACTCGTGAAATATGGACATTCCACACCACGAGATGAACATATATGTCTTATTCGTTGCAAAAATATGAATATCCTCTATTTATTTTCTTGCTTCAGACATTGCGAACTTCATACATTGCGTCTACATCGTTATGTCTACATTTATTACAATAATCTGTCCGCAATAATACAATAATTATGTTCAACAATTCTGCAAACACCAGGAACCCACATTTCCGACGTTTAGGAAAAGTGGGTACCTGGTTTTTGCAGAATTGTTGAACATAAATACATTTATGACGTCGGCCTGTCGTTGGAAACCGTTACATGACTGAGCTGTGTTCAATTTATTCCGGTATTATTTATGTTTTTGCAATTTGCCGAACGTCTACCTGTAATGATACAGGCTGTGCGATTTTGTACCTAAGATGTGCGATAGTTCATGAACATATTTACAAAATTGACTATATTTTCCATAAAAGAAGTCGGAAGTTTACGAAATATTACTACAAAAATGGCGTCAACTTTCGACGTCATTTGCAGAAAATATCAGTTTCTGTAAATATTGCTCAGGTCCAAAATCTCATGGCTTGTCTCATATACAGTGGGGTCAGCGTGTAAGTGCACACACGAACTAACACGACAGGTTTGTTCGCTACCCACCCAAAGTGTATGTTGTTACCACTCAGTTGAACCGTCTCGCCGAGACGGTTCAACTGAATGGTAACAACATACACTTTTGATGCGAAATGAAAAAAAATGCAGAAAAATATTTACATTTTTTGTTATACATGAATTACAGTGGGGTCAGCGTGTAAGTGCACACACGAACGAACACGACAGGTTGGTTTCAAAAATATAAATATTTTTCTGCATTTTTTTCTCATTTCGCATCAAAATTGTATGTTGTTACCACTCAGTTGAACCGTCTCGGCGAGACGGTTCAACTGAGTGGTAACAACATACACTTTGGGTGGGTAGCGAACCAACCTGTCGTGTTCGTTCGGTTGTGCACTTACACGCTGACCCCACTGTATGAGACACGCCACGTGATTATGCACCTAGATGTAAGAACATTTGCGATATCTCATGAAAAGTATTTACACAATTTACGATATTTTCCATCAATGACGTCGAAAGTTGACGAAATGTTCACAGCAAATGCGCGAATTCTATTCCGCAGTTACTATCAAAATTTCGTCATCTTTCGAGGTCATTTACAGAAAATATGACAGTGACTCACATTTCCAGACAATATCGAAGTGTATCATAGTATGTCCGTCAGTGCCGGAGTGCCAGTCGCGTATATGTAAACTTTTAAAGCGTTACATTTATTCACCAACATTTCTCATTTCTATATTATTTATTTTTACAATGCGATGAACGTCTATCTACATGTACGGAGCAGGGGACGTAGAATTCTTTTTTTTTTATTAATTCGTTCTAACGAAATAACAATTCGTTCCATAAATTTAAGAATTCGTTCCCATGAATTAACAATTCGTTCCCACGAATTAAAAAGTCGTTCCCTCAAATTAACAATTCGTTCCCACAAAATAACAATTCGTTCCCACGGAAACGAATTGTTAATTCGTGGGAACGAATTGTTATATCGTTGGAATGAATTGTTAATTCGAGGGAACGAATTGTTAAATTGAGGAAACGAATTGTCATTTCGTGGGGACGAATTCATAAAACAAATCCATGTCCCCTGCGGGGCTCCATATCTATCTATATTATCATTATCAAACGTAAATTATTTGGAACATTTAGTCATGAAAACTGCGAACGGGTCAGTAAAGACTAAAGCCTGACTATAGTATACTAAAGGTGTATGCTCACGTGGTACTAACAACGACAACAAGTACTGAAATTTCCAGAATCCATCAGATTCAAAGTACGTATTATTTTATAGTGTCCTTATTACGTAACGGATTTTGATGAAATATGGCGCATCAAACGCGTCTTGTGAAACTGCATTTGGTGAAGCTGCATTGTAGGTTCGACCGAACTTATGTCGTTTTTGCGAAATCGATTCACTTATGTCGTTTTTGCGATTCTTCGCAAAAACGACACAAGTCTGTGCCAAACTCCCTGGACCACCAAATGTAGCTCATGAAGACGCGTTTTCTGCGCCATATTTCATCAAAATCCGT
The DNA here is from genome assembly GCA_029237695.1 of Conchocele bisecta. NCBI lineage: Eukaryota > Metazoa > Mollusca > Bivalvia > Lucinida > Thyasiridae > Conchocele > Conchocele bisecta. The sequence continues at coordinate 63,486,299 of CM055272.1, read as the reverse complement.
TTCATATTAAGGAAAATATCAAATAATACTTTCAACACTTTCAGCCACTGTTGTTGTTGTTATAACCACGTGATAATGCACCTTGATACGTTATTAACATTGTCCACAAGGGAAATCAATAGATTCTACACTATGTAAGTATCTGTTATATGTTGTAATTCTATTTGCCTATTTATAGCTATGAATAATTTACACATGAACAACGTACACATCTGCATATGCGATATAGATATTACAAGTTTTAAGTATAATGTCTAAATATAGATACGAAAGAATTTGTAAACACACTCATTTACCCACTATAATATAATAAAGAATTGCATAGAATCCAATATTTATAGTTACCGTAGCGTATTCGGTGAATACCTGTACATTTACGTGTATTAATTCTTTTTCTATTTACACGTCTTGGATTTTAATAGTCAATAGTTTGCTATGAATATTCCCAACACGTTTCGGTTAGTGTTTTAGATTCCGGAGTTTAAAGATTGCCGTCTGCTGTTGTTTTTGCCAGATTTTAATATAAATAAAAAGATACGTTTCCTGAATAAATATGGCCACATACCTATCGAGATTATTCAACAAGTCTGATGCGAAAATCAGAGAGGATTCGCCGGAAACTGAACTACAAGTTGATGTAGACTGTAACGACCCAACTACGGCGTGGAAGAGCAGGCAATCCAATCAGATTCACCAGCCGTGTGTTCCTGTAGATCCGAAGACACCGATCAGCAAGACCAGTCTTCGCGTGGTGTGTATCTCCGACACCCACACTCAACTGGAGAAAAACCCGCGGTGTTTAAAGATCCCGGATGGAGATCTACTGCTGCATGCCGGGGACTTCACGATGTACGGACACCCGGATGACGTGCGGACGGTTAACACGTATTTGGGTGAGTAGACGTCACCACTGGCTGCGTTAATCTTGCTACTATTTATAAATTTCTTTATTTTAAAATACAGTCGAACATCCCCGAACGACCACCTCTCTACAACAACACTCTCTATATAACAGCCGCTAGTTTATATCCCAAATGGATGATTTCCTCTGTATCTAACCCTTAGACCGCTGAGCACCAAAATTGTCGTCTGCCGTTGTTTTTGCCTTCTTTCTCAATAAAAACGTGTTTTGACAGCGTTTTGGAATAATTTCCATTGGATAATATGGGCAAGATTAACACAGACGGCTGTATATGAGGTCCAGGGCCAGTGACTGACAATTTACCTTAGGGCGTATTCAAGGTGTATGATCACGTGGTTATAACAACAACAACAGTGGCTGAAAGTGTTGAAATCTTGAAAGTATTATTTTATATTTTCCTTAATATGAAATGGATTTTAATGAAATATGGCGCAGCAAACGCGTCTTCGTGAGCTGCATTTGGTGGTCCAGGGAGTTTGGCACAGACTTAAGTCGTTTTTGCGAAGAATCGGAGACACGGAAATCGATTCTTCGCAAAAACGACATAAGTTTGGGCGAAAATACAGAGACCACCAAATGCAGCTTAACAGGACGCGTTTCATGCGCCATATCTGATCAAAATCCGTTACGCAATAAGGACACTATATCAGAATACGTACTTTGAATCAGATGGATTATGGAAATTCCAGTTCTTGTTGTTGTTGTTAGTACCACGTGATCATACACCTTGGTATTTACGCACCGTGTGGTATGAACAACAAAGGCCTCTTTAAATCATACCCAATTTTACTCTGATATTAAATTCCACCTACACTCGCCATCTTTTCAACCAACGGGCGTGGATTATTAACTTGGGCGCGCTCTCTAACACAGTACATGTCATGTAATTGTAACGCGCACGAATGTCGAGACTATGGGGGCCGTTTCACTAAACTTCGTACGACTAAAATGTTCGTAAGTGCAAAAGTATGATAGTCTGTAAATTAAAAATGTTTTCTTGTAAACAATTAGTGGATTTACATGTTTAGCATAGGCTGCATATGCTGCAGCCTATGCTCAATAAATGTAAATCCATCAATTGGAATTTACAGACGATCCTATGTTTGCACTAACGAACATTTTAGTCGTACGAAGTTGAGTGAAATGGCCCCACTGTATGCAGCCTATGCTCAATAAATGTAAATCCATCAATTGGAATTTACAGACGATCCTATGTTTGCACTAACGAACATTTTAGTCGTACGAAGTTGAGTGAAATGGCCCCACTGTATGCAGCCTATGCTCAATAAATGTAAATCCAATAAGTGTTTGTAAGAAAATAGTTTTAATGTGAAATTTACAGACTATCATAATTCTGCACTTACGAACATTTTAGTCGTACGAAGTTTAGTGAAATGGCCCCTAGCAGAGTCCCGGCCTACTTGCTCGTTACAATTACTGAACCCGGTCCAATGTACACTACATGTAGTACCACTTCCGTTAGTTGAAAAGATGGCGTGTGTCGTACCTTGTAGATAATTAATATCGGAGTAAAATTTTGTATGAATTAAAGACGCTTTTGTCCTAATACTACACGGTACCTGTGATTTACGTAAGTTGACTATGGTGACCAGTAGCCCGTTTCACTAAGCTTCGTACGACTAAAATGTTCGTAAGTGCAAATTTAGAATCGTATGGAAATTTCAATTGATGAATTTACATTTATTGAGCATAGGCTGCCTATGCAGCCTATGCTCAATACATGCAAATCCAATAATTGTTTACAAGAAAACAGTGTTTTTACAGACTATCATAAGTCTGCACTTACGAACATCCTAGTCGTACGAAGTTTAGTGAAACGGCCCGTTTCACTCGGTTTCGTACGACAAATATATTCGCATGAATATTTCTATAAATTCATTTATCTCATTAACGTGGTTGATTAAGGCCCGTTCATTAATGGTACCATTTTCCGCATACATGTAGGAATCATGAAATCTGACCACATCAACCAAGGATTGCCTCAAGTTAGCTTCTCAGGAGTTATGTTGGCAACTCCAAGGTGTATGCTCACGTGGTTACAACAACAACAACAAGTACAGAAAGTCCTCCGATTCGAAGTACAGTTCTTTTCTGTTGTCCTCATTTCGTAACGGATTTTGATGAAATATGGCGCATCCAACGCGTCGTGTTAAGCTGCATTTGGTGGTCTCAGTACTTTGGCACAAACTTCTCTCGTTTTTGCGAAGAATCGATGTCCGTGTCTACTGACACGGTAATCGATTCTTCGCAAAAACGACATAAGCATGTGCCGAACTCCCGGGACCACCAAATGCAGCTCATGAAGACGCGTTTGCTGCGCCGTATTTCATCAAAATCCGTTGCATATTAAGGACAATATTAAATAATACTTACTTTGGAGTGGGCGCGCTTCAACATTTTCAGCCATTGTTGTTGTAGTTGTAACCATGCGATCATGCACCTTGAACTACCACCACATAGTATGCATAATTCGTGTACTAATCATGTATACCATGCAATTACGTTTGGTTGGTGGAGCAAGCTGAAGTAATTATCGTAGTAAAACACGTTGTCATTGTTCTTGCATTAAAGGAACTCTTCCACACAAACACAAAGTCATAATTGCTGGGAACCACGACATGACCTTTGACCTCAACTTTATGACCTGGAAGTGGTGGACTCACCCGCAGGCTTTATCGCACGCCAACTGCGGTGCCCGACTTCGGGACCTCGGTGTAGACAGCGTCCACGACCTGATGACCAATGTGACGTATCTACAGGACGCCATGGTCGATATATGTGGCATAAAGATATACGGCGCACCGTGGTAAGGTCTGGATTAAACGTGAATTTGTTTGCCATTTATCCAGTCAACACAGGGTGTATGTGCCGTGAAACATTTTTGATATCCTGTCAATACTACCTAATCACTGCGTATGAATATGTACGGTTGTCATACTAGTCGATTCTCCGATTTTAAGGATGCGGCTGGGGTTATTTTTTGATATGTGTAATGTTGACCGGATAAATAGAATAGTAGGTTAGTGCCGTGAATGGGATAAATATCTGGCGTGACACGGAAACGGGATGGGATAGGCATAGCCTCGGCATAGCCTCGCACATCCCGTTTTATAAGCCTTGCCAGATATCTTGTCCCATTCGCTGCACTAACCTACTATTCTCTATTTACCGCCGACCCGAATGTGTAGCCCTGACTCAAACGTAGCCTAGCAACAATCTATATTGATAGAAGCATGACGGGTGTTTCATTGAAGGAATGGTGAACAGTGCAAATCCTGATCAGACTGTGCGGATGCACAGGCTGATCAAGATTAACACTGGTCGCAAAACCCGTAATCCCCATTCTCCAGTCGCAAAAACCACAAGCTCCATTTCTCCATTCACAGCCACATATGTGGTTCCCCAACTGGGATACTACGGGGCGCCGTTTTGGACTTTAATAGCACTTTGTGATGTCACCCATTCGAATAGGTGATATCACCCATTCAGTAGGTGATATGATCTATTCAAATGGGTGATATCACCTATTCAGATCCGAATGCTTGATATCACCGGTTCAAAAGTGGGATATAATGCAATCAAATGTGTCATATCACCAATTCAAAATGAATGGATGATATCACCCATTCAAATATGTGATATCCTTTCGAATAGGTGAGTTTACTTATTTGAATGGGTGATATCACCTGCATTTGTATTTTAACCATTCGAATAGGTGGTATCCATTCGAATAGGTGATATCACACTTTCGTGTTGAATCAATGATATCACACATTCGAATCAGTGATATCACCTATTCAAATGAGTGATATCACCCTTTCGAATGGGTGATATCACTGATTCAAAAGGAAGGGGTGATATCACACATTCGAATGAATTGTAAACATTCGAATAGGTGATATCACCCATTTGCTTTTAATGGACTACAATGGACCTTTATGTTGAATCAATGATATCACACATTCGAATCAGTGATATCACCTATTCAAATGAGTGATATCACCCTTTCGAATGGGTGATATCACTGATTCAAAAGGAAGGGGTGATATCACCCATTCGAATGAATTGTATCATACATTCGAATAGGTGATATCACCCATTTGCTTTTAATGGACTACAATGGACCTTTATGTTGAATTGATGATATCACACATTAGAAAGGGTGATATCACCCATTTGAATAGATATTACCGAAAAGATATTACCGAATAGGTGATATCAATTATTTGACGTGAAAGGGTGATATCACCCATTCGAATAGGTGATATCACTCATTCGAATGGGTGATATCACCATTTTGAATGTTTAATGTTATTGATTCCACATGACATGGTATTATCACCCATGTGAATAAGTGATATCACCTATTCGAATGAGTGATATCACCCTTTCGAACGGGTGATATCACAGATTCAAAATTAAAGGGTGATATCTCCCATTCGAATGAGTGATATCAACCTGTCGAATAGGTGATATCACATATTCGAATGGATGATATCACCGTTTCGTGTTGATTCAGTGATATCACCTATTTAAAAGGATGATATCACCCATTCGAATAGGTGATATCACAAGTGTTATTAAAGTCCAAAACGGCGCCCCATAGGATACAACGTATGTTTTATTCTGAAATCGATATAATTTGTAAATTATTGTTACCAGTATTGAATGGGTTATTGAATTACAAGTACGAATTCATCTCACGATAATGCATTTTGCACATACATGTACACATCGCTAACTGTTAACACGTCCAATAAATACTTATCCACAACGACTGGCACTGCAAACGTTATTACAGCTTTAAATGTGACACTTACATGTACGAACATCTTATTCGTACGAAGTTTAGTATTTATCCCGTCAACACAGTTCTTATGTGCCGTGAAACACGGTGCCGTGAAACATTTTTGATATCCTGTCAATACGACCTAATCACTGCGTATGCATATGTGCGGTCCGATTCTCCTATTTTGAGGATGCGGCAGGGGTTATTTTTTTGCATTTTAAAGCTATTTGTAGGGTTGACGGGATAAATAGAATAGTAGGTTAGTGCCGGGAATGGGAAAAATATCTGGCGCGGCACGGAAACGGGATGTGCTCGGCAGAGCCTCACCCATCCCATTTCTTAAGCCTTGCCAGATATGTGTTCCCATTCACGGCACTAACCTACTATTCTCTATAACGGGCGCCAGTTACTTTCACATACGCATGTCGTACGTTTCTTTCCACGACAGGCAGCCGGGTACACTGGGGTACTGGGGATTTAACCTACGGCGGGGGCAGGCTTGCCTGGATATGTGGTCACAGATCCCGAAGGAAACGGATATTCTTATCAGCCACGGGCCTCCGCTAGGTTAGTTATCTAGATATCCAATATAATACATGCACTACATACCATAAGTATACCATATACAAATAAGGAATACAACTGTCGGCTGTTGCGTTTACTGTATTGTGAACAACATTCCGAAGGACTCCCCGAAATCTTTAAACATACCATCTGTTGTTCTTAATACAGTAAACGCAACTGCCCATGGATTTATTAATTATATTTACACTGCATTTTCGGATAGTTTAAAAGATGTAAATAACCAAATACGGAGTAAAATTAGGAATCTTATGGTTTTACGTCGTTTTGTTGCAATTCATTGAACAGCGACGTTGCCGGTCAATAGCGTGACGTTATTGACAACGACGATGAACGTCAAGTAATCTAATGACGTCAAACAAACATTAACGAATCAACAACGTCGCGTGACGTCACGTGGGGCTAATGTAATGTACTGGGATATGAACGCAATACGTTGATTGGGCGTTCCATTATGAATTCAAGGAGAGAGTAAATATTAAGTATAGTTATGTTTTGGAAAATTAAAAATTAACTCAGTTGCACTAGTAGACCAGTAGCCTATTTCACCAACATTGCAAAGTATACTTATCTAGCAAAGTATACTTTGAGGGAGCAATTTTCAATTTTAGGATACATTTATTATTTTTTATTATACTGAATTTATTACATTATCACAGCCATTTTGGCTGTGATAATGTAATTAATTCAGTATAATAATTCTGCATACTTTTAATCATCAAATATATGCAGTCGTTAATTCTATATGATATATGCATTTTGGGAAAAATAAGTTATTACTCCCTCAAAGTATACTTTACTAGAAAGGTATACTCTGCAATGTTGGTGAAATAGGCTACAGAGACCAGTTTTACCAATCTTCGTACGACTAAAATGTGTTAGTAAGTTCAAACTTATGATAGTCTGTAAATTTCACAATAACACTGTTTTGTAAACAATTACTTGGATTTGCATTTATTGAGCATAGGCTTTAAATGCATATGCATATTTTCAGACTATCCTAAATTTACACTTACGAAGATTTTAGTCGTACGAAGTTTAGTGAAACGGTCTCCAGGCTTATATAATTATGCTTACCGATTAGAACGCAGTAATGTGTCTGTGTCTGTTTCATACTTCACCTCTCAGTAAAAAAACAAAAATGAAACATACAAACAAACATACGGGAAGTATTATGTCTATTGAATTGGGTTATTTCGAAACAAATCCAAGTACTGAGGGTACGGAGCCCCACAATTCATATAATGGTATAACCCAGGTGATCTTCATCATATATATAACATATGCACACTTTAATTGAGACACGTCATGCAATTTTGTACCTAAGAACATGTGCGATATCTCAAGACAAATATTTACAACATTTACGGTATTTTCCGTAAATTACTTCGAAAGATGACAAAATTATCATAGCAAATGCGGAATACTATTCCGCATTTGCTATGATAATTTCGTCATATTTCGACGTCATTTACAGAAAATATCACATTTTCTGTAAATATTTCAGGAAAAATCGCACATGTTCTTAAGTTCAAAATCGCAGGGCGTGTCTCATTTTACCTATTAAAATACATATTCCAATATATATAGGCCACGGAGATCTGTCCTACGCCAGGCCATACGGCGGGATATTCAACTGGTTGTTTTCCCGCGAAAAGCTGGGCCTAGAACACTGCGGCTGTGTGGATCTGCTGAACACAATACAGAGGCGGGTCAAACCGAGGTTCCACGTATTTGGACATATTCACGAAGGTATTTCTGGCTGAGCATGGAGAAATGGGATTTATGAGATTTGTGACCAGTGTAGTTCCTGATCAAATAGCAAACTACTGACACATGACGGGTGTTTCATTGATGGAATGGCGAACAGTTGCAGATCCTAATCAGACTGCGGATGCTTTTGCATTGTTTATATGGCTGTAACATTTGGGAAACTTTCGCGAAACAGACAGTAATGTCTTTTACTATATTGTTTATCAGACAAGGCTAGAACTCCATGGGAATTCCATAGTTCGCCGATAAATTTCCGAGGCGAGTCCGATGAACTTTATACCCGCAGACACTAGGCTGGTATTATATTTATCAGGTAAATTTATATGCTTGCCTTTGATCAACTATGTAATCTTAAACAATTCTGAAAAAAACCTGGGGGCCGTTTCACTAAACTTTGTACGACTAAAATGTTCGTAAGTGCAAAATTATCATAGTCTGTACATTTCACATTAACAATGTTTTCTTGTAAATCATTATTTGATTTACATGTATTGAGCATAGGCTGCATATGCAGCCTATGCTCAATAAATGTAAATCCATCAATTGAAATTTCCAGACGATCCTAAATTTGCACTTACGAACATTTTAGTCGAACAAAGTTTAGTGAAACGGACCCCAGGAACCCATTTTTCCGACGTTTCGGCACAAGGCCTTTATCAAAAAGAATTAGTTTCTACTAAGCGCTAAGTGGCATCCATTTCACAATGCTTATGTTTTTATTCATAACGTCATGACGTCGTGACGTCATTGCATGAGCATCACGACGCCATAACGTTATAAAAGACGGCGTACTGCATAAATACTACGGAAAACACAATTAATGTTAACACGATACGGGTGTATTATGCAGAGTTACTCCCCGCAACTATCTAATCATACATAAACACACAGTTTACTTACTGATACAGGTATATTGCTCTTTTTCAGGGTATGGCATATCTACAGATGGCACAACGACCTTTATCAACGCGTCAACGTGTGACGTCATGTACAGGCCAATATGTCCACCTATCGTATTCGATATTCCGTTACCGGACGGACATACAAAAGACGATCCTTTAAAGTGGGTAATAACAAACAAAGCGACTGGAAGCAAAACAAAATCACGTCCTACAAGGAATGTGAGAGAACGTGACATGCGACGAACGAATGCCGAGCGAGAAAGGGGATCAGACAAATGAGTTGATAAAACACTAAACATGGTTTTGGAATCTTAGCTGCATGTAATGTGTCAGGTAAAGAGTTTCTAATTGACCTACAGCATACCGACTGATAACAAATCAATTTGGTGTATCTTGCATTGTTAAATTGATGCGGCGGCATCACCGGACGTGTGCTGCGGTGCCTGAATATATATATAATTATGTATGTGTAAATCAGCTGTTTGAATGCAGCAAGTTATCAAAGTACCGAAAGTACTGCATATACATGTATGCTCAAATTGCACGATATTTCCGACGGAAATGTAACAATAACGTTCGACCATGTCCAGCAGTTGGTAAACGTTTGTCGTGGCACTCGGGAACTGTTTGAACTCGCGGCCTACGGCCTTGGGGTTCAAACAGTCCCCTCATGCCACGGCAAACGTTTACCCACGGCTGAACATTGTCGAACCTTATTTTGGCTAGATACACATATCTGGGCCACAAAGTATATAATATATACAACTTGTGTGACATGACGTTACCGACTGACGTCAGTTTAATGAAGCAACGTAAACCAGTTCGCGTTCTTTTCTACGAAAACCCTTCATTTCAAAAACAGCAGTAAAGAGAACACAATTTCCTAGTCAATATTGATATCCCCAGCATAAAACGTCTACAGTGATCACACAAGGTGGGCACACTAGGTACTATACGGTCAAGTATATGGTGTACGAACGGGGTCAAAACTAAACTTACAGGTGCAGCTATAAAAATATACAGGTGCACATGTAAATGTATAGCTGCACCTGTAAATGTACATCTGCACCTGTAAATGTACATCTGCAGCTGTAAATGTATAGCTGCACCTGTAAAATGTACATCTGCACCTGTAAATGTATAGCTGCACCTGTAAAATGTACATCTGCACCTGTTAAATGTACATCTGACCTGTAAATGTATAGCACCTGTAAATTACATCTGCACCTGAAAATGTATCTGCACCTGTTAAAATGTACATGCACCTGTAAATGTACATCTACTGTAAATATTCTGCAGCTGTAAATGTATAAAGCTGCAAAGTATATAAACGTATTTTACAGGTGCAGCTATACATTTACAGGTGCAGCTGTATTTTTTACAGCTGCACCTGCATATTTACAGCTGCACCTGTATTTTCATAGCTGCACCTGTAACCTGTATATTTACCTTTATATTTGTATAGTTGCACCTGTAAATTTAGTTTTGACCCCCGTTCGTACACCTTCATAATGATTGTGATCACTGTAGGTGATCCATTTTAAGCTCTGGATAATCAATATTGACTAGGAAAGATTCCACATTGTGTTCTCTTTACTGCAGTTTTTGAAATGAAGGGTGTTGTTGTATTTTCATTGTTTGTAAACACATTCATCTAATGTTTTGATGCAGTAGTTGCAGATTACATTCAGTATTAAAAAACATTTTACATCAGGTTGTTAAACATACTTGTTCACGAAATATCGAACAATTTATATACTGTAATAATTATGTTTCTTTTGGCATTAAGTATATGTGTGCGTATACTTTCGAAGGTATTTATTTTGTTGTTACCACAACGTGGCCACACCTAGTATGTAGGTACACTTATTGAATGTCAAACATGATGTACGACGTCACAATCTTTATTTATGTTTTATGCATGTGTGTGTCTTTTTTGTGGCGAAAACGTTGTTCTCTCTCTGGCAATTCATCATACATACACATGCGCTCGGGACGTATGACTTTATTTCCAATGAATTGTGTAACATAATATTATATTCCTGTTAAACGTTTCACAGTGGAACCTCTCTAGACCTGACACCCTGGGAGGTCCCCAGGGTGTCCGGTTTAGAGAGATCCCACTGTAACACAGGTATAATTTTATGAGGTTTCTAAGACATGTTTGCGTGTCGCGAACTGTCATTATAATTTGAGATGATTGACAGTGAAAGTCATAAATGTGGCTGTGACTGGAGAAATGGGACTTATACAATTTGTGACCAGCGTAGCCCCTGATCAAATAGCACTACTTGTCGCCTTATAATGATATATATCGCTTGTTAGAAGCATCACGGGTGTTTCATTGATGGAATGGCGAACAGTGCAGATCCTGATCAGATTGTGCAGATGCACAGGCTGATCTGGATTTACACTGGTCACAAAACCCATAAGCCCCATGTCTCCAGTCACAGCCACAAATGATCGCGAGCCATTATTTTGCATTATGTTACATCTCAATATTTTTGTAAATATTGATTATAAAGAGGATTTTATATAATATTTATTATCGAGTTTCCTGATTTCATCTGTCAACAAATTGAATGCATGTCATATACATCTATATTGAAACCTGTGAATAAAGGCCAGCCATGGGAAGTAAAAAAAATATGGCCTTTGTTCACAGGTGGTCTTTATTCGCAGGGTCATTTATATAGTAATTGTGCCATTGGGACAACACAAGTGTGGCCTTTACAGCTAGGGGATTGCTATTAGGAGGTGGTATTTAGCACAGGTTCGACTGTATATTAAATCTACGTAAACGTCAGATTAGATTCATCGCATAAGCACATCATCATCATGTGAAGACGTACTAATTATCTAATATGTTTGCTGCATCGGTCATATTTGCATATTTATTGCATTAGTATATTGTGTTTAAATACACTGTATATTTCAATTGTGAAAGCATATTGTGATCAACAAATGTATGTACATGTACAAGTCCCAGGCCCTGTGCAACCGTTTCACATTTAATTATGAATCTTATATTGTTTCTGTTGACGTCTACTGAGGGATCGTATCCAGTTATTTCCCTTTGCAAATGTATGTATAGATATCCGGTTCTATGCTGGTTTTTTTTATTACTGAATAACACAAAAGTTCTGCGAACAGAGTAGACCCAGATCAGACTGCACACCTGTGCAGTCTGATCTGAGTCTACACTGTTTGCAATAACAGTAATACGTGTGAAAATATTAATCTGGTAAATAATGTAGTCCCAGATCAGATTGCGTAGATATATAGTATGATCTGGATCACCACTAGTCTAACCCACTATATTTGCTCTTGTTCACATCATATCATTATACAGTCGCTCTTTTTACAAGCAATATGGCGCCAAACTACACAAGTTTGGACCGAATGTCTATACATACATTCAACGGGAGATAACTAGCAACGATCCCCCATTATAATAGTGCAAATAAACCTTGTCATATCTGGATTACAGTGGAACCTCACTAAACAGGACACACTGGGGACCTCCCAGATAGTCCACATTAGTGAGGTTCCACGGTATTTTGTTGATTTTTCCCACAAAAATAAGAAATCAGATTTAATCGACCAACTTGTATGAGCAATTGGGTGATGTATCACATTATTACTGTTTTACCATCATAAACATTAAAATAAGCGTCCCATATATCATTTAACTAGAGCGTGACAGAATGCCTTTACATATACGCTGAATGGATCATATTTCTTTTTGCTGTCCATGACTTCAATAGAATGAGAAAACAAATAATTTACATAACATTTATATCGCCGTATTGCGGAGCCCCGCAGGGGACATGGATTTTGTTTGTATTAATTTGTTCCCACGACATAACAATTTGTTGCCTCAATTTAACAATTCGTTCCCTCGAATTAACAATTCGTTCCCACGATATAACAATTCGTTCCTACGAAATAACAATTCGTTCCCCCGTATTGACAATTCGTTGCCTCGAAATAACAATTCGTTCCCTCAATTTAACAATTCGTTCCCTCGTGGGAACGAATTGTTAAATTGATGGAACGCATTGTTAAGTCGTGGAAACGAATTGTTAAATTGAGAAAACGAATTGTTATTTCGTGGAAACGAATTGTTATTTCGTGGGAACGAATTAATAAAAAAGAATTATACGTCCCCTGCTATTAGTAATGTACATGTACTGTTGAGCAGAAATCAATTATTTCAGTATAAATATAATTATGCACTAAACACGAGTGTCGTATTTTCATTATATGGGTACATTGGGTTGGGCAAATACAACCGTTATCCTACTGCAGTTGATCCTCTTTACCTCAACACTAGTATATTCGTGTTTCTACTGTCTGTTTCATACGGTGTCCTGTTAGGGCCATATTACAATGTACATTCTCGCGTTCTCGCTCTCTCGACTTATACATAAGATCGAGAGATTGCGAGAACGCGAGGCGATATCGCGAGATCGAGAGATTGCGAGAACGCGAGGCGATATCGCGAGATCGAGAGATTGCGAGATCGTGAGAACGCGAGGCGAGATCGGGAGATCGCGAGATCGCGAGATCGCGAGATCGCGAGGCGAAAACGTGAGATTCAATCTCGCAATCTCGCCTCGCGATCTCGCATTCTCGCGATGTAATGTGTAATGTGTAATGTGGCCCTAACAGGACACCGTACTAAACTGTACCTTCCACAGCCTCCGACGCCATCTTCTCTTGTGAATGACTACGGTGTCCTGTTAGGGCCATGTTACATTCTCGCGTTCTCGCTCTCTCGACTTATACACGAGATTGCGAGAACGCGAGGCGAGATCGCGAGATCGCGAGATCGCGAGGCGAAAACGCGAGATTCAATCTCGCAATCTCGCCTCCCGATCTCGCAATCTCGCAATCTCGCAATATCGCGACCTCGCGATCTCGCGATCTCGCATTCTCGCGATCTCGCGATCTAGCATTCTCGCGATCTCGCGATCTCGCGATCTCGCGATCTCGCAATCTCGCGATCTCGCGGTCTGAAGTAAATATATGCGCATGCTCGCTGGGAATGCGTTTTGTACGGTGGCACAGAGGGGACATGGAAATATGTTTTACTTTCGCGTGCGCACGCAATGAAACTACGTACTCGTCAGTTTACCAGGTTGTCTCCCTTGTCAGAATTTAATCGCCAGTTGTATTGTCTGTTCTCTTAAGAAAGTGTGCACTTCTACAATTGCTAATATTATATAAAAAAAAGTTAGCAACTCTAAGTTGTTAACATAAACAATCAGCTATAAATATACATGGGCGTTATGTCAGGCGTGGATACAAGGGGGAGGGGGGTATGGGGTCCAGGGTGTCCGGACCCCCCAACCCCCCCTCCCCCCCCCCCCCTGCTCCTGGCAAAAAGAAAACAATAAAAAAAATCTACAATACTCGAATAGTTGGATGACTTTTTTCGTGGCCTAGGTGTCAGGAAATCGCATCTGCGGCGATCTAGCATTTAAAAATGTCCTGGAGGAGGACCCCCAGACCCCCAGACCCCCAGACTTTACGATGGGCATCGCGCTTCGCGGTTTAGACCCCCCCTGCAATTATTTCTGTATCCACGCCTGTATGGGTACATGTATGTTCCACTTGGATTATACAATACCTTTATACATACGGACATACCGGCAGATTATCACAAAATGTATTACATCTTCCTCCCTAGCTCAGTTGGTACGTAGTCGGACAATAATCGAACCATCTCTCTTCCGGCGCCGCTTTTGTTGTTTTTTAGGTTCATTGGCGTACTGCCGTCTATTTACCGTGCTACATGTATACTGTATATGAGTCAGTACATGGGACACCATACCACTTGGTAATGCCACCCAGGGTAGCTCCAGATCAGCCTAAAACCTATTGCGTGCGCACGCGAAAGTAAAACATATTTCCATGTCCCCTCTGTGCCACCGTACAAAACGTATTCCCAGCGAGCATGAGCATATATTTACTTCCGACCGCGAGATCGCGAGAATGCGAGAATGCGAGACCGCGAGATCGCGAGAATGCGAGATCGCGATATCGCGAGACGAGATTGCGAGATCGCGAGGCGAGATTGCGCACTTTACAAACATTCACTGTTCGTACATAACTGTACATTTAAATTAGATACATTAGTTACAAGATATACGGCTTATGAAACTAATTTCACCTGTGATATATATTTAATTGTACAGTGTCCAATTTGTCATATTCTAAAAAAAAATAATTGAACCAAACGATATGGCTATACTATACTATCCAGTAACGACACCGAAGTTTTGCCAAGTAATCGTCGTCTGTTAAACGGGATACAATTATAGTAGCATGAAACTCCGATTTTCTTTATTTCATCTCGAAAGTATATGTTGTTACCACTCATTCGAACCATCTCGGCGAGACGGTTCAAATGAGTGGTAGCAACATATACCTGTATGGAGAAATAAACAAAATAATGAGATGTTTTTAACAAAAATGATGGTATCCTTAGACTGAAATGGGTTAAGTATGTACACCGCGGCCGTTTCTCAATACAATTGCAAGAAACACTGAACATGCAAGGCCTACGCTCGTCCTTATACAAAATACATACTCCGTACTCATCTGTAGCCGATTTCATCAACATTGCAAAGTATACTTATCTAGCAAAGTATACTTTGAGAGAGTAATCATTTATTTTTCCCGAAATGCATTATTTCATATAGAACTAACTACTGCATATATTTGATGATTAAAAGTATGCAGAATTATTATACCGAATGTATTACATTATCACAGCCAAAATGGCAATGATAATGTAATAAATTCAGTACAATAAAAATTAATAAATTCATCCTTAAATTGAAAATTTCTCCCTCAAAGTATACTTTGCTAGATAAGTATGCTTTGCAATGTTGGTGAAATAGGCTACAGGAACATTCATTGGCCGAAACTGAGCTGCTCAGTTTTGGCCAATCAAACTACGAACTATTGAATACTGATGAAAATGTGTCTTACGCTATAAGTAGCGCTTTTCTGCTCCTTACCTATTTGTATATACTAATATCGTATACATATCGTAATCGTATAGTATTGGTATATTTAATGAGCATATCGTATGATCATATAATATTGGTATGTTTGTACCGTATCATCGTATAGTACAAACGTAATATACGAATATTATACAAACATACGATATCCGTTCGTATATCGATGGTCTAGTAACATAAGGTCGTAACTGCTATGCTAAAGTATAGCAGTTACGACCTTATGTTACTAGATCATCGATATACGATATATCCGTACGGATATGGTATGAATATACCATAATCTTGTATGTTTGTACGATACAAACGTACCAGAATTATTAATTATACACATGTATAAAAATCGTATTAATGTACGATTTGAAAGGTATATCTATACGATATTGGTTGGTATGTACGGTACAAACGTACCGTACGTTTATATTATATGCATATCGTATAGAAAACATATCGTATTGGTATAGTATACGTATAGTATTGGTATAGTACGTATAGTTGACCTGCAGAAAAGCGCTACTGTACATGTAAGTGTTGGCGCGAAGCTGGTCACAAGGTCCAATGTTATTGGGGATATCACTCTGTAATAATAAAAAGTCGACATTGTATGAGTAGAAATGACTATTTAAGAACTAACATACACAAACTTATCCATGCTATTTATAATATGCATAACGTTTTGTAGCCATACATTGTCGTAGAGATACAAATACTTCTGTATCCAAACAAAATGTATGTCTTGCAAGTGTCAATCACGGGCCCTCTCGTATCCGCCATCTTTATTCTACTGTCTGTTCCACATTTTTCTGCCGACGAACTTGTTACTGATAAAAAAAGTACTTACTTTTAAATATTTTTTAGATTTAATGTGTTTAATAGCCAAAAGTTCGTCGGCAGCAAAACGTGGAACAGACAGTAGGGTATATGAAGACATTTTCCTCATATCATGTTTTAGATGTGTTTAGAGTAGATTTCCTTTAATGTCGTTCTAGCGCAATGACGGAATTTTATGAAATGTTAGGCGCAGCAAATGCGAACTGCTTGTCATTTGTGGCTGTGACTGAACAAATTGGGCTTATGCCAGTGGGATTTGTGACCAGTGTAGCCCCTGATCAAATAACACACTCATGTAGCCTGATAATGATATATGCTGCTTGTTAGAAGCATGGCGGGTATTTCATTGATGGAATGGCGCAAAGTGTATATCCGGATCAGACTGTGCGGATGCACAGGCTGATCTGGATCTACACCGTTCGCAAAACCCATAAACCCCATTTCTCCAGTCACAGCCACATCTATCGTACAGTTTCCTTTAATATCATAATTCTGTCGGTATGACGAAGAACCGGTTACCTTCAATGTACACACATGTACACATCAGGAGCACGTGAATGTAAAAATAAACGGTACTCGATTCTTCGTGGAAGTTGTGTTATTGCAAATAACTTTTAGAGCATCCGTTAAAACACAGACGTCACCGTTTGTGGTGCCCTAAATATTATAAAAATCCAGCCGTTTGTTCGGAAGATTTTAAAGCAAATTTACTGTAAAAATGATGTCACGAAGGGAACGAATTCAAGGTGTATGATCACGTGGTACTAACAAGTACTGAAACTTCCAGAATACATCCGATTCAAAGTACGTATTCTTTGGTATTGTCCTTATTACGTAACGGATTATGATGAAATATGGCGCATCTTGTTAAGCTGCATTTTGGTGGTCTGTGTACTTTTTCCCAAACTTATGTCGTTTTTACGAAGAATCGATTTCCGTGTCTACCGACGCGGAAGTCGATTCTTCGCTAAAACGACATAAGTCTGTGCCGAACTCCCTGAACGACAAAATGCAGCTCACGAAGACGCGTTTACTGCGCCATATTTCATCAAAATCCGTTTCATATTAAGGAAAATATCCAATAATACTTACTTGTTGTTGTTGTTGTTATAACCACGTGATCATGCACCTTAGAATTGTCATTATGTGGGAACGAATTGTTAATTCGAGGGAACGAATTGTTAATTCGTGGAAACTAATTGTTATATCGAGGGAACGAATTGTTGAATTGAGGGAACGAATTGTTATTTCGTGGGAACGAATTAAAAAAAAAATTAATGTCCCCGGCGGGGCTCCGTAAATATGTGAGAAGCTCTAATTCGGATATGGAGTTGGAAACGTCCATTGTGCCGGTGTTTCTCTATTAATATCGATAAGATTTTCAACAAAAGACGAACAGTTACATACCCTGCAGTTCGATAATGGAGACATTAATATTCGTGTTTCAAGTAATTGATTGTATAGGGTGTTGTTTCTTGTTTCTGTAATAGAGTAACGACAATAGACAGTGGACCAATATGTATTACACTAACATATGTGACCATTTGCCGTGACGTCAATATTTGAACAATGTCCTTTCATCTTGTAACTATTTGTCTTGATGAAAGCAGCTTATCGATGGTCTAGTAACATAAGGTCGTAACTGCTAGACAATCGAATATGTGACACAAGCATGCGGCGATGATGCACGTTTATGTTACTAGACCATCGTATGTGACAGCATGGGCGTGATGACGTTTATGTTACTAGACCATCGATATGTGACACAAGCATGCGGCGATGATGCACGTTTATGTTACTAGACCATCGATATGTGACACAAGCATGCGGCGATGATGCACGTTTATGTTACTAGACCATCGATATGTGACACAAGCATGCGGCGATGATGCACGTTTATGTTACTAGACCATCGACATCGATATGTGACACAAGCATGCGGCGATGATGCACGTTTATGTTACTAGACCATCGATATGTGACACAAGCATGCGGCGATGATGCACGTCTTATAAATGGCGGTATAAGTTGTGGAATGTGGTAAGGGTAACTCCTATTTTTATATCATGTCTCGGACCAACTGCAATATATGGAGGTTACAATCTATGTACATGTATTTCACGAGTGATTATTAAACATGTTGTTCATTAAACAAGTTCACTGATCTCCTAAAAATCAGGGCTATGAAATCAGTCAACAATTTTAATAAAAACAATGTATCATGTTAAATCAATGGTAATGTTATTGCATAAACACACAATTCTACAATTGAAGCTATACTAATCAGGGCCCGGTTGTTCAAAACATCAGTTAGCTTAACGGACTGTTAAATCCTTAACTGAATGGTTAAAATCTCTGTTAAAACAGAGATTTTAACCATTCAGTTAAGGATTTAACAGTACATTAAACATCAGTTAGCTTAACGGACTGTTACATCCTTAAATGAATGTTTAACCATTCAGTTAAGGATTTAACAGTCCGTTAAGCTAACTGGTGTTTTGAACAACCGGGCCCAGCTGACCTGTTTTCTATAGTGGTCAATTTGTATATTTATATTACTACTGTCTGTTCCACATTTTGTTGCCGACGAACTTTTAGCTATTAAACACATTAAATCTAAAAAATATTTAAAAGTAAGTACTTTTTCATTAATAACAAAAAAGTCACCCTCCCCAAAAATATTTATTTGATGAAATTCCATCAAATATTGATATTATTTAAAAAAAAATAAAAATTCCTATGTGAATTTAACATGGGGGCTAAAAATAGATTTTTTAAAAATGTTTTTTTATTTGTGGACCGATTTTCAAAATATAACTTTTGTTTTCTTAATTACATCATTTTCAAGCTATATCGCCAGGTATCTGAGTCATTTTTCGTCTTTCGATCCTTCGATCCTTCAGGATCAAAAAACGAAAAAAATTGGAAATTGACTTAAATTGCCATAGGAAAATCGTTTAGATTTAATGTGTTTAATAGCCAAAAGTTCGTCGGCAGGAAAACGTGGAACAGACAGTAGACTGTGTATTACAGTAGAACCACTCTAAACCAGACACCCTGGGACCTCCCAGGGTGTCCGGTTTTGAGAGGTCCCACTGTAGCTCCTCAGGGTGTCAGGTTTAGAGAGGTTCCACTGTAAATCAATCATATGCACACCCAATACATGTGTTCATGCTTTGCGATTACGAACAGACATTACCATCGGAGATAACAAAGCAACCCAAAAACTTACAAATAAAGCAATTTACAGGGTGTCCGGTTTAGAGGTTTCAATGTACGATTTATTAAACATCGTAATACATGAACATTGGTGCAAAAAATACGTATCCGCAGTGTAATAACAGATGTATTAAAGACACTTATTCTCATATGCGACGGGTGGCAGGTGGGAGAATGCGATGGGTAATTTAACGATCGGGGTTAATCCTTACCGGAATTTCGACTGGAGACCTGGGGGCCGTTTCAAACTTCGTACGACTAAAATGTTCGTAAGTGCAAAATTATGATAGTCTGTAAATTTCACAATAACAACGTGTTCTTGTAAACAGGTATTGGATTTACATTTATTGAGCATAGGCTGCATATGCAGCCTATGCTCAATAAATGTAAATCCATCAATTGACATTTACAGACTATTCTAAATCTGCACTTTAGTCACTTTAGTGAAACGGCCCCCTGGTTTGGCCCTCACAGACGTCTTTGGCATTTTGTATGTGACAGTTGAATCTGGTTATACCCCTTATGTGAGTATTACGATTATTCGTAATCCTATTTCAGGGGAAGGGTCCAAGTTACTTTGGTGCGGTATTCTAATTTCAGGGCTGAATATATGTTTTCTCGATGTAAATATTCCTTCTGATTTTGGGATTTTCCCCCAATGCAGCAGGTTAAAACGGGATCGTACCCGTTTGCCCGGTCTTACATGACCTTAGCTGTTGATAGGCCGTTAAATACCAATAAAATAAACAAACAAACTCATATATGCTTAGAAAGTGATGAAGCAGAATAGGAAAACCAGCTTAATTGTACATTTTTCTATCATATCAACCTAATTGCACCTATAAATCGCGATTGGTAAATAATATGTTTCTAATACTAAACATTAACTAGTAAATGTAAATGCTTTGATTTAACGACAGCACTGGCTCGATGACCTTGCATGTCGGGACAAACTATTTAAGTCCCCATCCGATAGGACTAGGCTAGCACGAAGTTGTCTTGCCCAAGGACACGCCGAATCAGCCATTCGGAGCAGGTAAATGTTGAAATCGAACCCGGGGTCTCCCGATTCCGCAGTCCGACGCTCTACCCACTGAGCTAATCCGGCCACATTAACTAGTTATTTTCTGGTATTATAAACATGTTTTTCAATCGATGATTACTAAATTATTGTATTTAAATTAATTACGCTAACGTCTATAATGGGAACCTATCTCTAAATAAAGAAATTCCACAAGTTTGAAATTACTGGTACATGTACAGCGAATTTTCCAAATTATTCCAAGCCAAATTATCTCCCCTGCTTATCCCAGTTTCTGATAACTTGTACTTGAATATAGTTTTTGGGGATATAATCAAATAAAATGGCACGACTTATTCATATATGTCAGTTATTGTGTATAAAACGAAAACACACAGTCACTTTAATAATACATTTGCAATAGATGCTACTAATGTACCAGTCAATGTAACGTACATGTAGTTGCGAACGGTAACTATTGCAATCTACTCCCGTACCGTCCGTATCCTCTACGGACGACACGGGAGCTGCATTGAAAGAGTTGCCGTTCGCAACTAAATGTAACCAAACTGTGTGGCAGTGGACTGGGGCCCGTTTCACTAAACTTCATACCACTAAGGTGATCGTAAGTGCAAATTTAGGAGCGTCTGGAAATTTCAATTGATGGATTTACATTTATTGAGCATAGGCTGCATATGCAGCCTATGCTCAATACATGTAACTCCAATAATTGTTTACCAGCAAACATCGTTAATGTGAAATTCACAGACTATCATAATTTTGCACTTACGAACATTTTAGTCGTACGAAGTTTAGTGAAACGGCCCCCAGGTCTATATCTTTTTCGGACAGTATGGTTATTGTTGACATGTGCACAACCACACATATCGCGGTGACTTGAGAAATGGAGCGTATGGTCATTGCGACCCGTGTAGAACCAGATGAGCCTGCACATCCGCGGATTCTGATGAGCCTCCGCATTGTTCGCCATTCACTCCGTGAAAAACCCGTCACGTTTCTATCAAACAGCATAGTTTCCAATCATGATGTAGGAGACCAGGGGGCCGTTTCACTAAACTTCTTACGACTAAAATTTAAGTGCAAAATTATGATAGTCTGTAAATTTCACATTAACAATGTTTTCTTGTGAACAATTATTGGATTTACATGTATTGAGCATAGGCTGCATATGCAGCCTATGCTCAATAAATGTAAATCCATCAATTGAACTTTCCAGACGATCCTAAATGTGCACTTACGAACATTTTAGTTGTACGAAGTTTAGTGAAACGATATCCCCCTTTCTTCTTTGGAACGCCAAATCTACATAAACACAAATAATTAATGCTAGCTCTAAATAAATATTTGAGCTAGTATTAAATATCTAGAGCTAGCTCCAAATCATTTGAAGAGTTCTCTAAATTAGTTGGAGCTAGTTCTAAATATTTAATGCTAGCTCTAATTATTTATAAGTAGCAATATTTATTTGAGTATATGTACATTTGGCGTTCCTGCTAGCTCTCAATATTTAATGCTGGTTCTAATTATTTAGAGATAGCAATAATTATTTGAGTTTATGTAAATTTGGCGTTCCATACTCTTCCACATACAAGTAGACAGAAGTAAAAGCTGCGAAATATATTTTATATTATCACTTACCTATACTTGTAGATCCTGATCACCTTACATTTATATGTTGACGTTTGGATCCGCAGCACTACTTTTGTTCAAAACAGCTCGGATACGTCAGCTATTGAATGCCAACCATCGTATGCACTGATCAAACTGTACGGAGGCGAAGATTGAGCTGAGGCTACACGTCTGATGGTCCCCATTCTCAGCTACCGGGGCGGAGTCGTACGACGGGTTTTGCAAGAATATTACCGCAAAACTACTGTCTGTTTCACACACCATATCATACAGCTATATTAAACCGAATTTCAATATTTTGATCAGAACCGAGCGGAATATACTCACATGCAACACACAGGTGACAGACAATTTTATTAAGACGTATGTGTGGCTGTGGTAGGAGAAATGGGGCTTACGGAATTTACGACCAGACAATCTCCTGATCACATAGCACCTTCTTGCAGCATTATGCTGCAAGAAGATGCTATGTGATCAGGAGCTTGTCTATATTGCTTACATATAGTATAAGCATGGCGGCTGTTTCATTGGTGAACTCACGAACAGTGTAGTTCCTGATCAGACTGTGCGGATGCAAAAACCATAAGCCAAGTTTCACCAGTCACAGCCACATTTAATGTTGTATATGGTTATAACCGTGAACATAAACATGTTGCTGTGAAATAGACGGTATATTCTGATGAAGACAAATATGGCCCATGATTAGTATACTATGAAAGATGGCTTGCATGAACAAACGTACACTAACCGATAAATAAATACGAGTATGTGAGGAATTTCTTGCAAATAACGCTGAGAATTGGAGAAAATGTCAGAATATATGGACTGCATCTGCATGGATAGAGTTTTTGTCTGTTAGTGCAATTATCGGGGAAGAAAAGGAAATTCTATTCGGCAAATAGTGTTGTTGTGATAAGCCATTCTTTCTCGAGTTTGGTAATGTATGAATTATTTTTTTCTTACAAATCAAACATCTAACGGCATTTCATGACACAGGAGTTTAAACTTTCGAATTGTGTGTCATCTTCTCTAAATATTTTAGTGTAATATCTTGTGGACTTAATAGCATGTGGATACTATAATTATATGCTGTCTTGTATGAATATTTGTGTATATTAAATTATTGTTGGCGACACAAATTATTGAGAATAATTATAAAGAGATTCATTATATAACATTAATTCTCAACTGCACAGAACGCTGATATACATCTGCATGTACGTTTCACCGAATAGTCTCTTTCAACCGGAGAAGGTAAGGCATAGCATTGTGTTAATGTGTAGCTCATGGCCCGCTATCAAATTCACGCAGCCTGATAGGGTCTGTACATTTCGATGTATGTACATGACCCCAGGAATGTTTTCGTATTTGCTATAAACGGTTTGAACTTATGCGTACGGAGCCCCGCAGTGGACATGGATTTTTTTTATTAATTCGTTCCCACGAAATAACAATTCGTTCCAACGATATAACAATTATTTCCCTCCGAATTGTTAAATTGAGGGAACAAATTAGTAATTGATGGAACGAATTGTTATTTCGTGGGAACGAATTATTAAAAAAAAGAACTCCGGGGCTCCGTATATATGTAACATACCATGTTTAAACTAAACGATTTGTGCAGGATTTTCGGGACTACACTGGTTGCGTTTTGTGACAGCAAGCCGCATAGCATATATGTCCGAATGTTTCAAAATGGTTATGAACTATGGTCCCTCGTTCAATTGTAGCCTTCCAATTACATGCACTGGGACGATATGGTATTGGTATGAAATGGTATGCGTTCAAAATAGCATTGGTACGAAAGTGTATGTGTCAATATCTGGCCTCCGCTGGGGAAATATGCATGACGTGTGCGAAAAGTACGGAGCCCCGCAGGGGACGTAGACTTATTTTGTTCATTAATTCGTTCCCACGAAATAACAACTCGTTCCCTCAATTTAATAATTCGTTCCCACGAATTAACAATTCGTTCCCACGAATTAACATTTCGTTCCTTCAATTTAAAAATTCGTTCCCACGAAATAACAATTCGTTCCCGCGGGAACGAATTGTTAATTCGTGGGAACGAATTGTTATATCGTGGCAACGAATTGTTAATTCGAGGCAACGAATTGCTAAATTGACGGAACGAATTGTCAATTCGTGGGAACGAATTGTTAATTCGACGGAACGAATTGTTTTATCTTGGGAACAAATTGTTAATTCGAGGGAACGAATTGTTAAATTGAGGGAACGAATTGTTATTTCTTAGGAACGAATTAATAAAAGAAATCCATGTTCCCTGCAGGCCTCCGTAGCCAGATGGGCCTGCGCAATTTCGTAGTTCGGTCAGGCAATAAGTCCATAATTAACTTTTGAGTGTGCAAGTATCATAATTCCAACTTACATGTACAGTGGAGTCAGCGTGTAAGTGCACACACGAACGAACGTGTGTGCACTTACACGCTGACCCCACTGTAATACCACTTTCGTATAGGCCTTATTACAATAATATCATCGTGTCATAATAATGATATTTTCCTCCGCCATGATTTAACTTTCATTTCTGCTGTGTTTGTGTTGTATCCCCAGAGATAATCGATCACATATGAAACATAAATATCTTAAAGCAACACTTGCACGCATAATATGCTAATACTTTTATAGATAATACCATATGTGTTAAGAATATCACGTGGTTTGTGCGAAATGGACACATCAAACGCTTATGTCTGAGTATTGTGATACACGTGGTGAGTTTCATGAGCATGGCGACAAAAATAGTTCCTTCAAATTAACCACGACGACGATGGTAGTATCTTGTCTTGTTTAATAGTTTATTAAATAGTACATGAAGATAAAGCTGGCCAAGATTGATACTACCATAATCAAAATGGCCCCCATTTCATAACGGACATAGGCCGACACACAATGTATGCGACTATGGTAGTTGTGAACGGTAACTCTTGCAATCTACTCCCGTACCGTCCGTAGCCAGACTACGGACGGTACGGGAGTAGATTGCAAGAGTTACAGTTCGGAACTACAACTAGGGTAGCACCAGCTTAGCTATTCATCAGACCAGGGGCCACACTATTCGCCATCCAGTCTATCTAGCAAATTGAATGTGTATTCATTTCAATGATCGGACTGTGTATTACCTGTGTTATGATCACAGTCTACACTGGTCACACATGTCCTAAGTACAGTTTTCACCGACGGCTGTTTGATATATATTTCACCAGCCATTTTGTTTCAATCAGGCGAAACGGCCGTCGGTGTTGACTCATTTTATACACCACAACGCGAGAAATTCAAATATATGCACACGCTTACACATAATTTATGCAGACTATTTAAAACATCAATTTAGTTAAATAAATGAGGTTTTAATCACCATTACATACGGGACAACTCCGTTATTTTGATCATTAAACTTGATAAATTGTATGCTCGCACTTTATTCATATGCAGTTATGAAGAACGCATTCCGTCTAACTGGCGGACTGGATTTTTACGCATTTTTACATTTGTTGCACATTTATTTTTATCACCCTTGTAATAAACATCATCACTCAATACAGCAGTAAATGACACAAAAAAGCGTCGAAATCCGCATTTTAATCAATTTGTGGACTCTACTTCGCGGCTCCGTGAGACAAAGAGTAGAACTAGATGTTCAACGTAAATGTTACTACTGTCTGTTTCACGAAAGCTTCCCAAATTTTACGGCCATATAGACAATTCAAAAACAATATTATTTTCGATAATATTAAATTAAAAGAAAATTTAAGAATGAGCCTTCTTTTTATTTCGTGAAATTTGGTCAAATATTGATTTTATTGCGAAAACAAAATTTCCCCATGTTAAATCCCCATAGACATCTTCACGGAGTGAAGATGTCTATGGGGATTTAACATGGGGAAATTTTTTTGAATTTCAGAAATACTGGACCGATTTTTAAAATTTAACTTTTGTTTTCTTAGTTAGATCATTTCCAAGCTATCTAGTCAGGTTTCGGAATCAATTTCCAAAATTTTTCGTTGTTTGACTCCTCCCACACTTCCTTACCACTTTTTCCCCCATGTTAAATTCCCATAGAGAAATCAATTTTTCGTAATAAAATCAATATTTGACAAAATTTCACGAAAAAAAAGAAGGCTCATTCTTAAATTTTCCTTTAATTTAATATTATCGAAACAAATATTGTTTTTGAATTGTTTATATGGCCGTAAAATTTTGGCAGCTTTCGTGAAACAGACTATAACAGCCAAGGTCACATATGGCTACGACTGGGGAAATGGGGCTTATGTAATTTTTTTTGCTAGCCTAAAGTTTGAGCTAGTAGTACACTCCTCCTGCAGCCTGGTAAGGATCTGGGGGCCGTTTCACTAAACTTCGTACGACTAAAATCTTCGTATGAAAGTTAAAAATTATGATTGTCTGTAAATTTCACATTAACATTTCTTTCTTGTAAACGAATACTGGGTTTACATTTATTGAGCATAGACTGCATAATTTTGCAGCCTACATGTATGTTAAATAAATGTGAATCCATCAATTAAATTTCCAGTCGATCATAATGTTGAACTTACGAACATTTAAGTCGTACGAAGTTTAGTGAAACACCCCCTCCCCTCCCCCTGTACTGTCTAGTGGAAACGTATCGGAATGAGTGACAAAAAGTACAAGGACTTACGGAATCACAGGATAATTTGGTTCTACACTGGTCGCAAAAACGTAAGCTTCATTTCTCTAGTCAGAGCCACATATAAATGGGTTAACCTAAGCCCACTTCTTCCACTGACCCCTTTAAAGACCATTCTCACCCCTGATCATCATGTGATTTAAACATAATTGCTTCCCAACTGTGCTGGGATAATATGTATAACGTATATGTGAACATTGCCTCATTACTGTATCCTATACGGCACACGGGATGGCCAATTGGCCATCTTTGTGTGTTCAAGCCATCGGTCAGTTTCATAGCTAGTGGCGGTTGACAAAGAACGGAACATGCGAAGTAGAAAATATGATATTTTACGGGTACTATGACTGAATTTGTGTGTTTAATGCATCAGTCAGTTTCACAGTTAGTGGCGTTTGGCAAAGAACGGAACATACGAAGTAGAAAAGATGATACTTTACGGATACTATGACTGACTTTTCGAAATCAATATCGGTAAAAAGAAAACGGTCATGCGATGATTCCAGGGTCGAGATATTATTGTATATGATACATTAACCGCATGAATTATACATCATGCGTATGCGATCAAGGTAGTCTCGGATCAGATTTCGCATCCGCGAAATCTGATCCGAGACTACCCTGGTCGCCATTGAATCGCCAAAGCCAACTAACAACGTCCAACAATCGAATTGTATTTTATTCCAACAATGTGACCAGGAAGGATCATGAGGATCGTCAATTGTTAGCATACAATACAATAAGGCGACATTTATCATAAATAGAGTATACCAGGCAAGTGTATTTGGATATATAGTTTATCAGGCAAGTCTAGGAAACGCGTAGGAATTCCGAGGCTACGGTTTCCGAGCTAAGTCTGATATATCAACTTAATATCGAAAGATAATTAAAATAGTAGGTTAGTGCCGTGAATGGGAAAACTATATGGCAAGGCTTAGGAAACGGGATGTGCGAGGCTCTGCCGTTTCAGTGCAGCGCCAGATATTTTTCCCCTTCACGGCACTAACCTACTATTCTATTTATCCCGTCAACACTACAAATAGCTTTAAAATGCAAAATATAACCACAGCCGCATCGTCACGGAGTTTACATAGATCACAGTTTACCACCTGTTGGAGTCTGAATTTAAATGCCGTAAAACACAGGAAAGTGCATTTCGAATAGCTCGAAAATAAGACAACACCCTAGTTGCGAACCGTAACTCTTGCAATATACTCCCGTACCGTCCGTAGCTAGCTACGGACGGTACGGGAGTAGATTACAAGAGTTACCTAGACCCCGCAACTAGACCCCCCCGTTCCGCATATGCTGGATCCGCCCCTGCGTAGGGCATTTGTGCGCGGTTACATCATTTGTGGCTTGTTCGCAAACGTGTAGCCATACCTATAAGTTAACGTCGTATATCATCATCAATCCACGATAGACACAACTCACTAAACATATAACATTACAAGAACATTACTAATTAATCATTAACAGTGAACGCCCATTCATATTTGTTTTCGTGTACAGTGGAACCTCACTAAACCGAACACAGAGACAAGTTAGTTGTGCTTAATATTGACATATTTCGTTTCCATTTATCTCTGATGATAATGTGTGTTCATGATCGCAAAGTACCCACGCGTGTCTTAATGTCCAGGGTGTCGTTTTTAGAGATGTTCCATCGTACACCATCCTAGTTTACAGTTAACCAATTCCAGATAAGAATGCAAACCTATACGTACGGCAAAAACGTACACGTATTACACTGCAGATATACACACCTGTCTGCGTTAAACTTGCCTAGAGTATCGATGTTTCTGTACATCTATTGACATTGCCAAATCGCAAACAAATAATGTGGTTGTCTGAACCTGAGATGTAAACATAACATCAAGTGACATTTGCGAACGGTAACTCTTGCAATCTACTCACGTACCGCCCGGGCGGTACGTGAGTAGATTGCAAGAGTTACCGTTCGCAATCCGTTTGACGGCAATGAGTCTCAAATATGCGCAGAAAATGATGAAACAGATTATTGAAAATACATTGATTGTATATGTTATACCTTTGTCTACACATTTTCAGTATGTGGTATAATATTGCATGTATCATGTCACTACTAAAACGTCATGTTTCCCAAATCGAGATTCCTGATCGAGTAATAGCGGAAATGTGTCCATACATGTAGCACAAATTACTAGTAATATGTACATTTAGTAGAACAGAACACAAACCCTCAGGGCGCGTGGTTGTTGTAGGTCACTCATAGACCATAATGCAAACACAACATGAGCATGTATCCTTGTACATGTAAGTATATTTATCAATGTATTATTGTATACTGGATGGCCGCTTTAAGCAAAAACGTGAACAACAACTTTAACCCGGACACACGTACTACGTACGGACGTACGTACGCCAATTTGTCGACTATATCGCGCTGTCAGCAAACGAGCGCGACACAAATGGATTTTCACACGTTAATAACACAGTGTAATAAAACTCGTAATACACTGCGTGTAATAAATATACAAATGAGCCCGCTACAGAAAACATGTTACATTGAAGGTAATCAGCACATCTTCAATTTATGATGGTGTGCTTATGCAATAAATATAATACATGTATAACATTTGTCACGGTTGATTTAATATGATATTGTTAGATGACTGCTGTTGTTTCACACCGCTCACAGACGTGTTCAAAGGTACAGCACGTGCTGTTTGACCATGGCTGTCGACAATGCTCACTTCGGGGCCAAATCAACACCTAAGTAATGCATGTGTCTCATGACGTTACTAGAACGCACCATTACGTCACCAGACCAGTTCACAACAGTCGCAACTTTGAAATCGATGCGTCTGCATCACGCGACGTGTGCTGCGGCCCCGGAATATATATGAATAATTCAGCACTCGGGCTCTGTTTGAACCAGCGGCCTACGGCATTGGTGCTCGAACAGTTCCCTCGTGCCACGGCAAACGTTTACCCACCGTGCACGGCTGGATGTTTTCGAACCATTATATTTATATCACTCGTTGACTGATTTCGTAAGAAATTCAGCGTTTATTATGAAATCAGTAAAGCCATTTAATAACTTTCATATGCATCAGCACTCAAGTACGATTCTTTAGTGATTTCGAACAACAGCAAACCAAACAACCTCATCGATAGCTGTGCCTGGCACGGTGGCAATATCGTGGGCGTCTCTGAAAGTCGAGAATTGAAATATAAGATAAACTACATCAATTGTGCACTCAATAAATATGCGTAGGATAAATGCAGTGACTAAGCACGATAAAAGAGGGAATCGGTAGGGTAGGAACTCAGTCAATGAAGGAGACGTTTCCAGTCGGGTAGTTTTCCCTCCCAAATATATGCACCCATCTAAATGTCCTCTCTTCTCTAGAAACTAAACATAATAACAGTAATGGAGGTTCCTTTCTTTACAAACCGCATGGAAAACAAATTAAGAACCTCAGATATTCGTTTAAGTAGCATTTGCATTCATGTATCATGATATCGAGGTTCTTCATTTGAGAATGTTTAACATAACACCATTGACTTTGTTGCGCTTGGACCGGAGTCTGATACACTTACATGGACTTGTACAGTACAGGGGGCCGTGTTACTAAACTTCATACGACTAAAATGTTCGTAAGTGCAAATTTATAATAGTCTGTACATTTCAGATTAACAATGTTTTCTTGTAGACAATTATTGGATTTACATGTATTGAGCATAGGCTGCATATGCAGCCTATGCTCAATAAATGTAAATTCATCAATTGACATATTCAGACCGGGGCCTGATAGTGTAGAGCTACATGTAACTACCATAGTATTCACAAACTAGCACATACATGTAGTTATGAGGATCTACATTGTATACTATTATGTCTGTGTAACATTTCAAATAAATCACTACCTCGTCACAAATGATGCAGGCCCTGTCAGACTTCGTGTATTATGTCTATGTAACATTTCAAATAAATCACTACCTCGTCACAAATGATGCAGGCCCTGTCAGACTTCGCGGAGGCACAGGCTGATCATCGGCTGCATTGTGCGCAATGACATTTACACTGTGTATTAGCCTCTTTGCTCTTGGGGCCCGTTTCATTAAACTTTGTACGAATAAAATGTTCGTAAGTGCAAAATTATGACACTGTTTTCTTGTAAACACTTATTGGATTTACATTTATTGAGCATAGGCTGTAGGGGCAGCCTATGCTCAATAAATGTAAATCCATCATTGAAATTTCCAGACTATCCTGAATGTGCACTTACGAACATCTTAGTCGTACGAAGTTTAGTGAAACTGCCCCCTGAATCCCAACAAAAACATGTCATAAAACAGCTGGACCCCGATGTATCGATACTGATAACCTGTAAACATGACGGATTGACTAACGATGTGTTATAATGCGTTTACACAATCGTCACATTGTTGTCAACTTGACCACCATTCATTAGGACACTGACACTAATATCACCCTAATAGTTGAAATAAAACTGAGAAACGTTCTCAATCATATTACATACAGTCGAACCTCTCTAAACCGAACACAGGGTGGTCCCCAGGGTGTCCGGTTGATAGAGGTTGCACTGTATTGCACACTACTGCGATTATTATTAAAGGGACATATCAGGATTTGTTTTAAAATATTGCATGTACTATAAGAAATATCATCATGGCCCTGCGTAATGTGGTTAAATTGAAGATGGCGATACTATGACCTTTTTTTTTTTTATATTTTCACCCCTATGGAGGTACATACATATCGGATTACCTATCCTGTTGCATTCAACAAGATAGGAAATTGGATATTTATGTACCGATATCGGTGAACATTGAAACAACTCAGCGGTCCTAGTATCGTCATATATCTTCAATTAAACCACTTTACACAGGGCCATGATCAAAACACGTTTTTAAAGTTGTTTTTTTTGGTCAAAAAATCCTGATATTACCCTTTAAATGCTCTGTCTGGGGGTATAGGTATTTGTGACCAATGTAGCTTTTGATCCAAACGCACACTCCTGTAGCCTGATAACGATATACATTGTTAGGAGCATGAACGGTGTTTTATTGACGGAATATCTAACAGGGCAGATCATGATCAGATTGTGCAGATGCACGGGTTGATCAGGATCTACGCTTGTCGCAAAAAACACATATCCTTTCAGTCTTCAGTGACAATACTCATAAGCCCCAAGTGTCCAGTCACAGCCACATATATGGATTGAGCGGTCCGAGCACAGACTGAGCTGGTCGCATTGGCCATGCAGTGGGGTCAGCGTGTAAGTGCACAAACGAACGAACACGACAGGTTGGTTCGCTACACACCCAAAGTGTATGTTGTTACCACTCGATTGAACAGACGCCGAGACGGTTCAACTGAGTGGTAACAACATACATTTTTGATGCGAAATGAAAAAAAATGCAGAAAAATATTTACATTTTTTTGTACATGAATTACAGTGGGGTCAGCGTGTAAGTGCACACACGAACGAACACGACAGGTTGGTTCGCTACCCACCCAAAGTGTATGTTGTTACCACTCATTTGAACCGTCTCGCCGAGACGGTTTAACTGAGTGGTAACAACATACACTTTTGATGCGAAATGAAAACAAATGCAGAAAAATATTTACATTTTTTTTTATACATGAATTACAGTGGGGTCAGCGTGTAAGTGCACACACGAACGAACACGACAGGTTTGTTCCAACCTGTCGTGTTCGTTCGTGTGTGCACTTACACGCTGACCCCACTGTACGCCTGGTTCCTTTGTTTAGTAAAACCGAGAAACGAATATGTCAGACTCTTCGGTGTACTAACGTGTACGTGCAGTAAATAAAATGACACCACTACATATTATGCAGTGCCATATTGCGACATATTAATATAAACATGTACATATATGGAATGGAATCAAACTAATTTCATCCTTAAAATGTAATCATTGAAAACATATACATATATTATAATTAATATGTAATGAACAGCGACTAAGGGATTAAGACATACAATTGCTTACAGTCAGGTCATGTCAGGATAAGGTAGAGAAGGTTACACATATTTCATATGATTTACTACAAATATGTTTACATTGCACTTAACAAGAACATAATTGAAATTATGGTAATTTTCGCTTTATGTTCAGTTGCAGTTTTTGTCTATTTTTTGTATTAATTATTTCAATCTGTCACACATGAATTTTATGGGTCTGCCTTCACCATATGCGTATTACGAATCGGTTTAAAAGGTTGGGAGTACATGTAATAGTGTTATTAACATGCAACCGTGCATTAGGTAAACACATTTTATAATAGTTTATCCTACATATAAAAAACTATTGTACAAATTGTAATACATGCATGTACATACGCTCGCATACGTTCGCTTAGTATTCATGTAAATTACGTAAGATCATACGAGAACGTTTCTAATTTTAAGATATACGTGTAAATAACAAATTACATGTAACAAACGAAACTGATAGTAAACTTTATACGCTGGTGCCTGCACCTGTATTAACTAAACACTATGCGCAAATTCTTCAGTGAACAAGTACGGTATAACATTGAACAACTAGTTTGTCAACACCGTACATCATTGTCAGGCAATTCAACAATCGCTACACAGGAGTGACGTGTTGTACTGGAGATTCCAACATTGAAAGCATTTGAAAATGTTACTATTTGCAGGGCCAATGAAAAGTTATAGTTTTTATCAGTTGAAAGAAATTGTGCGATTTGTGAAGCAAATATACATAGTATATCACATGTAATATGTATTGAGAACATTACTGAAAGTCTGTAGGTGGCAAACGTCAATGATCATACATTTGGAGATAGAAAGCTTTCATATCTAAATCTGGCAGAGCTATGATGTAAACTTTCAGCATATACAAGCGAGTTTTTGTTTGCTGAAATATCTATCTGAAGAATGTCCAGGATAAGCTTTGTAATACGGGGCCAGTAGCCGATTTCACCAACATTTCAAAGTATACTTTGCTAGGGAGCAATCATTTATTTTTCTTGAAATGCATTATTTTATAAAGAACTAACTACTGCATATATTTGATGATTGACAGTATGCAGAATTATTATATTGAATGTATTACATTATCACAGCCAAAATGGCTGTGATAATGTAATACATTCAGTATAATAAAAATTAATAAATTTATCCTAAAATTGAAAATTTCTCCCTCAAAATATACTTTGCTAGAAAATGTTGGTGAAATAGGCTACAGATGCTGCGCTTGTCGTAAAGTTAATGACTCTTGTTTGTCAAATCATGGCCCATAATTTGGATAGATTACATGTTTTCTGACATCAAACGTTGAGGCAAAATTCAGAGATTATGCAAAATCAAATTTCCGTGACATCTGAAGTGTGTGATTCAATTTCCGATGGTGTTTATGGAAGGTTTGTCTGGTTTTAAAACTCAAACTCGGCGAAATCAGGCTTTACTATATGGCAGGTAATACTACAAGGAGCTAAATTACTACAATGCTCTGTCTTTCAGGTTTGACGATGAAAGAGAAACATCAACCGGCTAAAACAAAGGCGATTATGGAATGAATACAAAAAAGAAGAAGAAGAAGCATAGGTATACAAAACAGATGGTAAACCAATTAGTGATAATAAATGTGTACGAATCGCGTGTATATCAATCAACGTTACAAGGCAGGCGTCAAAAGACCTAATGAAGCGTAGAGTATACAATTTGGCTGTCCCGCCCATGGTTGCTTTCGATTGGGTGGTCGTAATTACAAACCAGTGAATAAACTATTGTACGTTGGCGTTCACAAAAATGTCCATGGATTATATGAATTCGAATTTAAGACGAATTTTTAATTAAGTGATGGCGAATGATGTAACTGTCAACTTGAATTACATGTACTATCTTCTTTAATACAATAATTCTAAGACCATCTCATTTATTGAAATATTAACGTATTCAGCAACAGTATAACACAAAAATTACATCGCCAATGGAACCGTGGCAAGCTGAAGTGCTATATTTTCATTTATTCGTGTGTATTTACACGGATCCTACATTCCCATATTTAGATAGTTGCCGATCAACTCAGTTCAAGATATGAGAAAAACGTCACGTGTCTTTCTCTACTTCACGGCATGGATGGTGTCAGGACTTTTCGCGGTTATTTTGAACATATTAAACGTCGACTGGACGGTGACTAACACCATTAACGGAATCATTGTCGTCGTAGTCCTGGGGATAATTCAGGCCTCTGTTCTAGAATTCCCCGTGCAGACCATAGCAACGTTGATAGTGGGTGGTGAAAAACGACAAACTGTAAAGGCGCCATGCGACAGGTTGACAATAATCCTTAACTATAACTTACTTGCAACAAGCAAAGATGATATTGACGAATGTTTCGAAACAATGTATGAAGCGTATGTTGGTAATCTCAGCCCTAATGCATCAATAGTACTCGTGAGCGCGACAGGAGACAAACAACTTAAAGAATATGAAAGTCAAACCAGGGACGCCTACAGGGCTATTCTTTTCGATGATATGTACAGAGAGGGAATGTCATATGCAAAAGGTGAATATGAATGTGTGGACCCACAACATCTAGAAATGGTTTGGTCTGTCTATGATGATATAGACAAAGACATATTTGTATACGAGTATTTGGATGAGATTTGTGATCGGTATGCTCGTGAGTTCATGGTAGTACATCGTGTGAGTCGAGTACTACGGAAGTGTGGACAATACCAGGATTTGATGTTGCTGTCGGAAGGCGTATACGAAGCCTACTCCTACTGCGAATCATGTTACTATGGTCGGAGCGCCAGAGCATTCGGCGAACCACTGTTCCATGCATCGGAGGATGTGACCAATATCTACGATCGGAAGTTTGACTATACCTTAGTCCTTGATGCTGATACTGGAGTTCCGCGCGGTGGTGTTTATGAACTGTTGCAAATCGCCGCCGCTAATCCTGAACGCGGTATCATTCAACCTGCGATCAAACTTCACTGTAAGTCGACTGATACCATATTCATGCATCTGGAATCCATGCGACAAGCTATTTATGAACCGATCACTAACGCGATAACCGCCTTATTTGGACAATCAGCATACTTCGGCAAAGGACTGATTAAAAACAAGATATACATCGACAATTGTGTGGGCACGAAAGAGTGTCCAATCGAACGAGTGCCAGTTGATGTTCTCAGCCATGACACATTTGAAGCAGCCCTTATGCAGCCTCTATACGCTGGGAGCGTCTTTCTGCTAGAAGCACCGAGCTTCAACTACATAACATGGAATATACGGGAAAGACGTTGGAACAGAGGAGAAATCCTGCTAGCATTTTATTTCTGGGAGCATGCATTTGGCACACCGATGCGATGGCTACAGAAGAAGTTGCAAAGAAAGAAATTCAATAAGACAAAATTAAGAACTAAATCGAAAGTGGATTTTGTCAGTTCTTACATAGCTCATTCAGCTCTCAGGCAGATGTTCATGAAACCAGCATTATTAATCTACATCATTCTCCACATTTCAATCCATCTTAGATACCGCTATGCTTCTGTGATTATAGTCATGTTCTGTGTTCTAGTTTTCCCCAAATTTGCAACGTGCAATCGAGAAAATTATAAATACGTAATTCTGGAAACTCTCGCGTCCATGTTACAATTCACCCCGGAGGCAATGGTGGGGACAGTACGAATCGTACGTGCATTTTATGCGAATGTTTCATTAAACGTGAAGTGGATTCCACAACGAGCTGTAGAGGAGGATTTCAAAGATTCGAATCCATTTGTGTCGAGTCTGAAACATTTATGGGGATATTCAGTATTCGCACTGATATTTGGGATATTAGTTGTGTTGTATCTACCTCAAGCCATACTGATATTAGTAATGCTGATCACTCTCTGTTTGCTGCCACTATACACGGGATTCACAAGTCTAAGTCCCGGTTTCCAATGGTGTAAACGAAAACCAAAAAATGGACAACTCTATAGAAATAATATTCAAGAAGAACAATTGACAAGTAACGTCTCATCAGATAGCATTCAATATATATCATCAGGGAGTATGTATAAAAGTGCAGGGAGCATCACCGGTGGTGAATCAATAGCTGACGACAATGGCGGCTATGAACGAATACACTTGGACAGTGAAGACAGTGGAAACACTGCACTATTCAACAAGAAACACTATAGCAGAGACGAAGGGGTACATAATGTAGCCTATGACTTTGAAACTGACGCCAGCAGTACAATGACAGGAACAAGAACATATTCCACTATCACCGATCCGTCGGTGGAAGGCGGCTTGTCTATACCAAGTTCATATTACTTAAATTCATTAACCAAAGCGACCTCTCCAATAATTCACATTCCAGAAGACGATACAATAGTTTCAGAAGTATCAAGAATGCCTTATAAAATTATTATTAATGTGACAACCCAGCTAGGTAATACAAATCTTTGAAGCCAGTAGCATATTTCACCAAATTGCAAAGTATACATTTCTAGCAAAGTATACTCTGAGGGAGAAATTTTCAATTTAAGGAAAAAAATTATTTTTTTTATAATAATTATGCATACTTTTAATCATCACATAATTTTGTTTATGTGCAGTCGTTAGTTCTATATGAAATAATGCATTTCGTGAAAAATAAATGGTTAATCCCTCAAAGTATACTTTGTTAGAAAAGTATACTTTGCAATGTTTGTGAAATCGGCTACAGATCAAAATACTGTTAAAATTACAAGTTTGGTAAATTTGTAAATAAAAGTGAACTTAATCCATTAGCAATTGTAACAATTTGTGTATCATTGAATCATGTCACTGGGTGTGAGAAATGCTGATTAATACGGATTATTTTAATATATTTATACTAGTTTACGATTTTATACAAACTTTGACCACATATTATGTTACAGATCCCCATGAAAATAGCATGACGGCTGGAACAGTTACACGTGCCATATGAATGCTAGACATTGAGGAAAGATGCAGTTTATTATTTTCGAAATTAACGAATGATTTACTTGTTTTATATACTCATGTTGGTCAAGGTCAGCACTGTGTCTGGCTTTCCCATTATCAGTTCAAAGGACCTCACACAGTATACAGGAACTGCTGCAGAACAGCAGACGCTATCAATTGTTCATAACATCCAATTAGTATACATGCAATGTATGGCAAAGATGTATTTTCAGACAATATGGTAAACCAAATGGACAGTAATTTCTCAAACCCGGGATTGGAGGTCAAACCCGGGTTTAAGGAAATATAGTGCAGTAGACTTGCCGTAACGCGGGAATCCGTTTCTACATATATATTTCCGACCCCGTCCGTCTTTCTATATCCATTAATCCGTCCGCCCGTTATACAGCTTCTCAGTACTTTCAGTACTTTGATATACATTGCATTCGATGAATGTGCACTGTAACGCCGTATATAGCACAACTGTGAGCGTTATGCGTACGCATATAGCACACACCGAGGTATATCTGTATGAGTCATGGTCACATCCCATAAAGAGTAAATGGGCTATAACATCCACCTCATCCAAAATGTGTCAGGGTGTTTAAAATTCGCTTACGACTTAATTCCATAATTATTGTATATGATAAGTATGAGACACCGGAAAATGTACCTTCAATCCTGTGTGACCAGCATAGGCCCGGACCAGCCTGCACGCAACCATGCAGGCATTTATCCCGTCAACACATTGCGTATGAGCCGTGAAACACGGTGCCGTGAAACATTTTTGATATCCAGTCCATACCATTTTTGCATTTTAAAGCCATTTTTAGGTGTTGACGGGATAAATAGAATAGTAGGTTAGTGCCGTGAATGGGAAAAAATATCTGGCGCGGCACAGAAACGGGATGTGTTCGGCAGAGCCTCGCCCATCCCGTTTCCTGAGCCTTGCCAGATATTTGTTCCCATTCACGGCACTAACCTACTATTCTCTATCTATTTTCCTTATTTCTGAACCAAAGTATATGTTGTGACCACTCATTTGAACCGTCTCGGCGAGACGGTTCAAATGAGTGGTCACAACATATACTTCTGATGAGAAATAAAGAAATTCTTGAGCCTTGCCAGATATTTGTTCCCATTCACGGCACTAACCTACTATTATCTATATACTGTTCGCCTGCAGTTGATACTGCGGCTACTACTACTTCTGTTGCATCCGGTACTCCCATCGCTACTACTATTGCTGCTGCTGAGCACTGCTGCTACTACTCCTGCTGCTACTGCTGCAGCTACTACTACTACATCAGCATCAGCATCAGCAGCAACATCAGCAGCAACATCATCATCATCATCATCGTCGTCGTCGTCGTCGTCGTCGTCGTCGTCGTCGTCGTCGTCGTCGTCGTCGTCGTCGTCGTCGTCGTCGTCGTCATCAGCCAGCAGCAGCAGCAGATACAGTAAATTGGCTGTGATAATGTTATAAATTCAGTATAATAAAAATTAATAAATTTATCATAAAATTTAAAATTTCTCCCTCACAGTATACTTTGCTACTAAAGTATACTTTGCAATGTTGATGAAATAGGCTACAGTAACTGCAGAGGTAGTAGCTGGAGGAGGAGAGTGATCAGCAGCTACAACAACAACATAAGTCAATAATTACCAAAACGTCTCGAATGTCCAACAATCTATTTTATTAGTCATATATCCTGTTTCGGATATTCAGACATCGGTTTGCTTTATTTCAATATCATCACTATCATTTAGTGAAGTATGGTTAGCATTTAATACCTACATTTGTATAAGCAGCAGCAGGGAGGGCGAGTAACAAAACCGGTGGAAGCGCGCCAGCCTACATCGAGCCTCCCATCCTTATTTCAGCCGCTCTATTTGGTTATTCTTACACTTTTCTGCGTCCATCTAGCCTCCCAGACCCATTTCAGTCCCTATTTTGTTATCCTTTTCCTTTTCGTTGTTCATCGAGCCTCCCATCCATATTTCATGCCCAATGTTGTCATAATTTGTCATAATTTGTCATAATATGAGAAAATTAATTAATTTTAAGAAAACCACAATTTACATATTACTATTAGAGATAATAAATCCATTGGTTATACACAGTATATACAGCAATCTGTTATACATAACACAATGGTTCGAGTGAAGAATAATTGTGCGTGGTTGAAGACAGGTAGTCACGAGAGATGTTTTCGCACCGGTATTTACGAATATTGCAAACATCACCGTGCATGGATGCGAAGAGGTTCCGTTTCGCCTCGCCCATGTCGGCATTGTGGGGTAGGGACCAAAGCCGAGTCATTACTATGTCCACCATGCGGTGGCACTCAGGCTACTCATCGAATGGTTAACAAGGGATTATGTGCTCACGGTGTTTCTACAGCATTAAAACACAGTAAAAAAACATTATCAAAATAATTTTATAAAATTATTATTGAACAAGCACAACAAAAAATAACAAAAGCCTCCACTCGTGCACACACCCCCAGCGACTGGGCAGATTTCTTAGCCGGCACCCAGCCACTGGGGTGTTGGGACCTTTCTTAAGCCCACCCCATTGCCAATTCCTCAATTCAGAGAAACCGACGAAGTAAGGCGAGCCTATTTTCCGAAATTGCATAGCTCTTAGGCAGAAATCTTTTAGGCCGGCACCTTTGAGTTATGCAATTACATCACCAAATTCACACATATTTAGAGACTGCTACCATTAAACAGACGAGACGGACGTCATACCGGATCAACAACATGGCACACACGAGATGAGACCAATTGTTGAAAGGTTAACAAACGTATATATAGTTATGAGTTTCCTATACAACATACAAATGGTGTGCAAATTATAATTATGTATAAACACTTAGAGAGGTTCACAAATTTCCTGGATGATTCGTCATTTTATCAATTTTGTAAAAATTAATAATAATTTAAAGCTAAACAATTAATAATAATTAATTATATTGGTGCAGTAAACAAATTTACATAACTATACAACATGTGTATATTTATAGCCGAGGTAAACAGACGGCTATTTATAGCCGAGTGTATTTCTCCTTATCGGTGGTATGTAAACGGCTATTGATTTATAGCCGAGGTAAACAGACGGCTATTTATAGCCGAGTGTATTTCTCCTTATCGGCGGTATGTAAACGGCTATTGATTTATAGTCGAGGTAAACAGACGGCTATTTATAGCCGAGTGTATTTCTCCTTATCGGTGGTATGTAAACGGCTATTGATTTACACAGACGGTGTGTACACAGACGGTGTGTACACAGGTTATTTACAAACACTTAGAGAGGTTCACGAATTTCAGGATGGTGGTGCTGTAACATTTCCTCCGACTTTATTTCCAAGTTTTACCCTAAATTTATCCCAATCAGTACACTCAATTTTGGGCATGGTGGCGTGCGCTTTGATTCTAATATCATTTTTTAATTCTTCATATCTCCCCATTTCTTCCACCACTGATTCAAACTCTAAATTTGATATTTCAATATCAACCAACGCTTTGGACACGATAACATCGATACTATTTTTCTTAGACCTCGCGAGAACGGATATTCTATCATGTTTTCTACTTTTTTTCTCTTGTTTTACACCAGCCACCCTAATTATCATACAAAGTACTCCAGATATAACTGTAATTCCACTCAAAACCCCAGCAATTGGAACTGTTACAATTGTAAAATCTTTCGCCAATATCATCCAATTCGCGAATTGGAAGCGTATTCGGAAGCGGTGTTTCGTTATCCATTTTACAAATCAAGTTCAATTAACAATGTAACAATAGTGGAAGAACTCACCGGGTCAGTGATTTTCGTAACAAAGTAAACAAACAATAGCTTCGGAAAGTCTAATTGGATCGTCACCGGCGAACAAAATCACCGCGGAATTATCTCCAGCGGGTTTAGTGACTCCAATTGCCCGTTCTTCCCCATCCAGTATGAGATTCACGACGACCACGCCCACAGATTTACCAGTAGAATTAACCGAGCAGACCGCCATTCGGAGAAGCGTACATGGAACTGTCATGGTGTATCCCCCATATTTATTTCTCGCTTTGGCACCGAACGAATATTCATAGAGCCCCTCATTCAATGGGCCCCGCTTCTCAGCCCAAACTGTGATGACAAGTTTTTGTTTCAATAACTTAAACTGCTCTACAGATGTGTTCAACAATCCGGCAAGCCCCTCGATAGCGGTATGGGCCTCAACACGAACCCTTTCAGAGGTCTCCTCAAGTGCTTTGTTCGTGGCTCTACGAACACGTTTTAGTTTATCGGAAACTTCCATAAACTCTGTATGGGCCTCTTCCCGAAATTCTGTTATTTTCCCGCCTAGTTCAGTAAGTGCTGCATGATCCTCTTCCCCAACTTGGATTATTTTTCCACCGAGATCCTTAAGTCCTGTATGTGCCTCTTCGCGAACTTGTGCAGTCGCCGTCAGGACGTCTACTCTAAGCTGTGCTATACTCCTGTGAATTGCGTTTGTGGCCTCCGATATAGTCGTATTGATCAAGGTCTTTGTGTTTTCGGTAGCTAAAAAGTCGCTCTCTGTCGGGATGAATCCCCCTTCTGCCGGTTCCAAATTCTTTATATCTGTCACCCGTTCAAGGGAAGAATTACTTGGTCCTTATATGCTCATTTTCAATAATTATATTACGAACATGTGTTTAATTCTAATTAATTAATTATTTGGAAATTTCGAGAACGACCTAAATCGGGTAATAGTTATTCAACTTTCTCGCTTGATCATCAAGAATAGAGACCGTAAATTCGTGGATATGTCCAGATTCTAAAACTTTCATCGCGGGGTGTGGGAAGTCTAAGGTCACAGTCTCCCCAAAGAAACAATCACTGGCTTGCACGGTTTTCAGTAATGTGCTGGGAGCTCCGTCTACCATGTTGTACGATGTGTTCACCCGATCCAGGTGCACCCCGAGAGTTTTCGTGAGGGCGAAGTCCACCGGGTTATCACCGAGGTACTCACCCGGGGCAAACAATCCTTTATTCGCTGAGTATGTCTCTTTAAAACCGAGTCGAATACCCAATGTCGGGGAGATCCTTATCCGGCTGTCTGGGCCGATGGTAATTGTTGCGAGCCCGGTAGCCTTCGATACTGTGAGGTTGACTTTACCGTCAAGCTCTGAGGTGACAACATTTTTGACATGTCTAAAACTCCACAGTCCGGGAGGCAGCTTTACACCTACTGTGCGTCCATCCTTCACATAGCCAAACCTTTCAATCTTCCCCACATTCTCCAACCCAATCGTGAAGGTGATTGATCTGAGGCCTAACCGACGTTTCCCGCAGCAGTTGTCGATTGATTTTTGAAGTTCACAACTCTCTTTTTGAACATTAGAGATAGTAGCAAACATAATAATATCTTTCAATGGATACCAAAGCATTTAGCTTTAATTCTAATGCAAAGTACGCGGTCGGTGGTAAATACACACACAAAGACGTTGTTAACCCCCTTGTACAACCAACTGTAACGGTTAGACCGGGCAGTGGCTTTACCACCAATTTCCCTAACACGTTTGAGAAATATGTAGTTCCAAAGACTACTAGTCAAGATGTAATACTAAGATGGGATTTTTCCCATATGAACTTCTGGCAGAACCAGCTAAATTTCGCTGTATGGTGCGCAACGGCCGGATGTGGAGTTTCACATCAAGACCATCTGACATCCAAGAATGTCATGCTCCGAAGTGTCTACAATTTTCACGTATATTACACCATTAGGAGGATTCTCAAAGAATTAGGTATTCCACTACCACAAGACGACGGCTGGGATCCCATTTCCAGCACATACGACCGTAAGGCGTTCGAAAGATTGTGTAACGAATTTGGGGTACAAAAAGACGCGGACTGGAGAGAGAAAGTATACACCCCAACCAACAGTTTAGGGTTAGTCCAACTTAAAGGCTTAGTTAGTGGTGGGCATCTTGATAAAGTCCCTGTATATTTCTCAGGGTTGTGTAGTGCTCGCGGAGCTACCCCACCACCAGTTAGAAAAATGGCAACATGGACTAAATATAATTATAAGTTGAATAAG
Organism: Conchocele bisecta; assembly: GCA_029237695.1. Classification (NCBI taxonomy): domain Eukaryota; kingdom Metazoa; phylum Mollusca; class Bivalvia; order Lucinida; family Thyasiridae; genus Conchocele; species Conchocele bisecta. Next base: position 63,441,815 of record CM055272.1, on the reverse strand, counting down.
ATGATGTTCGGTGATGAAGTACTTGGTTGGCTTGCGTGTAAAGACGGTTATTGTCATTGGCTACCTACTAAAGTAGCCCACGTGGAATACCTAGACCTGGGTGATACTCCACAGATGCGAAATGCGTGGACCACATTTATGTTAGATAAAAGCACTGGATTTACGCAGGGTGGGTTTATTCGCCTCAACGACTCCATTCGCATATACGTATGGGCCATCCTCGCCTCACAGAAGCAAACTCGCAGTGCTATACTGGGCATGGGAACGGCGTTTGACGCGCAAAAACAGTTGTTGGTACTTGTCGAGGACGCCATCTCAGCTAAGGTGGACCTCCAGAAGGCGATCCAGAATTATCAAGACGTTTTGCAGACGGCCCGCACCCCCGGTAGACTACGCATTTGGAACAGGTCTTTATATGGCGCCGAGCAATATGATACTACGACACGACCCGGTTGACGGTTACAATAATGAGATCGTAGTCGCCACCGCCAATCAAAAAATCGGCCGCAACGCGAACGTGAACACAGGTATCATCAAGGTCCCACCCAAGATGCCCGGGCGCGGAGTTGAGGTTGTAAGTGGAACCTATTACGTAAAACCCCCAAAACACAAAATGGATACACCTCCCTCAAGACAATCGGGATTGAAGTTGAAGCACCCCCAATTCACGAATTGAGTCCCCCCAAGTCAATCGTCAACAGTGTTGAGGGAACAGAAGCGGAAATACCAATCGAGATTGGAAGCACAACACACGAGGAGGAGAAATTAGGGCTCGTCGTCGCCCTGGTGGCGATAGGACTACTAGCGCTTTGGTTTTAGAAACTCCCTGGCGGAGAATAGGAGACCGGCGATCGCCACGATTAAAGTATTTTTGGTGAGCCATCCGACCGTTTAAGATAATATAGATAACAAGTAGGAAATGATACTTCCGATCAGTCCGGGTAGTGTGGCAGCTGCCTTTTCGGCTAATTTAGCCAGGATGCTGGCGAGGGCATTTAGTTGTTGGCTCCACCGGTTGGCGCGGGTGCTGGTGTGGGTGGTGGCGCCGCACCGCCAGTGAAAGCTAAAACTATGGTCGATATAGTCATAACGATAGCATAACGCGGATGCTTGCTATCGTGACGCCCTGCTCTCTGAACAGAGTGCGAAGACGCTCACCGAGTGTCGTGTCCTCGCGCAGAACCCTCGAGATTGTTTCGCGGATCCGACTTATTTGTGTGCGGAAAGCCTCACGGCAAGCCGATGCAGCCTGCAAGCGGGCTTCTCTTTCGTCCCGCAAAGACCGCAGTCGTTCGGTGATCCGCTCGGTAGATTCTCTATCGCCACCGGCTTCCTCCAGTTTTCTTTCTTCTAGCGCGATATGTTCATCCAGCGACGAGAGTTTGGGGAGGTTAAGGACCAGTTCACCCCGGACAGTTTGTAGAGCCTTATCGAGTTAGACAGGTTGAGTATTTCGTTTTCGCTGAACGTGGTCTCCATCGTGTTAATAGCGTCGGTGGTTACTTGAGGGACCTCGCTGAGCTCGAAAGTTTCTATTGAGGCAGCCGTCTTCGCCATCGTTTCGTCGGTAGACTGTAGGGCATCTACAGCGCGGGTTGACATAATTGTTTTACCACGCTTCCAATCTAGAAATCCGAGTTCGTTCCTTACGATTTGGCCAACGCCCGGGTTTCCGGCAATGGTGCTCAGCGCTAGGGGTTTACCGGTCCTCGTGTTGACTATTGGGAGATTTGAAGCTGCTTTTAGTCGCAATCTACCGTTCAGATCAAATTAATTTGAACTTGGAGTAGTCGCGATCGACAGAGGGGACCAGACCTTTTTCTGCCAAATTGTTGTAGTAGTCGCTTACAGCTCCCTCGAGTAATTTCCGACTTTGACTAGTGGTAGCGCCACCTAATCCCCCCAATTGCGATTGGATTGGATCTGGAGTCTGTATGGTGGGTGTCGTGAGGGAATCCTCGAAGTCATCATCATCATCACCATCGAGGTAATCGTCTCTGCCGATTTCATCCATGTCAACATCGTAATCAGCCATATTAATTATGTATTAAAGACAAAACCATACGAGTTTAATAGATTCACTAAATTATGTCTTCGAGTCAATACGGTCGCAAACTCAATTCATATCGCAGACTGCCTCGCTTTCACTATTTCGCTGACGTCGACAGACGCGGACCGAACCGTCGTTCAGAACCTGGGTCGCGCCATCGTCAAGAAGACCATAATAAATGAGGTGATGTCGATCGACGACAGCGACGTTTACCATTGCTATCAGGACCTGTGGAAGACGACACAAGAGCGTGAAAACGCGGTCTATCAGGGTATTGACACCAGCAAAAATAAGAACGTAACCAAACTTAGAATCGGGGATGGTAACAAGGCAGATAACGTCGCGAGCGACAACGCGGTTGCGGGCGCTTACGGCAACCGCTTCTACATCCCGCTCGACTTTGAGTTGCTGGAGAGCCACATGCCATACTATCAGAGTGCTTTGGCTGACAGCCTCGAATGCGAACTAACGTTCAACGACTGCGGCCGAGTTATCATAGCCACCGACGTGACATCGAAGTATACGATCGATAATATTTCGCTGGAGTACGACATGGTCACGATGCCCGAACTCGCCCGATTAATCAGATCCCAGTACGCTGGGCGCGTTGCCATACTTTACGACCGAGTTCTTCGTCGCCGCAAGATGACGAAAGACAAAAGCGACACATTGTGGAATATTAATGTCAACGTACCCGCCCGCTCGATGAAAGGTATACTGATGTTGTTCGAGGATGCTCGGTTCGCGTTCGGTGCTAGAAAAACCGACAAATTCTATAACCCCAAAATCACAAAGGTCGAGGTGACGATCGAGGGAGTCCCCAATCAACTCTACAGTGCTGGCCTTCGCGCACACCAGCAGTGGGACGAAGTCAGAAATCAGTTTCCTTCCGGCTCTAAGCGCTCCCGGGAGGTTGCCGCGGTTGCCAAAGACCTGCAGCTCTCGGCCGTCTCCCTCGCGGAGTTCCTGACTACCAAATACGCGTTATGGCTAGACATGCGAGCCAGCGACGAAGACCAAATGCACGGTAGCGGACGCCAAGTTGAGAACGCTAGCGAGGGTGTGACGAACCAGATAACCAAAGAGGCGGATGGAAATGGTCCATTGAACGTGTACTTATATTTAATTACAGACGCACAACTTAACATCGAAGATGGCCGATACGTCTCAGCTTTATACTGATTTAATAAAAAATCATTCTAAAGATTTAACTCTACCTTCAAACAAATCCAATTTACCAATTGGTGATGCCCACTCTGCCATAATATGTGGGCAGACAGGATGTGGAAAAACGGTTTTCATCCTCGACTTGCTCGAGGGGTCCTACCGCGATGCCTTTCGACACATTGTGATCCTGTGTCCCACTGTGCGGCACAACGAGACTTATCAGCGGCGCCAGTGGATATGGACCGACCCTGAGGTATACGTCGTTGACCCAGGCGAAAGGCTTCACGATTGTCTGCGTGGTTTACACCAAAGATTCCAGGGTGAGCCCATCCTATACGTGATTGACGACTGCTCAGCCAAGGCGGCGATGATTAAAAAGAAGGACATGCTCTCCGAGCTCGCATTTTCTGGCCGCCATGCGAGACAAAGCGTATGGATCTCCACTCAAAAGTACAACGACGTCCTCAAGGATCTGCGTGAGCAAACGAAATGGGTCGCCCTCTTTCACTGCAAGGACCGAGACCCATTCGATGACTGTCTTCGAGAGAACGACGTTATCCCAACGCGCGAGGAGCGCCTGGAGGTTCGACAGATACTTTCGGAAACTAAGCACGCCAAGCTTCTGCTAAAGACCGATCAACCAACTGCTTATAAAGTTATTAATTAATTCATTTTATAATTTAAGAAAATTAGCAAATGCTGAATAAATGCTGAGCAATTGCTGAACAATGTTGAACAATGCTTTACAATTAATTTTAAGAAAATTAGCAAATGCTGAGAAAATGCTTAACAATGCTGAGCAATTGTTAAGAATGTGTTGCTCCCCTGCGAGCTTTGTTGAGAGCATAACGGTGATCATAATCGGGTGGTGTGTTTTGCAATATGTTAAAGTTATGAGACTTGTAAGAATAGTTAAATTAATTTTAAGAAAATTAGCAATAATGAACTGCGACGAACTTCTCGATCAGCTAATGGAAGAAACCTCAATGCCGACTATGCCCAACTCCAATCGCGAATTTGGAGGAACTGAAACCTCAACTCCGTTGATCCCGACAGATGGAACACCTGTCGGCACGAATGAAAATGAAAACGCGGCGCGACGCGAGCGGCTAGCTGCGCTGGTTGCTGGGGGACAATCGGAGTATTATCTCGGTAGGCGTCTCTCAGTTTGTCAGGTGGATAAGATGTCAGATGTCGAGATCGATAAAATGTATGCGCGATACGAATCTAGGTTAGGTGCGGATATGACAAAAACTCTTGGATCGGCGGCTATTCATTTGTACGCCACCACCGTTAGTATGCTTCTCCCTATACCAAACACCGGGATTGATTGGCGATCTAGAGACTGACCCTTTTGTAGGACACACTCTTAGAACAGCCTGCTGCTCAATTTATCACAAGTTTGGAATGTACTTAGCTCCGCTGACAACCGCGTTGACCACGGCTAAGCACTGTCAATTTGGACATATATGCCCACTATCTATAAGCCCTAATATTAATATTATAAATGATGTCACAAGACACACCTGCGAGAGTGACGGAACCACAATCCCCGATTGCTCCAACCCAATACCAACCGCCGTTGGAGTTGGAGTTGAACCCGATTGCACGACATAAACATCCAAAAAGACAGGCAGCTGGGCGAGCAGCGGTTGCCACACGAAAAGTTAAACAAGACAAAATACTCGCCGATCTTCGAGAGGCCAAACTCCAATCGAGATTGGGGTTGCAATCGGAGACAGAGACAACAAAACACCCGGTGGCAGCTGTTTCTCCCCCAATTCACGAATTGGAACCGATTGCTCCAACTCCCAATCATGATTGGAAATCCAATCTCGATTGGATCCAGTGGGTTGTTGGTGGTGGTCTGTCGGTTGTGGGCACCCTGTATGTGCTTTACCGTTTCAACAACAGGTACCCCCTATTACACCAATCATCAACAAGGTTGAAATTGGAAAAACAACCCCCATCAATTCACGAATTGAAGTTGGATGCGGTTCCGAAGAAAGTTACGAAACACCAATCGCAATTGGATGCGCCCCATTTAAACATTAAACGCGATCCCTTTTATATGCAATAATTATAATGGCTGAACAAGATGGTAAAATGATAGTGAATGCGCTTTATCACGCCGTGGTGATATCGGGTCTCAGTATCGGATATGCTCGACTATCAAAGATGGCCTTCGGAGGGCCAGCTCCCAAATTGGATATGACCGTGAGAGACGTAGGGCTCGTGACCTTAGATGTAGCGGTCGCAGTTTGGACCCGAGATTATCTAATTAAAGCTGGAATTCTACCCGTTAATATATGGAAATAATGGCTTCGATCGCAGTAATAGTAGGTGGTGCAGTCGTGAGGGCATTGGCGTTCAGCGGTAGCAACTTTTTATTCTCGAAACTGAAAAGCTCGGACGCGGATGAGGAGCGCAAGCATCACGATTTAGCTGAAGAACAACTCAAGAGCGCAGACGCAGCATGGTCTAAAAAACGAACCGCCCATCTGGACTGGTTCAACGAAGAGCTTCGTCGCGAGAATCACGCCTCACAAACTTTCCAGAACGTTGAAGAAGCCAACCGCGAGTACGCGCTGGCATATCCACAGAAAAGTCTCGCGCCGCTAGATCGCGAGCCCGAACTTTCAGATTTCTATGTACCGTCAGAGGCCCAAAAAGACCGCGAGATCGCGTTCATCGTCGTGGGAATGGGTGTGGTGGGTCTCGTCGGCTACTATAATCATTCGAGATTTCAAATTAATTAATAATTATTTTAAATTTTATTTTTTAATAAATATATATATATAGAACGATGTTAGTTGACGAACATTATTACGCTATGATCGAATTAGGCTACACTGCCCGTAAACATCGTATAGCTGGTGCAAAGAGTATGATTCGTCTGGCCCGAGATTCTCTCGAGATGTGGCGCGAGGACGAAAAAGCGGTCACCCTTTTCGCAAAGCGGATGTTAGATTCCTCCACCAATCCTGGGGGATTGGATGAATTAGATTTTCCCGAGTTCCTTCAGAACTTAACCTCCAATTGTGATTGTACTTCCAACAAAGATTTATTATTAACGACGCAGTTACCGGACGATCTGGCGAGGGCATGTTGGAGATTGTCCGATCTATTAGAATACTTCGCATACCATGGACACGCACAAACTTGATACCAAACTATCGGTTCGCCTAGCGCGCAAGCTAGCAAACACGTACTACAGCTCCCGCGGCTACTGGAAGGGACTCGCGGCCATCAAGAACCTCGCCGCGGCGACCAAGGTTTCCGAAAATGCTGCCAAGGAATGGCTCAAGAAGCAGGCCATCTGGCAGATCTATTTTCCCGCGCCGCGCAATATTCCATGCCCGAAATTCGACGTGCCGGTGCCGAACCAAGTTCACCAAGCAGATCTCCTGTTTCTCCCTCACGATCGAGTCGGTCGAAAAACGTACAAGTACGCACTTACAGTCGTTGATGTAGCAAGTCGCTATAAGGGGGCTGAGCCACTGGCTACGAAAGAGTCAAAGGAGGTGGCCGAGGCCCTTTCACGCATATAGAAGAGGATTCCTCTCAAATGGCCGAATCTTCTCCAGGTCGATCCCGGCCGCGAGTTCATGGGCGCGGTCTCTCATCTATTGTCTAAACACAAAGTTTCTGTCAGACGCGGCCGCGTCAACATCCACAGGGACCAGGGGATCGTGGAGCGGTTCAATCGAACCTTGGCTGAGAGGCTGTTTGGTCGTCAATATGCCAAAGAGCTTGTAGACCCTCATTCGCGATCGACCGAGTGGGTGGCCAGGCTGCCCGCCGTGGTCTCCGCACTGAACGGAGAGGTGACCAGATTGATCGGTAAGAAACCTGTAGATGCCATCAAGTCTAAAAAGGTGACGAGCAAGCCCTCTGCCGTCTCGCGAGGGTGACCCGTTGGTTTAGAGGAGCAACGGCTTCCATCGGATGTTGACGTCCGGTACCTCTATCAACCGGGAGAGCTCGAAGGTGGCAGCCGCCGCACGACGGATCCCGTGTGGTCTCTCAATGTATATCATCTAGATCGATATATTAACAAACCCGATGAGCCCGTGCTCTACTATTTGGCTGATGGTCCATCTCGCGGGTTTGTTCGCGAAGAACTTCTAGCGGTGCCTTCTGACACCCAGCTACCACCGGATGGTGTTCTCATGTAATGAGCGCTGCGGTCCCTCTTTTTCGGTTACACTCAAGACAGGTCAGCTACACGTTACCTCTGCAGTGTCCTTTGCTGTTGTCCAGCCGGTCGACACTGAACTGCTGTGTGTCTTTGGGTTGGTACGCCCAGAGCAACTCGATGTTGCATGCCGCGCAGTGGTTCTGATGACCGTCTTTGAGTGCGAGGATGTGGTCGACAGTGAGGTTGAACCCATGGAAACCTTTTGTCTGAGCATGGCGCTTGTAGGTCACGAGCTTTCTCTGAATAGACTTTCTCAGCTCTTGATCGGTGGGTGGGTTGTTATCTTTCAACCCCACTCCCAATTCTCGAATTTGAGATGGCGGTGTTATCAATTGGATTTGATTCATATACTCTACTCTCGAAATTGCTAGGTATGCAAGGTTTGACCACTCAAAGTAGTCATCTATAATCCATACATTTTTTGGGTAGTGGATAGTGAGACCCTGACTCGAATGGACAGTAAGGGCATATCCTAATCTCCAATCATTTCCTTTGATAGCCGCCTCGGCCGCCTCAATGGTAACATAGACTACATCATTCAATACAAGTTCTTCTTTGTTGTCTGTACCAGGAATAGTCACGAGGATATTCTGTTTCCGACTGTCATTGGAGTGGTAGAGAATAGGTACCGGTGTGTTTGAAAACTGTTCTTCATGTCTTTTTAATAACAGCCCCTGCGCCCGGTCACGAACCTTCTGACGGCTAGTGAATATTATGTCACAGGGTTTCCACTGTTCCATAAACCAATTTCATCTCATACAACTGGGCAGAGCATTACGCATCTCATTGCATTCGACTATATCTGATTGAAGATGGATGCGCCTCTTCAGCGCTTTGAGGGGTTCCTCTTTCGCCCTGTAATCTACTTTGACCTCTTCGTAATAATCTACTTTTTCCATCAACCATTCGTGTGGCATCTCACCCCCCCCCCACCACCCCCCCCCCCCCGATCGGTGGCGGCTGCCCTTGATCTCCACAGAATATTAATTGAACCCCACGTTGATCCAACCATTCCATGAACGTCTCTAGGATGTTTTTGGGCACTGTGCAAACCTCATCCCAGATGATCACATAAGGTACGAACTTTTGACTTGGTGCGGTACTGGGTGCCACGTCCTTCTCTTGTGTTTTATATTCTGATTTGGGTAGGTATGCGGCATGATCCTTTGGTAGGTACAATTTATCTATTGTGTCGCGCCACTGGGCCAGAGCAACTGGTGGAAGGTATGGTGTCTGCTTAAAACAATGCATGCACGCATCACTATTACAGTCGCACCGCGTGTGGGCGACAAAGGCACTATTTCCGTTGAGCTTGTGTATTGCGTTTTATTTTATGTATGTGCTGTCAGTGGCCACTCGGACAGCCTCTTTAGAGTTGAATATCGAAAGCATAGAGAGTAGATTGATGTGGGCGAAGGCCAACATACTCGCCCTCAAATGTGTGTACTGGGGATGAGAGCCATCATAATATGTGAGAATATGACCCAAGGGGCATTTTTGAGGCGCGCCAACCAAGGTGCCGCTTTGGCGGGTGTCTTGCACAAGGAAGTCGAGTTCGCCCTGGTCTGTCACTAGCCTTCTGGTCAGTCGTTTACCTTCGGCTTTGTTGCCTTGTGTGAACTTGCCGATAACGCTGCAGCCCTGATCACGGTTCTCAGGGAGCCAGACATCAGTTTGCTTCTCGAACGCAATAAAAGCTTCGCGGACCTTGATGCTTTTCAGTAAACCCGACTCTACGAGGAAGATGAGCAGTGGTGTGGGAGCCCACCCCACCCTCGTGGTAGTGAGCCCCTGGCCCCTCAAGGCACTTTCAAAATGTTCCACCACTCTCTGGGCAACGCACTTGAGGTCGCCATCTTTTAGCGGAGCAAGGTTGGCAGGATCTGGGTTTTTTATTGGATACAGCCCATAGACAACAGCGGTAACGGGGTAGGCATTCTGGTAGTATGGTCTATCGATCCCGCTCAGAGCGCCCGGCTTTGTCTCACTGTTAATGTTTACAACGCCTTGGCCCTTACGCCTTTCTTTTTTTCACGGGATCAAATTTGCCTTCGACCACCCAATCTCCCTCATTCTGTTCTCGTAAATACTTGAGTTTCAGGATGTATTCCCCCTGTGGGAGTTCTTGGAGAAGGCTCGATGCCCTATCGTCTGTCATCGTACCATTTATGGACACGCGGCCCGCTTTGATATCTACTACTTTCGGTTCACCAACTCCCAACTCCAATCGCGAATTGGGAGTTGGAGACGGGTCTTCTGCCTCAAATCTCCATGTTGAGAAGACAGCTGCGGCGCCATCGACTTCAAACTCGTATTTGGCGTCGTTCAGAATCTCAACCCACGGTTCATCGGATGGAAACCGCACAAGGGGAGGGGCCTGTGTGTCCAGGTCGATAAATGTTTGATCTTCTGGGGTGGTTTAATACATTTCCGCAAGAATCTCTTCGATCAAGTCATCCATTTTGTGAGTATAACTTATAGTTTTCTTCTTTAATAGGGTGTATGTTGTGGTTTTATTCTAATTAATTTTGTAAAAATTATTATAACAAAATGTATAACAGATTGCTGTATATACTGTGTATAACCAATGGATTTATTATCTCTAATAGGGTGTAAATTGTGGTTTTCTTAAAATTAATTAATTTTCTCATATTATGACAAATTATGACAAATTATGACAACATTGGGCAGGAAATAGGGATGGGAGGCTCGATGAACAACGAAAAGGAAAAGGATAACAAAATAGGGACTGAAATGGGTCTGGGAGGCTAGATGGACGCAGAAAAGGGTAAGAATAACCAAATAGAGCGGCTGAAATAAGGATGGGAGGCTCGATGTAGGCTGGCGCGGCTTCCACCGGTTTTGTTGCTCGTCCTCCCTGCTGCTGTATATATTAAAGGTACATACCCACTCAGTAGGCACAAACTGTTCTTTATCGGAATTAAATAAGTGTATACTTGTGTCACTATTCTACCAGTTCTAAAAGTTACGAGTGCCCGCTATACAGATATAATTATTTAGTAATATTTATATTACTGATAGTGACTCGCGGTGGCATCAGGTTATTGTCATAAGCAAATGAGGTATGCTACTTTTTTAATTTGTTATACTAATTAAATACGTCACCAGATTATAAACTATGAGCATTGCCCATCGAAAATTAAATACAGAGAATAAACAGTAATGTCCGTTAACATTTTAAGGAAACACGTTTATCACCCCTGATATCAGTGAGGCAATTTACGTCTGACATAACATGTATAATACATGTAATGTCAATCAATACGTGGGGTAATGGTGAATGAATGTTTATTTTGCCAGGAAATATCTCAGATGATGTCTCAACTATAAATAACTGTTTGTGCCTACTAAGTGGATGTGACCTTTAAACAAAGTGAGCGTTATGCGGTATCAAGGCACATGTCTGCCGCATATAGCTGGCATGCGTTTCATGCAGCACACGCTGTCACATATAGCGCATCGTGTGATTTATGCGTTGAAAATCGCAGCATAACGCTCACCGTTGTGCTATATACGGCGCCCGCTATATGCGGCGTTACAGTTCACGTCTGGTATATACGATGAATGTAATATGATATTATTGGTCGGAACGTCAATAAGACCCGCTTACTCATGACGGGTACTTATATATACTTATTGAATTTAAGTTCTGGTAAGATGGCAAATCATGCGGTCTAACAAACAAAACGCGGATGTAATTGATAGATGTGTCGAGAGTTTTGCTCCATAACGAGCATCGCCTTAACCCTTACAATGCTGAATTAAAATTTGTCGTCTGCAGTTATTTTTTATTTTCCATTTTTCTCAGCAAAAACATGGTTTGACAGCACTTTATAATCATTTCCAATGGAAATGGAAATGATTCTAAAATGCTGACAAACCATGTTTTTACTGAGAGAAGAGACAAAATATGACACAGCAGCAGACGACTATTTTCGGTTCCCGCACTCTAAGGGTTAAGACCCAGTCGCACAGTTACGTATTAAGGGCTCTGTATTACTACGTTTCCCACCCGTACGGATTGCAGAGAGTTTCCCCCTTTTTGACAGATATTATGTTTTACTAGGTGCGGCGTTTCGCTACGCTTTACTACGATTCAGTACGTTTTTACTGGTGATTGCTTGGTAGTGTCAGGGATTACTACGAAAACCGGAAATAAACGCGGTCGCATTGACAAGCCAAATAAAAAACGTAGTGATATACGTATTAAAACATAGTAAAACGTATTACACACGGCTATATACGTAATGCTGATTGCTCCCGCCACGATTGGTTTTGACATGATCAAAATGAACGTGGGGTTTTGATATACGTAGAATATTGTTACTAAAACGTTTCAAAACGTATTAAAACTTAGTTTAAACGTAACAAAACGTATTTAATACGTACACAAACGTACTTACCCATCCGTACTGAAACATAATGAAACGTAGAAAGACCATGATCTGACGGAACCAGCCGCGTATTGTTTTATAACCAGTGTGGGGATCGGAACAGATTGTATATTGGCTTGTCAATACATAATGTTACCAACAACTTTAACATTTAACCCTTTCAGCCCTAAATAACTTGAATGGATAATAATATGTTAATTTTCGGTCAATTCCATTCAACACAAAATACTTTTCAAATAATCAATTGATAAATTATTTTTTTAACAAATATGAAAATTACTTGCAAAGAGTGCAGATCCTGATGATACAGCTCATCATGAGCCGGCTCGCCTGGATCTACACTGTTTAAAACACCTATATAAATGGCTGTAGTGTTGAAAGGGTTAACACACGATTTAAACATGTAGATGCACAGTAGGATTGAACTTCACTTTTTGCAGAGTGGCTGGTTCAGTTGGATCATGGGTAATATGAATGATAACATATAATCAATTACATGTACATGTATTACATATGCTAAATCAAACTTTGGCTCTTGCAGCGTTGGAGAGTGACATTGTCATCTGCGGGTTTGTTATAAGTATTAATGTCTTTTTTTAATAACACGTGCAAGTTTTTTATTGAAAATTCAGGTCTCTCATTAATGACGACTCTAATGTACCACTCAACCATGAAGTCTTAATAGAAAAGTGATTTCTACCCAGTACTGCAAGAGCAAATGTGAATATCTGTAATTGTATATTTTGTATTTGTATCTGACTATTACATGTATATTATGTACGGTTTGTGGGGGACGGCCCCGACCCACACAAACCTATTACGGGGGAAATAAATATTTTCAAACCTGAAAAAAAAAAACAATAAAAAAAAGAACAAAAGAAAAACGTACAAATAAAACGCAACAATATGTAGTAAAGTTTTAACTACGTTTTAATACGTTTCAATAGGTATAAGCTACATGTACGTATATCAAAACCCCATGTTAATGTTTAATAATATCAAAAACAAACGTAGCGGGAGCAATCATCATTACCTATATATCCGTATCGATTACGTTTTAATACGTATCTTGCCGTTTTACTACGTAACTATATTAAACAATTTATTTCCTAGCGGATGCACAGGCTGTTCTGGATCTACACTGATCGTAAGAACCATAATTCACATTTATGTAGTCACAACGACAAATATATGGACGCATTCGAGTGCTTACAGTCGGAAATATACTCAGGTGCCCTTGCATGTGTATTCCATCTGTTGCCGAAATTGCTAAGCATACTTATCTAGCTAAGTATACTTTGAGGGAGTAATCATTTCCAAGCTGGCGGTCCCTCGTTTGTAAATATGTAACGTATTTTCTCTTCCGCTGGACCGGCTGGTTCAAGCACGAGTCCGGTGTTTAACGGCTGCATCAGCTGTCACCAGCTGCGCAGCCGTGCTATCAAATCTTCTGGCACTCAGCAGCCTAACTAATATTCTCATAAATCGGGCCCAGCCTGACAACCGAATCATATAATTCTACCATTCCTGGTATGAAGCTGGGCCGGTATAACTTGTTTCTCAGTCCGGCTCATGCGACGAGGCCGAGATTACGTACCTATTTACAATATATATATACAGATATAGATTTTCCTCGTCGTACCTCGCCAATGATTGGTAACCAATGAGTATGGACAATGATCATTACAATGATTGGATGAGCACACATAATCAAGACATTTACTAGAAATGTGGCATGTTGGCACACGAATGGCCCCGCTGGCAGCCAAAGAAAACGAGACACATTTGAAAACAAGGAAACATATATTATAAGCCATTTACCCGAGCGTTAAGGTTTCGAATGCACCAAGTCTGTGACCCCTGGGCTTCGCGGGGATGGGGCGAATATGGATTTGTCACAAGGCGGTAGAGTACCATTGGAGCAATGCGTGTTTGAAATGTGAAGCAGATCCGAGCAAGGAAACAGAAATTATAAGCCGTTTTCCCGAGCGTTAAGGTTTCGGGACGGACGTACGTACGTACGGACGGACGTACAGACGCCGGTAACACTATATGTCCCTTCACCATTCGATGGCGGGGGCATAACAACAGTCAATGACAAGCAATATTGTGGGCGGAGTGTCTCAGCTACAGTGGTGAAACACTACTAATGTGATTCCCATATCTGGCATGGGCTACAGTGGGGTCAGCGTGTAAGTGCACACACGAACGAACATAACAGATTGGAACCAATCTGTCATGTTCGTTCGTGTGTGCACTTACACGCTGACCCCACTGTAGCTGAATATCAATATCCCATCGACGATGTTCGTCTCGTGGTATGGGTGATATCATTAGCTGGGCGTCCTATCATGACCCTATTTGTGTTGCCGGGAGTGTAGCTCGTTTCAACTCTGAGCTAACATGCCCGTACCCTACTCTGGGCTAACTATCTGATGACAGTCCCGTCGATCAGCATAGTATATCCTAATTGAAGCTGAACCTGTTATTGTATTGCTGGGATATGTGTCCGGGAATTACCGCTCAGCAACAAACCGAGCTACCTAGCTCAGCAATGATTGGAACTCATGAACCGCACAGCTCATCGCTATTCTAATTAAGTTGGTTCGGTAAATTAGAATAACATGACCTCGTGACAGGTCTATACCACACCAATGTCACAGAAGCGGTATAACCAGATTCAACTGTCACATACAAGAATGCCAACGACGTACGTGAGGGTCAAACCAGGTCTTCAGTCGGGATTCCAGTAAGGATGAAACCCGATTGTTAGATTACCCATTTCATGAACGCTATCCCCAGCTCACAGCTTGGCATATGCCGACATCTCAGGCTGTAGCTGGGCGATGAGCCTCGTGGAACATGCTGTGCTATCGTCGAGCTATAGCCGAGCATGGGGGGGGGGGGTTTATTCCATGGGTTTGGGAATATGTGTCCTACAGAGATCAGCTCAGCTCCTGGTCTCCACAATCAAATCGTCTGAACAACACCAAGCTGCTGGGCTGAGCGTCAAGTCTTAATACTTGCTCAGCCCAAATGAAGAGTTTTCGGCTGTATAGCTCGGCGTATTTTGGTGTACGCCTCAGTGAAGTGTTTCAACACAGTGCTGAGCACAGCTCCAGTCTGAATACTGTAAGGCTCTACAAACGCTATGCTCGTCGACGCACCGCCAGCTATACCAGACTGTTCGCTGGGCTAAGCGGTTCCCTGTCCTAATCCACCCCTAAGTATTGTACATTATGATTGCAATGGTCATAATCCCTGAACTAATGATGATGGATTATATCCAGGTCAACAGACGTCGCTCTGCTATGTTGACTGTGTGAAACACAAAGCGAAGCACTCCCAATTTGGGCAGCGAGACGCTTTCTGAGAAAGGTTCCCGGTCTCTTCTTTTTTTCTTTTTCTTATTTTTTGCCCCGGTCTCTCTTATAGTGACGTACAGGCAACAAAGTTAAAATACCAGACCGCCGAGCGCTGTAGTAGGTGTGTTAATTGACTTTTTACTTCACTTTCTGATGCAAACATGCCCTTTGGTATGGAAGTTCCCTAGGACAATAGAAAACGTTTTATTCAAAGACACACGCTCTCATTTTAAACTCCCGGTATCCATGGAAATCCAAGATGGCTGCCGTGAATATTGGTCAAATCTTAAAATTGGCCTAACTTGGTACCTGATCATGCTAGAAACATGATTTTGGTGTCTATTCCTATGTACTGGCATGCAATAAAAAATCAATAAAATAACAATATCCGTTCATGAAAACATGACCGAAATTCAAATTGGCGGCCATTTTTCGATAAAAAAAACGTCTAAATTGAACTCATTGACACAGTTAGTAAGTCCTAATTAGGAGATAGTAAGCCCTAATTATGAGATAGTAAGCCCTAATTAGGAATTAGGAGATAGTATCTCCTAATTTGGAGAAAACAACTATTTTAACATTGGCACCAGGACGCTTCCATATATAGTTAATGTATTTATAGACATTGGTCCGTTACTTCAACCTGCGTGTGAAATATACAGTGCTCCCTCTTACAACGTGCACTCCCGTCTATATACGATGTGGTTGTTCATGAGTACATGATTCAGCAATTTGAGAAATCTAAGATGGCTATCAAGATGTTCACCGTTGGATATACAAATAAAACTCTTCAAACTGTCGCCATGAACTGATACGTGATGCCACCTTTTCCAGTCTACTTTGGTATCATATACATACCAACGTTAAATGTCATGATCAGGGTCACAGCTATATAGAAAAATAATCGTAAACTGCAGTACCTTTGCAAGTACAATGTAATTTGATAATGATGGTTGGTAAGACTTATTATGTAGTCGTATCGCAGGGTTATAATTAATGGACAGCTTCATTACAGTTCATGGAATAGGCGGTTTGTTAGTAACATGCGCAGGGTAAATTTAACAATTTGTTTCATCCTTAACGGAATTCTGATATCCCTGGTTTAGCCCCCAGGTGCATGTTTTGCTTCCTCGTTACTTAAGAGTTGAATCCGGTTATACCAATTATAAAAGTAGTAAGATTTAATACTAATTGTATTACGTTTAGGTAGCGGGTCTAAATGACTCTGGTGTGGTGAGAACCTGACACCAGGTTATTCTAATTTCTGGGCTGAATATAAATATATGTTTGTTCGCACATATTTAGTTCTGATTTGGGATTTTCCCCACAATCACAACAGGTGAAATTTGGGATTCTACCATGTTAGCCCGGCCTAAAATGGCCTTATATTAGCTGTTGACAGGCCGTTAAACACTATTAACTAAATTACAAATCATGACATTAGACAACGCCAGATTTATTTCATTATTAATTCCTGTCCAATTTAGAAATCCTGATCAAACGCAGATGATACAGCCTAAACATCATTCAGTGTTTGCTGAATGCAAAATGAATCACTGATCAAATTGTGAACAGTATAGACCCTCACCAGACTGTACTGAAAATGCAATAAATATTGTGTTATTTGGTCATAAGGTAACATATAACACATGGGAAATGTGCAGTTTTTGTTGCGCCTGCTTTAGCAGAACTATAGTCGCCTCTTTTCCGTCCGTCGTCTACGTCAACAAATGTCAAACAGTTTGTACAAGTTTCTTCATCACTATATAACTTTAATAATTACTTGACGGATTGCTTCAATATGTGGACACTTGATATATGTGAGCTTTTGGAACACACTCGTGTCCCAATTAACATGACCTTGGCCTTTTTTACCTTCATATTTTTGCGGAAAGTTTGTACAAGTTTCTACATCATCATATATATCTTTACTATTACTTTATGGATTTCTTCCGTATTTGGACACTTTATACATGTGAGCATTTGGAACACACACATGCCCCAATTAACATGACCTTCACCTTTTTAACCTTCACATTTTTGCAGAAACACATAGCCATTTTTGCGTCAAACACTTTGTACACGTTTCTTTATCGGCATATAACTTTAATATTACTTGATGGATTGCTTCAATGTTTGGACACTTGATACATGTAAGCATTTGGAACACACTCATGCACCAATATGCATGACCTTGCCCATTTGACAGTCACACTGTTGTGGAAACACGTAGGCATTTATTTAAGTCAAAACGTGTACAAGTTTCTTCATCAACATATAACTTTTATATTACTTGGTGGATTGCTTCATAGACACTTGGTACACCCGATACATGTACGCATTTGGAACACTCTCATCGTTTGGCCTTCATGTATATGTGGAAACACTTTACGTCAAAAGTGGGTCGCAGCTCGGAATATGCGATGAAATAATTTAACGATCGGGGTTCATCCTTACGGGAATCCCGACCGAATACCTGCTTTGCCCCTCACGTACGTCATTGGCATTTCTGTATGTGACAGTTTCAGCGGTTTATACCCCTTCTGTGAGTATTATGATTATTCGTGGACATTATTATTTATGATTATTTGTGGAAATTATTATTTATGGACCTGGCACCAGGTCAGGTTGTACTAAATTTAGGTCTGAAGATATTATATTTTTTAGATGTAAATATTCCGTCCCGATTTTGGATTTTGGTACCCCCCCCCCCCCCCCACCGCGAATGCAGCAAGTTGAAAAACACGTTGGCCAGGCCTTAAATAAACGACCTTAGCTGTTGATAGGCCGTTAAATTCCAATCAGTAAATCAGTTTTATGTCAAAAAGTTTGTACAAGTTTCTTTATCATGCTATAACTTTACAATTACTGATTCAATATTTGAAACTCGATACATGTGAGCATTTGGAACACACTCACTAGTACTGTTGACCTTGTTTGTGTTTAAATTCATGTAATGCATTTCTCTGATGGGTTTTGTGATGCTTACTTTAGCACATGCCCATACTCATATTATGTACAATCAAATGCCTCGGCAGGCACGACATACCTTTCATGGCGGAATTCTTGTTTTATCAAATTATTAAGTTGTGTAGTTATTCCGTATTAGACTGGTTTAAAGGTACATGCCCACTCAGTAGGCACAACATGGTCTTTCCGGGAATAAATAAGTGTATACTTGTATAACTATTCCACCAGTTCTAAAACTTACGAGTGCCTCATTTACATGTAGTAATATTTAGTTTACTGATAGTGACGCGCGGTGGTATCAGGCTATTTTCATATGCAAATGAGGCATGCTATTTTTTTAATTATTTGTACTAATTAAATGCGTCACCTGAAAAAATAATATTTTCGACAGATTATAAAGTATTATCATTGAACATCGAAAAATAAATACAGATAAACACAACTTATGTTTTATAAAGTTCACTAACTGATTAGTGTGTGTTTCCTTTGTTATTATTAATTTAAATAGAAACTAAACATGATAGGTGCTTTCAATACTAAGAACACACATTCCTCAGTAATAACATATCGTTTTGCTGCATATGCAAACTGTTACATACTATTTAGTTAATGCAGAACGATAAACGGCGGCCATCTTGGATTTAACAATCTGGTTTCACTGTATCGTAATTTTATTATACATCACACGATATCCATTGCATGTTAGTGGAGACAAATTTCATGGCGTTAGCATATTTCAGTCAATATTTACGTTAAATTTAGACGTATTTTATCGAAAAATGGGGTAATATTGAATTTCGGTCATGTTTTCATGAACGGATATTATTGAAAATTATTTTACTGATTTCTCTGCATGCCGCCAGTACATGGAAATAGACACCAAAATCATGTATTTAGCATGATCAGGTTTGACCTATATTCATGGCGGCCATCTTGGATTTCCATGGATACCGGGAGTTGAAAATGAGATAGAGCGTGTGTCTTTGGATAAAAAGTTTTGTATTGTCTTAGGGAACTTCCTTACCAAAGGGGACCTTTGTATCAGAAAGTGAAGTCAACACCCTATTTTGTGCAGTTAACACACCTACTACTGATCGAAATTCAGTTAAAGCCGAGAAACATATTTAACTTGTGGGTTTTTTTAACTCGCAGCCGAACATTTATTTGTATTAAAGTATAATACCATAGAGTCCACTGTTTTACAGTGATATTCTGTTCTACAATAATAAAGCCAATTCAGGAAATAGAAAAAATTTATTTACTTAGCTGTTTCTGACGATTATTACAAAAACTTCAATAATATGACACCAACATACGTTTGTCAACGTTGCAGGAAGGGCGATAATTATGACCAGACGACACTGGGTTGTGGTCCCGTATCGGTTTCGCTTTCGCACAAACCGGCATTTTCGTCACAATATTTCATTAAATTAAATAAAAATTAAAAATTTATCCGTATATTGAAAATTGATCACTCAAAGTATACTTGACAAGATAAATATACTTTGCAATGTTGGTAAAATCTCCAATGAAATGCTACAATTCTCGAAAATGGACTCCCGGCTGAGAAAAAGGTACCCCGTGACATTTTCGACCCGCGTAAACCCAGATCAACCTGTGCATACGCAGTCTAATCATAGCCTACGCTATTCGTCTTTCAATGGCTTAAGTAGCTTTGCCAACGTCGGCAATGAAATAAATTACAGCGAAACCCATCTCAATTAAATACATTTGTGTCCCCTGTGTGTCCGCTTTAGAGAGGTTCAACTGTATGTACATGTACTTGTTTTGTCAGTCCATTGATGCCGAGTCGTACTGATTTGTAATAAATTAACTTACGGTTATAATGTATGGCTGTATTTTTAATATGTCCTTCGACATGTTGTCTCCAAATTGGAATGTTTAAATCGGTCTTGTTTATTATATGACTGATTAAATACTTTAAACACATACATCATCATTCGGTACAAACTACTGAATGATGTAATACAATATTATATATATATAGGGTCATATATACGAGTGTTTTCAAGTAGCACACCATTTACTTACATGTACTTGTACAGCACAGCGGGGGCCGTTTCACTAAACTTCGTGCTACTAAAATGTTCGTAAGTGAAAATTTATGATAGTCTGTACATTTAAGATTAACAATGTTTTCTTGTAAACAATTATTGGATACATTTATTGAGCATAAGCTGCATATGCAGCCTATGCTCAATAAATGTAAATGCATCAATTGAAATTTCCAGACGATTCTAAACATTTTAGTGAAACGGGACCCAGGAAAGTCAACACGGCCACAAACGAACGATTGAATGGCGTTACATGTACATGTATAGCGGGCGCACTTTGTGTTTCTTTAATACTGGAGATGTGTTTCACAAGGTGCATGATCACGTGGTTACAATAACAACAACGTCACCCACATCAAAGTAAGTATTATTTGATATGTTGATTATGTTCCTTAATATGCAACGGATTTAGATTAAATATGGCGCAGCAAACACGTCTTCATGAGCTGCATTTGGTGGTCCAGGGAGTTCGGCACATACTTATGTCGTTTTTGCGAAGAATCGATTTCCGTGTCGGTAGACACGGACATCGATTCTTCGCAAAAACGACAGAAGTTTGGGCGAAAATACAAAGACCACCAAATGCAGCTTAACAAGACGCGTTTGATGCGCCATATTTCATCAACATCCGTTACGTAATAGGGACAATATAAAAGAATACGTACTTTGAATCAGATGGATTCTGGAAGTTTCAGTACTTGTTGTTGTTAATACCACGTGATCATACTCCTTGTTTCATATATACGGAGAAAGAGGTGGAACATATGTGCAGAGCAATCACGTAATCGTAGATCGTTATCGTATTTCTGTATTCAAGTGTACCGAACAGTTATCAGTAGCCAATTTCACCAAAATTGCTAAGCATACTTACCTATCAAAGTTTGAGGGAGTAATCATTTATTTTTGCCGAAATGGATTATTTCATATAGAACTAACGACTGCATATATTAAAAGTATGCATAATTATTATAATGAATGTATTACATTATCACAGCAAAAATGGCTGTGATAATGTAATAAATTCAGTATAATACAAATTAATAAAGTTATCCTTAAATTGAAAAATTCTCCTTCAAAGTGTACTTAGCAAAATAAGTATATTTTGCAATTTTTTGAAGTAGGCTACTGAAAAATGGATGTGGTAAAATATCTGTTTATTATATACTTTCATGTACCCATTAAACACATAGCTATACGATGTAAAATACAAGTCATATGTTGTTATCGATGAAATACAATTCTAAGCGACATCGAATGTCTATATTGACCAAACTGACGTACATGTACACGTATGCTGCAAATGCCAATAACATTTATTACCACATGAAGTCTAAAACACTGACCAACTTTCCTCGTGGATGATTTAATAAATACGATATGCATTACTTTTAAACGAATATGATATATATGTGTATGTTCATCTCGTGGTTTGAAATGTCTATATTTATTGGCATTCGTGAAACATGGACATTGCAAACAACGAGATGAATATACATATCATATTCGTTGCAACAGCATTAATATTCTCTATAATACTGAGGGCTGTTTCACTAAATTTCGTACGACTAAAATGTTCGTAAGTGCAGAATTATGATAGTCTGTAAATTTCACATTCACACTGTTTTCTTGTAAACGATTATTGGATTTAAATGTATTGAACAGCGTTGCGAACGCTAGTGTTTATGAATCTATGGCTACTGAATATGTTATTTAAATGAACGCAACTAGCGTTTATCATGAAAACAAATATAGTGGAACCTCTCTAAACCGAACACAGAGACAAATTAGTTGTGCTTAGTTTGTTTATATATTTCGTATTTTAATTAACTCGAAGTATTTCCTCAGTCCCCTGGACTTTGACTAAATGAGTGTACATGTAGACTGTATTACGTTTCCATTTACCTCCGATGCTAATGTCTGTTCATGATCGCAAGGCACACAGACGTGTCTTAACGTAGTTATATGCATGTTTCACAATGAAGCCTCTCTAGACCGGACACCCTGGGACGACCCCAGGGTGTTCGGTTTACAGAGATTCCACTGAACATCTATAGGAAGTAAAGTATTAGATCTATCATTTTACAGCTAAAACGCGTTATGTTTCACAAACTGTGCGTCTTGGCATAGTAACAGCGGATGTGTATTACCCCCTGCTTATCACCCGTATATGATAGCACATGTATATCTAGAATTACATACTTTGAATATAATCAAACAAAGTGACGGTTTTGTTGATATACATCGCCACCTGCGCTAATCGTCATACTATTTATACATTTCTTTATTACAGAATACTTGAATATTGTGCTTGAAAGCAAGCAGCTTGATTGGCTGAGCCTGGGCTGTGCTACAGCTCAGGCACAGACAATCAACCTACTTGATTGTCTGCAGTTGATATCGCCAATATACATTCAGAAACTTTGACATCTGGACACGATTAACGCAGACGCTTGTGTTGGCCATTTAACTCTTTGCATGCTAACGAATTAGGAGTATATGTTTTATTTCTCTCTGTAAATATGTCTTTAAATTTCATTAGAATTGTGTCCGGAGGACACAATTCTAATGAAATTCCAAGACATATTCATGACATTTATAAGAAGAAATACAAGAAAATATAATGAATTGTCATCTGAATATTTTTGAACTATTTATAGCCCACAGGTTTCCCAGCATGCAAAGAGTTAAATCCACACAGTGACACACGCGCCTAGCTTATTTTCGTATAAACTACATACAAGTACTCAAATGGATGGCGTTCACGGATAACCTTAGTTTAACACAGTCATACCTACGTTTATGGAATGGAACATTCCATTTTATTGCTTAGATCATTGCGTTAATAAATAAAGGAGGAAGTTTATAAAGACTTAGAACATATCCAGAAATAGTGCAGCTCCTGGTGAGACGGCTGTTACGAGCCTAATTGTCTACATCTACATTGTTTGCAAAACTGGGCACACTTTACTTTTGATGT
The DNA here is from genome assembly GCA_029237695.1 of Conchocele bisecta. Lineage (NCBI taxonomy): Eukaryota > Metazoa > Mollusca > Bivalvia > Lucinida > Thyasiridae > Conchocele > Conchocele bisecta. The sequence goes on along the minus strand of CM055272.1, from coordinate 63,418,595 downwards.
TGCTTGCATTTGATGGACTTTTATGCAATTCATCTCTAATTGTAAAGTACATTTGGAGATATCTTAAAACAAACATTTTCATACGATAAAACTGCTAAAACTGTCAGCGTTTCGACTAAGTCATTATCATATTACAGTGATTTTGGAATGTGAACGTGAAATTGATTAGTTTAAACATCTGGGTCACCTATGACGTCAGAGGTGAAACATTTTTGTGTTAATGTATTTATACAATGTTAAGTTTAATTGTTCTGCATACGTTTATTTCATAAAGCTAAATTATCATGACGAAGTGACATGATGAAGTGACATGAAGAAGTGACATGACGGAAGTGACATGACGAAGTGACATGACGAAGTATGACGAAGTGACATGACGAAGTGACATGACGAACATGATGAAGTGACATGACGAAGTGACATGACGAAGTGACATGACGAACATGATGAAGTGACATGACGAAGTGACATGACGAAGTGAATGACGATTTTATGGTTGGGTAAAACTGTATACTTTATGAAAACGTACGTATAAACTTCCATAACATCTAACCGAAGTGTTCATTTTCCGGTGGGGGGGTGGGTGGTGGAGGGCGGTGAACGCCAGTTACTGTTTCGTTTATTTACACTATATATTTGGAATATATTTGGAATGTATCATTCCTGATACATGTACATGTCCACGATAGCGGCAAAGTTTATGTGAATAACCAGTTACGACGGAAGATGGCATGTACAGTTACATACATACCTGGAACCTGTTTCACTATACATCATACGACTAAGAAGTTGAAATCCACAATATTCAGATTTTGGAAACTCTTTCATTATGTTCTACTGCTGCTATTACGCCGCTACTTCCACGGCCACTGCTACAACAGCAACATCATGAACAGCAACATCATGAACAGCAACAGCAACGATGACAATAGCAACAGCAATAATTACTACATGTATTAGTGCAACTGCTTTTTCATTTGATTTAAATATGTGTTATTGCTATATTTAGACTGTATACGGTAATTTCACAATATAAACTTTACTATTACTAAGAGCAAACGGTTTCGGCTACACGTTTTAACAACAATTGGTACATGACTGCCGTTGTTCGACACCGATCATAGCCGTGTTCAAACGTACAGCGC